>WIPJ01017370.1:140066-171215 GCA_018155075.1 Cassiopea andromeda | reverse complement strand
GTTTTAAGACTCATGTTATGGTTCCTTTCCAGGTCTGCCACAGGCAAAACAGCCACAGCTTCAGCACCAGTCCAGGCACAAAATAGACTTGGGTCAATGTCTCCAGTTGATCAAGGTATGCATTTTATCCAAGGAGGAATATCATCTGTCAAAGGACCTACACAGCCACATCAATTGCTGTCTAATAACTCTGGCAGCAGCCTGGTCCAAGTGCATCCATATACGCAGAACCTTCCTATTGGACAACAGCAAGGTCACTCTTTTACAGTCAGGCCAACTTCCCAGATGCAGAAGTACACCCGAGTAGGCCCTGGCCCAATTCAGAGGCCTGTAAAGCCAACTGGCCAGCAGAATGCTGTCATGCCCCCTGCAAACCGACCAAAACAACCAGTTCAACCTATGGTTAAAACCACTGAAGCAAGCAGTTCTTCCAAGAAAACTACAGCCCCAAGTTTTGGAGATGACGAGCGTCAGAAAATGATCGCAGACACAAAGAGGTACTTTGCTGCACAACAGCAAAAGCATGAAGCCCCAACAATGCCTACGTCAACCGTGGCAGCAGTACCCTTTACACGTGCGGAACCATTGCTGAATGGAAATATCTCCAGTTTGCAAGCCAGCGTCGCAAAGCCAAGCGAAATTATTCGTGGGAAGTCGAGTGAGACTAAGACTGGAAAGCAGTTGGAGCATAAACCAGTGGTTGTGAGTGAAAGTACGACCACAACCGCGGAACCTAAGTCTATTAAGTCCTCCGAAGTTAAAGAAAGCAGTACAAGCGAAATTAAACAAGATGATGACAAATCGCAGAGCGAGAAGAGTGATCTTCCAGATATAGCAGCATCTGCAATGCTAAATGATCCTTCTGATATAATTTCAATCATCAAGTCCAGGCCCTCGTTAGCCAAAGCATTCAATATGGATGGGGTGAACAAGGACAAGGGCACCGAGAAGACACGAGAAAGAAAATCCAGTTCTAAGGAAGAAAAACCTAAAAGAGGGGGTGGTGTATTTAAAAAGGGCCCATCTACCCGAGGCGGACATCGGTGGTCGTCGACAAAAGCAGATCAGAGGCCTAGTACGTCAAAGCCACAGACTTCAAGAAAGACTGAAGGCTCTTCAGAGAAGCCAAAAAACTCTAGTAGCCGAGGGAAAAGCTAGGCGTAGATGTGGTTGAATTGCAAGATAATTATAGTTAGCATTCCTTTGATTTTATGTTAGAGATTCCGTACTGTTCAACTTGATAATTCCGACTAGATCTCACAGATATATGATTCATTACGGCAACCCCCAATAATAATATTAGAGGATAGGCTTAGCATCAGTTGTTGGTGAAAAACTTTGCTCATTGCTGGTTTCTGGGTGACCATAATGAGCTGTGAAATGCCGTTGTCCTCTGATTGTAATTATAATTTATTTCTGTACACTATTGTTAGTTAGACGTTGTTGCCCAAATAGATTAAAGCTAGATTTGTTTTGAACGTTCGTTAAATTTGTGTGCGAGAATGAGTTATTGTTTGATGTAACTTTGCTGCTATATCATACATTTGGCAGCATTGGTATCTATTTAGATTAAAGCTTTTTAACATGACTGTGGCTGTTAAAAGTGTCGCAGGATTTTTTGCGAGTACAAGTGAAACTTGCTTATCAGTGTTGTCTCTCTTTTATGTGCATTTCTATTTCTTGAAAAGGGTAAATTAGCGATAGCTGTTTGAGGCGTTAAGCTTACTTTACATATCTGGCATCGGCTTAACAGAAAGATTTCTCCAACGCACTGCATGAACTTTTCCGTTTTGGCAAATGTCAGAAAACAGTTTGATGCTGTTATTCGTTTTAAGGAGTGGTTTGAAATGGGCAGTTTTTTCTGGGCAGTTTTGGGATGTCAGAGGAATGCTTAGTAGCAGCACGATTGCTATTGAAGTTTACTTACAACCGTTAACTCCCGTTAAGGCCCAGAAGCGTTTAATGCTGTTGCTAAATTAATTCCTGTTTGGCTACAGAAGCTAATTGAGCTACGTTAGTACGAACAAAGCCGATTATTATATCTGTAAAGTATACTTAGTTTTTGAAAGGTACACTTTATCGAAAATATCTTCAGTCGATCAAGAGTTTGTTGTCGAAGAGCAAGTGTCTTTAGATCTTGAAATTACTTTGCACACTTCAAGCGTAACAGGGTGTCTCCCAGATCAGGGAATTAGGGAAAGTCAGGAAAATACGTTTTCCCTAAAAAAATCAGAAGTCCAATGAGTCTAGAGACAATCTGAGGAGTATGAGGGAAACTGTTTGAAAATGTTTGTTTTTCTTTTTAAGGTGAATTTACAGCAAATGTTTTCCTCAATTAAGTTAAGGTTTGCTTAGGAAAGGCAAGTGAAGCAAGGTAGAAATCAGGGAAATGACTTCCCTGGTTTGGCAGACACCTTGCGTTGTAATCCAATTTGAATATGTACTTGATAATTTGAAATATCCACTCTATGGTAAGAACCTTTAGAGGCAACATGACGTCAGGGAGTACTTGAATGGATTGATCAGGTGATCGAACAAGGGAATCCAGGGTTTGTTAATGTTTTCAGATTCCTTCACTGCGCACGCGTAATATTGTTGAATTTCCTGAGGGGAAATTGTGAATTGGAAATGTTGTTAATTAGTAGAGTGAGTGTTATAGCAAGAATCCACAGAAAATCACGAAGCTAGTAGGAGTATTTGGAGATTCTAGGATTCTGTACAAAAGGCATGACGGTGTTCTGTAGTATATCAATATGCACGGTTGTTTTATTGCTAGTGGGTGCAAATTGCGAAGAGACAACAAATGGTGGGAATGATCATCTGGAAGTCTTGAATGAACTTGGACAAACACCTCACGTACTTCTGTCAATTATAGCGCGAAATGAGGAAAAAACATTACCGACATATCTTGGTTATATTGAACGACTGGACTACCCAAAGAGTCACATTTCTATATTGTAAGTAGCTGGTGATTGTTTTTCCATCTTGTCCTAGGGCCAATGCATAGTGCCCCTCATAACAACTCTTATAAAATCTACTCCTAGTAATGCTCGGAAATAATACCTAGGTGGCTTTCATTTCCAGTGTGGACATATGAAATACAAGTAAAATAACAGTGAGATGCTGTTTCATCAGGTCCTTTTGCCCAGCCCTTCCTACCTTTTGTAGGACGCTGAATGTCAACAATTGCCTCAAGCCTATCTTAATTCACAAGCTTTGACTTTTTAGCGATATTCAGTCATTTTCGTATTAGAGACAAGCTAGCCAAGAAAATATTAGTGCTACCAGCGATGAAATCCCCAAAATCGTATCGTATTAAACTCTAGGGTTTTGAGGCGCTTGTTCATGTTGAAGAATGTTTCAGCATGCTATTTCCGATCAATTTTGATCTCTCTGATCGTACTTGCTCATTTGCTAAAGCCGGTGTCGTCCCCTGACTCATCTCTCATAGTATGATTTGGAAAGATTTACAGTACCAAGCTTGTTGGGAGCCTAAAGAGCAGCACTCTTGGTTTCTATATTGTACATTTAAGGTTACCACCCCCTAAGGCAGTTTGTGTTCAGATCACATTTTTGACGTTGCAGTTTTAAATGTTGCTTTCTCACAGATACCTCCTTGGCGCACCTAGTATGCTATGGGAAGAGCATGATAAATAATCATTAATAATTACATGCCCTACATAAGTCCTATTTCTTTTCAATGGGAAATAAATCTATGTCGTGTCACTATAAAGAATTAACATATTGACTTTCTGTTACCATCTACCTTTAATTTGTTAATTGGGTTAGTACTGGTCTTAATGAGGTTTTTATGTCTCATTAAAACGTTTTCGGGTATGTTAATGCTTTGATAATAGATTCAATTTTTAGTTGGAATAAAGTACTTAGGAAATGCATTAGTGTTAATAGATTGCAATTTATTTTGGAGTACCTCATTTGTCACCAACCCAGTAGTATGCTGAAGGACTTTTGAGCAGGGAGGGGGTTTGCAGTTAAGGCTTTACTAACAGCCTGCTAAACTTCCAAGATGTACTGACAAGAGATGATTTTTGCACCAGCTGGGGGCTTCAGAAAGACGTGGTGGCAGAACCTGCCATACCACCTCTGGGATGCTCCTTCAGCAGCCTGCATATTACAAAATTTGGCTTAGGTATCAAGATGTAGCCTTGGCAACTCCATTATGTAAGAGGTAGCTTGCATCTTTGCAAAATGCTATTAATGATGCTTGAGCTATTACATATTAATTGTTACATGTAGGTAGATATCGAATTTATTAGTTGTTGTCATTAAAAGTAGGCATTTGGAGATTTCTTTCTATTCAATGTTTTGTATGATAATCCCCCAAAACAGTTGCAAGACTTATTTTTCAAAATGATGCATCATTCTTTAATATGCAACTCTTCATATTGATGTAATTTTTGTTATGTTTATTTTTTTGTTACATTTATTTCTTTGTTATATTTATTTTTTTGTTATATTTATTTTTTTGTTATATTTGCAGCATTCAAACAGATCACAATGAGGATAAGACAGAACAGAGGTTAAAAGAGTGGACCAAACATGCAAAATTAATGTATAGAAACATAAAAATGCAAGCAAATTCAAGTGAAAAATTTTATCCAGACTCAAAAGGCCCAAATGACTGGGTTGTTACCAGATATGAGCAAGTTGCAAAATTGAGACAAAATGCCTTGGATGAAGCTAGGAGTATAGGAGTTGATTATTTGTTTGTAAGTACATTGAATTCCTGTGTCATATCTCAGCTTCTTTGATATTAGACTCTTTTTATTTGATGAGTCACTTTCATCAATTTGAATCATTTAAAAAATAAATATGTCTGTTTATGTCATGAGAGTTTGACCAGGGTGTAAGTCATACACTTTCTTTGAGGGGTATGTTGGAAGTTTTTGCTCTGTGAAATTGGATGTTGCCCTGTGAATTAGAGATCTTTGTTATTACAACAGATTTAAAAAAAAGCCATTGCAGCTTTGATAAATGCCAAATACAACTGTCTTGTTTGCTATATCTGAAATGTCTTATTGAAGTTAAATATTGCTCAATGTTTTCTCTAACCGCGGTGCCATGCCCCTAGTATATCTGCCCACTGAGCATTTCAATTATGATTTTGATGCTCTGATGAGAGTACTATGAATGTTATGGACTTCTCTGGCTTGCAACTTCATTGTTGCTTTTTCTACATTTAATTGAAGAACATATTGTAGATAATTGGAGATACAATTTGAAGTGTATGTTGCAATCCAGAAATTTACTACATAAAACAATTTTGATAACAGATATGAGCATGTAATGCAACAGTCAACTTCTAAGTTTCTTTATGTGACACACCAACACTTGTTATGCATTAATACTCTCACCGCCATCCAGAAGTTCTTTTTCTAAATCTTGGCAACTCATTGAAGCTCTTACATCTTGTCAACTTACTGAAATTTATATCATGGCAATTTAATGGAGCTCCTCTCTATCTGTCCTTTCTTGCATGTGGCCATTAACTCTCCTCAAACACTGCCAACACACCAGGGAATAAGGCATGGAAACATGAAAGCCAACCAGTCACAAGGGGAAATACCTCTTAGGGCCTGATTATATGGGAAAAATTATCCCATCTAGTCAGGGCAGAGTATTTGCTAAGATCCTGCTGCTATGGTCATAGCATTGTTAAACTGGATTTGATATTATATTAGGAAAATATTTTGCCTAGCCGGGATAAATCAGGATCTCATTTGGTGCAAAACATTTGAACAGCAAATTTCAAGATGGAACCAAGCTTGCAAAGAAGAAACTGATATTGCTGAGTCTTGTACAGCAATGCTATCTTTTGATGTGCTTCACTGTGCAACTTCACTGTGCAAGTTTTTTGCTTTTTTCACTGCAATAACTTGATTCTGTAGATGATGAAGCTATCTCTTGCAAATGCAGCATTTTTGGTGACACAGAGGAGTATTATCCCGCCTGACCAGGGAGATTGAATTATATGGATAAAAATACCCTGGCTAATTGGGATCCTGTTTGGTTACAGCTGAGATCCCACCTGTACTAATTATCCTGCTTAGCCGGGAAAGTCAATTTTCCTCATGTAATATCAAATCCAGTTTTACAATGGTATGACTGTAGCAGTGGGATCTTGGCAGATACCCTACCCTAGCTAGACAGGGTAATTTTTCCCATATAATCAGGCACTTAGGGGACTTTCTATCTCTTTTAGATTCCCTTAGAGAATTGTTAACAATAATAGAACAGCAAAGAAACTTCCAGTAATAGCTGGTGCCAAGAAATTGTACAACTTTGACATTAATTTGTACTATCCATGATGATAATTACTTCAGAATGTGTAAACTGGTTTTGATTTGCTCATGAGCTCTTTATTTTATAATCTTTACAGTTTGTGGACTGTGATAATTTCCTGCTGAATCCAAATACACTAAAGTCATTGATGGCTCAAAGAAAGTAGGCATCTCATTTTGTATGAATCTCAATTGCTTAATATTTATTTGGCAATAATTAAATGCTTATACTTAGTTTGCATGTTGTTTAGTAATGCTTTTATGTCAAGGAGCTTTATGAAATATAATATTTTTATTTTTTAAAGACAAAATCCCAGAAAATATGTTTTGTCTAGCTTAACCTTTTCTTAATTGTGAAACTAATTTAACCCCCTCCTCCAGTAACCCTCTCCAATAAACCCAATGAATGAATTAGGGGCTTAGACTTACTCCTTGACCAAGTCAGAAAGGAGGCTTGAAGTCTTCTGCAAAGATATTTTATTATCAAAAGCCCTTAGAACATTTTGAAGCATTCAAATCAATGTCTGATGCAGCATTTGTAATTGGGGGCTGTTAGAATGGAAATATTAACTATAGGTAGATTCAGTTTTCACCCTCAGTTGTTAGTATATTTTGACAACCACATTCTAAATACTCTTAGAAGGTGCAGCACATTGAAATTGATTGTCTTTGCCTAAGAGGAATAATTTAATATTCCACTATACCTTGAAATCCCCTACCATGGAATGAATTTATGCCTCAGGAGGTTGCATTATGGATATGCAATTATGAAATATATCAATGGGATCAGATGTGTACTCAATGTGGAGGTGACTTTTTTGTTGTTGTTCTTTTTGAGTAAATCATCAACCAATCTTGTGTATTTTGTTCAACAGAACTGTTGTTGCCCCAATGATAAGAGCCTTTGAAAATGGCACAACGTACTCAAACTACTGGTGTGGAATGGATGAAAATGTTCGTATCCATCATTATTTTTTCTGTATCTCTATTTAGCAGCTTTAGTGGCATTTTTCATGGAAAACTCATTTTCTTCAATAATATGACTTTTCCAAATTAAACTACACCATGTAATGCAAAATCAGTCTCTTGTTTATTGAAAGATAGGAAAGATATCTTTTCCTAATATGACATTCATCTCAAGGTGTAGGTGGCGATTATCTTTTTTGCCTGTTTTCTTTGATTTGATAAACCATAGCTGCTGAAATGTGAATTACAAGTTCTGCTACCCAGCCAAACTGCTTTGATGGAATTCCAGCCAGCTCATTCGCAGATAAAAGACATCACCAAATCTCGTTTATGTTAAGTTTGATACCCAATGAAACGTAAGATAGCAAACCAAGGTAGCAAAGTTGAGCACTGAAATAGTGGAAATAGAATAATCTGTGTCTCGGAAACCTTTTTCCTACAGCTTTTCGGGATTGAAGTAATGCCTCACCCAAGATATGATAGCCACGCTAGGTTTATTTGATTTGGCCAGATCTAAAAGATGGGATAAAACCTTCATTGATCAACTCTTTCAACGGTGCTTACATTATTGAAGCTTAGCGAGCAACAATATATTTTTATTACCAAACATTATACACAGAATTTTCACTTAGTTGCTTCCACGTGGTTGGTAGGACATTTTACCTAAGTGAATTTTTAAATTTCGATATCAAGGGTTATTACGAGAGAACTGATGACTACTTTCCGATGTTGAAAAGAGAGAAGAAGGGCTGTTTTGAAGTTCCAATGATCCATTCAACATATTTGATTGATCTGCAATACTACTCAACTGACAATCTTCAGTACTATCCTCCTCCTCAAGACTATTTTGGTGAAGTTGATGATATCCTGATATTTGCATTCACTGCAAGAAAAGCTGGTGTGTAATCCAATGTATTTTATTTGATAAGTACTTATATATTCGATAGATAACAATATTCACAATGAATCTGAGAATACCAACGGAAAGGCACTGCTGTTAAGCCTATTTAATTAATTGTTATTTTATAGCTACATATATTGAGGCAAAAATGCAAAAACTTTCCTCTTAAATCTTACTCTTCCATATCCCCTTCCATCTCCCTCTTTCATTTTCCATCTCTTTCTTCCATCTCCCTTTTCAGTACAAATTTTCAGCCTCTCGTTTCAATTATCATCAATATCAATGTTCCTGCCCCTAATGAGGGTGCAATTACAGGAAGCGTAAAGAAGTTTGACGAAGACGAGGAAAAATTTTTTTGCTTGCAAGAGTTGTTTTACTTGATGTCAAAAGGATTCTCAGCTATAAGCTGTTGGTATTTTGTAAGCAAGAATATAATTTTTAAATCAGTAGCTAGGCATTTACAAAATATTGTCTGTTGTTACCCATGCCAAACTTGTTGTAGCTTTGGTCTGACTGAGAACGTTTGATATGCAGACCGTATGGAAAGCGTATGAAGTGTCATGACACGGTAAACAATCGCTTTTCGCCAGTCTTGCCTTCTTTTGTTAGATGTTATTGAGACTGAGTGTGTTATCCTTTCTTAAAGAAATCAAGCTATTTGTGTTAAACCAAGAAGAATATGGCCAAATGCTGACGCCATCAACGCCAGAGATGAACTTGGAGGACGATCAAATCGCTTTCACAGATGCAAAAATCGATTGGATGGGTAAGACACAGTTGAACATCTTTTTTAGGTAGCGTATTCTAGAAAGAGCTTAGAACATTTTTGTGAAGATTTATAGGATATTGCGAAAATATGGATTACGCCATGCTCAGTCGATCTGCTCGCTTTTTGGAATATGATATACGAGAAAATGTGATGCTATTGTTTTTCCTGTTGTTGCAAGTCAGATGGATGCCCCCTTTTAAATACGTTCTGCTGCGATGACTACCGTCCGAAAATATATGAAGTTACCATTATTATTGCGAAAACCAGTGCTAGTTGTTGCGATTGTACCATGCATTTTCATTGGATCTAATTACAAAACCCAGAGTATTGATTTGCCATTCTGCATCTGAAGCTGAAGATAATCAAAGTTCGTACGAGTTTTTGAAAATTTTGGACAGTTACGGAAATTGATAATGCGATTTTTCAGGACCTGGAAAGTTTTTGGAACAAAAGAGGGTTTTCGAAATACCTATTGAAAAATTTTGGATTTTTCCTTGAGAAAATTCCAAAATATCCTAATATGGATCTAACTTCGTGTCATAATAAACACCGTATTTGTTATGTTTGTTTATTGTACTATTTATAATACATATCATGATCCACCAAGAAATAGAAAATATGGGATTTAAACTAGTATTTTCATGGGGCTTCAAAATACAAAAGAAAATGTGTTTCATGGTTTTAGAAATTTGGTAATTTGGCTTTGGAAAAGTTTTGAAATTAATTTCGTAAAAGCATTTCGTAAAAACCATAGAATAATTAGTAAATGATATTTGGACTGTGTTGGTATGAATAATTTGTAATCTTTAATATCATAATCGAGATATTTACGTAAATATTTGGCATCATGCGATTTAGTAGGAAATCTAGCCTTTCCTGATTACAAATAGAATATTTTCCAAGTAGCTTGTTCTCAACATGATAATATTGTATGTTTTGTTTGGTCATCAAGAACATGAGGTGTGCTAAGTGTCCCTCCTCATCATAGAGAAGCACGTGTTTGGAATTCCCTTTGGAGCAGATGCTGGTCTCTCTACCATTGTTCCTAATGTATAGTAGCTTGTCCCTGGCATGGGGATTGAAGCATACAAAAAGTACGCGCCCCTATTCTTCGCAGTTGTTTTGATGAAGTGCCCCGTTTTAGCTTACAGGACTTCCCCTTTTGTTCGTTAGTTCAATAGACATAGGCGTTGGAACTGGGGATGCTGGGGGTACTAAGGGTACCCTGCCCCATTTTTCACAACTTTGTTGGAAGTGTCCCTTTTTAGCTTACAGAACGACCTGTTTTGTTTGTAAAAGTGTGCCCTTGAATGCACGTGCCCTCCGCTAATTGAAAGCTTCTTACGTACCAGTTAATAGACTTTGTTTATCTCCTATGGAAATTAAAATGAATTCATGTAGATTGAGTTTCATTGTTTCATGTTGTTGAATTTTTTCTAGCATACAACAAACCTCTGATATCAACCAACCTGACGAATCATCGGCCACCTCCCATCGATAATCTTGGATTTGATGAGGTAGGTTAATCCTGTCCCCATTACGAGGTCCGTATAACAATCATGTACGTCCAGCTCTTGAATTGAGTTTGTTCGGTGTGTAATAGACATTCAGCTCTTGTGGAATTGGTAACCTGTTGGGTCACACAAATCGTGCCATTCATTTCGGAAGATGTTCCAAACCAATGGTTGCCAAGCTGTAGACTACGAGAGATTTTCAGGGTTGCCGTCTCTTGCAAGTTGTGGAGTCTATGATCTATTCTTTCTCAAGACTATAAGCCTAATAAACACAGCAACCTTCTTTTTGCAAGCTTGGTTGATATTTTTTTCTCATGGAAGTATGCCAATCATATCTAGCCCTCCAGGGAACCCAGATTCCAAAAATATGTTGTAGGAGATCGCCACTTGCGATGATTTGAAATGTTTTGTTCTTATCGTTGCCCTCTTTCATCAATTTGTACATAGGTTGCTGTTTTCTATGTAGGTAAACAAAAAGCTAATTAAGGCCAACTAAAGCTAAAGCTAAAAAAGATATTATTACAAATTATTAAGTAAAAACTAATCCAAAAAGCTTAAATTCTTAATAAAGACTGCACAATCTACAGTTGCATCAACTTATATCCCACTGTTTTAATCTCCTTTTAACTTCTTGCTAAGTGTCACTGTCTCTCAAACTATTGGGAGAGAGGACCATAATGAGCAGCCTCTACACTGAACATTTTCTGTACCATATATTGTTCTCCTTTTCAACTCTGAAAAGCTTGGTAACCATTTCTTTCGGCCTGAGTTACCTTGTTTTCCGTCTTATAGAGGTGGCATGTTCATAGCAATAGGCCTTTCCGTGCTTATAGAAGTGGTTGCAAACTCTTAATTTGCACCCTTTGAAAGTATTCTGAATGTACGGTGGTATCAGAAATTTTGCTTATCTTGATTTATGTAGATTTACATGATCAACCTGGCAAGAAGACCAGATCGCCGAAAGAAGATGCTGATGTCATTAGAGGAGCTGGGCTTGTATGCAAATGAGCAGGATGCTGTAGATGGGAGGTATGTCAAATTCTAATTGCTTTATCTTTCCTGCTTTCTTATCTATCGTCTCTCTCATCTCATACTGTTCCCTTTCTCATCTCCATCTCTTCTTTCTTTTCTCTAGCTCTAGGGCATGGGTCACCAACCTCTGGCCCTGGCCACGAACCTCCGGCCACCAGCCTCCGGTTTCGGCCACCAACCATTGCTGCCCGGTGCTTGAGGAAAGATTGCATATATTTTGAAAGTAATACACTGCTTTTCATTAAGTTAAGATGATGTGATATTTGTTTTACAATTTGCAGCTGTTTTAGTCTGCCAATTTCACGTTTGCTACAACAGCCCTCAAACTGATTAATGCTATCTAAAATTAGGCCATATATCGCCAGCATCTTGCTCCGGTAAAGGTAGTGCATAATGATTTTGGCACCGAAGCTCAAAAAGATGGATGACACCTGCTCTAGGGTGTATTTTGATGCAAAATCTAAAGCTAGAAAGTTTCCTATCTTTGCGAAGTGGTACTTTGATCTCCTTCATTTTTCGGAGAAATATAATTCTACTGAGAAATATAATTCTACTGTGTTTTGTTGTCTAGAATCTGAAAATTGTTTCTGACCAGCAGCTATTGAAGGTGTAGTTGAACAGGATGCGTGCATGCTAATGAAAGTATAGTCGATTATTTTGTAAGCAAAAGATCGAATTGAGCATAGGTCAAGAATGGGGGAACTTGCTGTATGTAAGAGCCATGTACAGCGCAATTCTGATGTTTGAAAGTCGCAAGACACGAAGAACAAAATCAACACATAAGGTTTAATCCTTTGAGGTCCCAATAAATGATTCTATAGTTTGAAATTATTTCCACAAGCTGAATATTGAAGATCAAAGAGCAGCTTGTAGCTCGCGAACCACGTGGCCACCCCTAACATAATTTTTGCATAACTTTTTTTAATTATTGTCATTTGTCTTTGTTGGATATCAAGTTTTGAAAGTCCAGAAATTTCTGTTGCAATATCTCCCAACACTTTTCTTAAAGAACATTAACCAAAGAAATTGTCGAGGAAATGGGTATACATCCTATGAAAGATTTTAAAGACCCTTATTTGGAAAGGTTAGTTACACATTTTGTTCATTTGATTTTTTGGTTTCGACCTAGGCCAGTTCTTTCCTATCTTCAAGAGTTTCCTAATACGCATTATTTTATCTGTCTTATACTTCTTCTTAATTAGGTAAAGTCACATATTTTAGCAAATTAATAATCATAGTTACCATTATTCTTTATTGATTTGTTTCCATCTATATTTATATGTATTCTGGTTATTTTCCTATACTGAGACTTTAGCAGTTGTTTTATCTATCACCGCTTGTGATTTTGCCTTTAAGTCTCTCCTCAATACCCATCCTTCTAACCTTGAATGTATGACTTGTTTAACAGTAAATCTCCATCTGCTGTTCTGAAGCAGGGATCCCAATTTTCTCACTTCACTTTTGAATGGCTAGTTTCTTTTTAGTTGGTATATTCTCCTTGACCTTATCATTATTCCAAATTAGAGACCACTCATTATTTATGCCTCAGGTTGGGGCTGAAGAGAAATAGGTTGGGTAAATGATTTTTCAGGCAGCTTTAAAGTTGGGTATATAATTTTTTTATCTTATGAAGGTTGAGTAGCATACTTTTAATAGCTCTATATTGGCTGGGTAACTATTATTTTTATTGTGCACAAGGTTGGGTAACAAAATAATTACCCAAATAGCATTTCTCTTCATTCCCAACCTAAGGCATAAACAGTGAACAGCCCCTTATCTTTTTCTGATGTAATTCCATATAGGCCGATGACCATGGGTGAAATAGGATGCTTTCTAAGTCATTGGAATATTTGGAAAGATGTAAGTATTTACTTTTAAGCACTTCTTTCGGCAAAAAATTTCTTTGTTCAAATATTAAATGTAATAGGCTAGCATAATTCTGAAAGTATTCCATCTACTTAGAAGTGTGTTTGCAGTATTTTGAGACTGTGTTCCTCTTACTCTGAGATAGTATCTTGTAATGCTCAAGCCAATGCGTATTAATTGTCGTGTGTGCAACTTTTAGCGAATTTTGCGTAGTATGTCCAAATTCGCGAAATGAAATACACGCGAAATATCCTGTTGGATCAAATTTGCGGAAGTTGGTTCATGCAGAAAAATTCGAAAATTCCAATTTCTTTACTCTTGTCTGGATTGAAATAATAGATACAAGTTCAATTCAATTTTGTTTTCCTTCATAGGTTGTAGCAAATCGCTTGGAGTACGTCCTTGTTTTAGAAGATGATATCCGCTTTGAGTCAGATTTCAATCGAAAAATGAGAAACTTGTTGATAGAGGCGAAAGAATTATTATGGAATGTGAAATGGGACTTGATGTGAGTGGCTACCCATACGGTGTTCTGTTTCTCACATGCTATCAGTGTTGCAAGTCTATCCTTCCTTATCATAGCATACTGTAGTTAATTAAGGAGTTGTGTCTAGCTGGGGGGTGGGGTGGGGGCTGGAAGAGTTTGAAATGCAAAACAAATGTGCAATAGATAGGATGACTAGTTTGCTTATACAATTAGTTTACTGTGTTGACTCATTTTGAACAAGACAAGAACTAATATCCGCAGTTTAATATTTTCCAGTGGTGGGGAATATCCAATAGTTAGTAAGCATTCCTTGTTATATTTGACACGTGAGAGTATCGTAAGATTTTCTTGTGCGATGTCATTTTCTAAATAGGTTGGAATAGTAAGTCATCAAAGTGGCCTAGTTTTACTTGAACAATATGAGTAACAGAAAGCGCGAGACACAGCGCGGGTCAATGGAAACCCCGAAAGAATCAATATCTTTTAACTTGTAATCAATTATTGTAACTCTTGCTAACCACAATTCCTTTTCTTCAAAACATAGGCAATTTTATGCTTTATTTATAAACATCAAAAATGCCTGTTAGATATATTTGCTTGCTGACTTTTTAGATATATTGGACGCAAACGCATGTCACAGTCTGAAGAGGTGCGTGTTGCGGGCACAGAGCATCTTGTCTGGGCAAAATACTCCTACTGGACACTTGCGTACATCCTTCGGTTGTCTGGAGCGAGAAAGCTGATTGCTGGGGATCCATTTAAGCAAATGATACCCGTTGATGAGTACATACCCATCATGTTTAATGATCATAATGAGTAAGTTTCACTATTATCGTTTATATCTGTTTTTATATTTTAGGCCTTGTTGTGAAGTCGGCTTAGAGTACAAAGAATTGGTCCAAAAGAAAGGCTATGTTCCTGATATCCATAAATATATACACAACAAATATTTCATAGCTTCTTATTCTAGCGATACTCAAATCGTCTCTCCCTCTACACTACACGTGGCATATATGTCTTATAAAGCCTGATAGAGCGGATATGGTACTAAACAGTCTGGGGCCAAGACTAGCACTCATACTACTTCCCAACAGGCCTGTTTCCATTGGTATTTTTAGCTGTTTTACGTGGTCAACGAATCTGATGCTCAATGATCAAGCACATGTTCAGTGTCAGGCAGAATGTTTGTAGCCTGCGGGTGCAGGTTGTTCTGCCATTCCAGGAAATAGAAGTGACGCAAGGAAATAACCATAGCTGGTGCCAGCTGCCTGCAGGGATTGAAGCTGCCCGCAGGGATTGAAGCTGCCCGCAGGAATTGAAGCTGCCTGTAGAGATTGAAGCTGCCCATGGCGCCTGCGCCTTTGTCGGACCCTGCACAAGTTGCTACTACATATGCCTGTATCTACTTTTTCTGTCGTTTTTTTTCATTTCGTTTTGTTTTACATGCTTACCTCAAAATCCAAAAATTTTGCCTTCTCTCTTGAAGACGCAAATTATTCATAAAATTGAACATGAAACTCTAAATTTGCTAATTTTTTCAGGAGTCTTACATGAGATACTATCAATGATATTAAAGGAAAAGTAAAAATTGAGTAATGTAAAGATAGTAAAGTTCTCGAAACATTACTCAATATGACATAATTCTTGAACTTAGAAAACATGAGCTTTACTCCTATTATATCAGCGTTTCTCAAATAGTGGGGTACGCCCACTTTGAGGGGCGATATGTGATGCGTGATTTTGGAGAGGTCAAATGTGACCTCTGGAACATGTATAATTATACAATATTTACTTATAGCGAGTGTCGGCGAAGCGAAATGTTTTCGATTTAAATGAGGGATTTATAAACTATAACTGAGAAGCACTGTATTACATGAATGAAAAACTAGCAAAAATTTATAAAGTGCAAATTCTGAAATGCGTAGCAAAAGTACCAAAGTTGACAAGCAAACGAACATGAAAGTACTACCTAATTTGTATAAAAAGATGTCCGAAATTGTCATAGAAATTTTACCAATAATCCTAAAAGACTCCTGAATTTTGGCAGAAAATGTCCAAAATTCCAAAATAAAAGATTAAAATCAACACTGGGAGGCCTGTTAAGGAGTGCTGTCCTGAAGCTGGATTGATTTTCAAGGGATCATCGGTTGAAAATTTGCAAGTTATATTAACAACATAACGAACTACAACATGTATACCTGTTTACGATGCAAATTAAAAATTATCATTCTAAAGCAAATTTTCTTTAAGTTTAAAATAAATAAATTTGTCAAATCAGTGAGCTATGAGTCACCCAATTGATCAAGAAGCCAACACAGCTGTCGACCACTTTTGTTTATTCATTCTCTTTAGTTTAACTGATATGTGGAAGTGTAGCAAAGGCTTGGATAACGTTCTCCCTAGGTAAAAGATTGATAAAGTAACCATTTGTATTCACACAGTCAAATTGAGGCAGTTTCATTTCTACTTTCAGGCTAATTGAGTTGATATAGTTTTTGATAAGTAGGGAAATTTGATATCAGCAGTTTTGGTAATTGAGTAAATTTGCACGATTTTTTTCTATTGGTATACAGCATGTTTTTTGCTTTTTTTACTCGATTTAACCTCCGTTTCCCTCAATTCCTTGGGGCTTGGAGGGTGCCTGTAAGAGGACTTTTTAGTTTTGGCATGAGCATTTAAGACCGGATGCTCTTCCTGACGTCTTCACTGGCCTGTGATGGGTCTCGAACCCAGGACCACGTTGGTCTGAGTCGAGTGCATTACCGCTAGGCCACGGCTGCTCTATTGGTATACATCAAGTACATACAGAATAACACCTTACCAAACCATTGGAACAACTATACAAACACTACTGGGATGATACCGTGTGGAGCAAACGACAATTTACATGATTGCTTGATATCTATCTTAAAATGTTCTTTTATTTGTACTTGTCTTTCTTAGTGGACATACACAAATCAGTGTTGTCTGTTATGTTCCACGATTTTATAAGGAAGGTACTCTTGCAGTGTTTTCCTGTAATCCCAGCTAATATAATCTAGAATTACCTAAAGTACTTCATGTAATTGACATGAAAATAACATAACATTGTCTATTTGGTAAATATTGTGCTCAATAAAGTTGATGTACCATTTGACGAAGGATCTTTGAGGGTGTGTACCCTGTGCTGCTAAATGGAATTTATATACATAAGCAGATTACACTCTAGAAGTATTCAACTGGCTTTTACAGGCTTTTTTATCAGAAAAAAGTTTATAAGAAAATGAGGCTCAAATCGTCAAAATCTTAAGAAAATCTTAAGAAAATCACGAGGCTCAATTCCAAAATTTAGTGTTTTTATTGGCCAAAAATCGATATTTCGTCGTTATTATATTCAAAATGTTAAAGATGGGATTCAAATTAAAGTATACAATATTGATAACGAAAGTGTAAACTATTCTAGCCAGCCAATTCAGCAAAAGTTAAGAAAAATGTAAGAAAATCTCAGGCTCAATTGTCGGGAAAAGTTAAGAAAATTGAGGCTCAGGCAAAATAATGGTTTCTTTATAAAAAATACGTGTATGTGTGTTGTTCTTATTTGAAATGGCATCTTCTTTCTGGTTTCTTCTGATTAATCAGAGTCACCGTTGCGAATTTTTTCTCCTCCGCAGCTGCTTATTTATTCTTCTTATTTAAAAGGTGGTAATAAAAGTCACATTCTTCATTTTTCAGTGCAGAGTTAATGAGCAAGTTTCCAACAAGAAATTTGATCGCACTGTCCGTGTACCCATTGTATGTTTACCCAACCCACTATGTAGGCGATGAAGGCTATGTGAGTGACACTGAAGGAACTATCACCGTATACCAGAAGGAGACGAACAGTACTAGCGAGAACTCTGTGCTAGACGAAAGAAATGACTCACCAGAGGTTATCGCCGAAAGGAGGTTTCAACAGCGAAAAGTGTCGTCGCGGCTACAAGGCGATTTGTAAGCTGCAGCGACGAGATTTTGTGGGGAATATTTAGAATTTCTTTTTAGGAATGAAAGCCATGTTTTTGTACGTGTATTATATGGAATTTTGATCTGCCCATACTATCATTTTTGCTTTTTACAGCAATGGGCATTTCTACAGTGTAGGTGTTTAGGAAACGTTTATATTTAAGTTGTCTTTGATATTTTCTTCTTTTCATTTTTACTGGGATTTCAACTTCCTTTCTTTCTCTATCCAATACAGTCTTAATGGATACATTCATGCTTAGATCACATTTTAATTTACATCACCTCTGACCTTTCACCTTTGCCTGTGAGAATTTGATCAAATCCATTGCAGTTCTTGTCTCGCATCCTTATTTTTTGTATGAGTTTCTTGTCATGTTTAGGCCGGTCTTATAGAAGTATTTTGTGATAATTTATAATGGAATTCATTGATTTTGATCTTTCTGATATATTATGTGATTATTTGTTGCCAAAATGAAAATCTGGAGTCAGTTTTGGGAAGACGACATGGAATATTCAAATGGTTTACTAAGTACTCAAATTTGTTGGCGTTCATCACCAACATTCCTAATCTCTAACAGGCAGCGTTGCTTGCAAATTTTCACAAGCACCCAAACGGTTTGCGGGAATTTTTCAACTTTTCAGTTTAGATATTGCATCAAAATCGGCGCTCTTCTAGTCTATTCAAAGCAATGACAGCCTTGAACCTTAGTGAATATTAACTTTTTGGTTATCAGCCAGGAGTGTTGTTCACTGATGCGGAATCTACATGCAGGGGCTTGAAGAGCGAGGTTTTAGGGAGCTGACTAGTTTTCATTTAGCATGCACTACCATGAGCTTAAACCCCGAGACTAGAGAATGTCCCGGGAGCATGCTTTTGCCGCCCTATTGGGCTGATTGCTTTTCAGTTCTTCGGGTTTTTTGTTGTCTATGCGAAATTTGGGCAGGTTTTGAGAGTTTTTAATTTGGTGGATGATTTTAAACCATTAACTGTTACAAAAGCTCATAAAAGGGAAGGAAATAAGAATGGCCAGCTTCCTAAGGATGCGTATGAAAGAAAGCGAAGCATACTTTTTGATGCTCTTTTTTACCAGGGACTGATATATTTCTTCCCAGCTGCAATTGTTCTATAAACAATATATGAAGAATGAATTTATACTGACCCAAGCTCTGATAGAACCTCTGTCGTTTCATAAGTCAATTCGTAGCATTTCGCTTGTACAGTAAAATTCTAGCAATGTCAGAGACAAGGAATTACTCTGGTTCTGAAATTGAGTTCCTCCCACCTTCTCAAAGTCTCTGTCGAGCTATGAAAATTTGCGGTCAGCTTCCTTAACTGTCCTGAACTGGTAGTGCAGTCATTCCTTTTTTCACTGCAACATTTGTAAGATTCTGCAACTGAGAAGTTGTTAATTTAGCTTGGCATATAGTAAGTACAGTGTGACGTTGCTAAGAAGCTTAACGTTGGCAAGAAAATTTGCAGTTACGGTATTGCCCCCTTCCCCCCCAGGGGCATAGCCATCGGGGTTTAGGAGTGCCACACCCCAAAACTTCGCTCTTATGCACATTTGCCGAACATCAATAGTGCTTCGTCAGTACCTCCCCCAAACACATGCGTACACCATCTGATCGTCACGACTTTGCATAACTAGCATTAGAACGTAAAAAAGTAAATAATAATAACTTGAGATTAGGCAATTGCGATGCAAGGAAAATAGTGTTTAGGTTTTGTGAAGCGTATAATGGATGTTGTTTCTATCTTCTCTCTAGTTTGATCAAATTTTTCTTATCAAAACAGTGTTTCAAACGAGCATTTAAAGCTCCGTCTGCTAGTGTTTCTTAAATATTTCTTAATTTTTACCTACAGCCTAGTTTCCATATAGTCGTCTCTGTCGTAGGGATGGACTCTGTCGTCTGATCGTAGCCTGAGACGATTCAGACGATCCTTACGATTGTTCGTTTCCATACCATCGTCAATGTCGTGCGTGTATATAGAAACAATAAAAAGCAGAAAGTAAGAAAGAAAGGGTGGTCCCAGCAACGCAGGTTATTGGGAATCTAGCTTCTGCTAGTACCAAATGACGATGTTACAAGAGAAAAGTGCAATAAATGACAAGGAAATAAAAAGGAGAAGGTACGATTCATTAGCTATCAACCTGCGATGAGCATTTCATGGGTTTAATGACAGGCTCCCAACATCCAAATTGGGCTACTATCGCACCAGAAGATGGATGTAAGTGATTGTAGACAATGTGGTAGCGTGACAGGATAATAAACTTGACGATCGACAATGAAAATAATACCAATCTTGTACGACTTCATGACTTGTGAGTAGAGGAGAACAACGATATTCCGTTATTGCCGGTCGTCTCTGTCGTAAGGATAGAATTCAGTTCTATCCGGACGATCGTTTCGTCTCTGTCGCAAGGATCCTCTGAATCGCAACGAAGTGCATCGTTTGCGGGGTGGAAACGATCCTTACGACAGAGACGGTTATTTGGACACCAGGCTTAACTTCAGCCTCATGTTTCTTATAGAAATTGTTTTTATAAAAGTGAACGTGTAACCTAATATTGAAAATAAAAGGCTAGACACCGGGCAATCTCTAGCTATTTCACCCGTAAGCAGGAGTTTGATAATGACTCTCCTCGATACACAGCATGCACTTCTACGTCTTATAGAAGCCTGTAACAATTCGATAGAGAGTGGAGGGGGATCGCATGGGCTGTTTTGACAGACCTCTCGAAGGCCTTCGATTGTCTGGATCACGAGTTACTAATCACAAAAGCGAATGCATATGGTTTCAATAGATCCGCCTTGCTGTTCGTGCATAGCTATCTCGATAGCAGGAAGCAGAGGGTAAGGGTGAATAGTTCGTTCAGTATGTGGACAAAAACCTCTCTGGGTGTACCACAAGGTTCTGTCTTGGGACCCCTTTTGTTTAACATATATCTGAACGACTTATTTCTGTTCCTGGAGTGAATGAAGTCTGCAATTACGCAGATGACACAATAATTTATACATGTGGTCATAACGTCGAGAATGTTGTCGTAAAATTAGAGAATGACGCTCTCGCGCTAAGTGAATGGTTTCCAAACAATCGTATGAAGCTAAATGAAGATAAATGTCATTTGATGATTTCTGGTGGAAAGAGCAACGAAGTCTCCATCAAAATAGGAGAGGCTAACGTGAAAGAAAGCAAAGAGGAGAAGCTTATAGGGATAATTTTTGATCAAACACTGAGCTTTAAACAGCATGTCAAAACTCTTTGCAAGAAAGCCAGTCAAAAAATTCATGCCCTTGCCAGAATATCCTTCTACATGGACACAGAAAAGTTGAGGCAGGTAATGCAAGGATTTTTCTTATCTCACTTTAGCTACAGTCCCATTGTTTGGATGTTCTATGAAAGAACTTGAAGTCATAGAATAAATCACATCCCTGAAAGAGCATTGCGTTCTGCGTACAACGATTATCAAACAGATTTTGGGTCTCTTCTGGAGCAAAGGAATTTGGTATCTATCCACGTAAAGAATCTTCAGTTGCTTATGACTGAAATTTATAAAACAAGGTCTGGCTTAAGTCCTCCTTTCATGAAGGATATTTTCGCTGAGCGGAATAATGGTTACAATTTAAGGCACGGTAACGACACGCAGCTTCCAAAAGTGCATACAACAACATACGGAATTGAGACTATATCCTTCCTTGGAAATAGACGTTGATCGACTTTACCAAATATAATCAAACAAGCAAGCACACTTTCTATTTTCAAAAGCCATATCATATGTTGGAAGGGCGAGAACTGCAACTGTAGACTTTGCAAAATATATATACCACAAATCGGGTACCTAACATGATATGTACCAATTTTTATTTTGCACTTGTAACATATTTTAATTTTTTAAGCCAATAGGCCTTAATTAGAAGTAATTTTGCTATTTTAATTTCTTTTTCCTACTATAAATAAATTGTTGATATGATTGATATGATATAGATATGATTAGTATAACTATTGAGAGAGCTCCTCCTTGAGAAATTCCATACTTACAAATTCCCTTCAAATTAGATTAGCTTAGGTCTTGTTGTTTTAATATTGCCTTTTATATGTGTTTATCTTTCTTGTAAGCATAAGCGTAGGAGGCAGGGAGGTGCAGCCCCCAAACTGGGCAGCAAATCGTTTTACTCGGACAAAATTTTCTGAAAGAGCGATAGGAAATTCGGGCAGGCAGTTTTCAGAACGTTTACAGCCCCCAAAAATTTGACGTTCTCCTACGCCCATGCGTGTAAGCTATTACTCTGTTTTCGTTGTTGGTAATGCTATATTTAGGTGTCGATTAAAAGGAATTTGTAATGTTTTGGAATTTACAAAAAAATTTTTTTTAATTTTAAAGTCGTGGAACTTGTGGACGGGGCTAATTTAGCCTCGTTTGAATCTGCGAGTTCGGTGCGACTCAAGCAAGGGCCCAGCTTAGTATTTATGGAATGACACAATGCGAGAAGCCTTACGACGCCTTTTAAAAGAGTACAAAGCTGATATAGTCAGTACTCTAAGTGAAGGAACTTTATTGGGATTGCTAACTGAGCTATCGTATTATTTTGTGGATGAGGATTGTCAGAAAATAAAATGCGATGCTGATCGAAGGGGTCACAGTTGGGCGGCTGATACATTGGTCGACACTCTGAAGTGCTCAGACGAAGAAGCTTTCACAAAGTTTATGCAGTTCCTGAAGGATAACGACTCAACGAAGACACTATACAACAAAATTGCTGATGAATGTAGAAAAAGAGGCCTAGAATCTGTCCTCACGTGCGGTAACACTGTTAAAGAATGTAGGCATAGTTTCTTACAAAGCTGTTAAGAATGGGGAGCTCATTTTTTCCATTAGATATACTCAGGGCTGTAGAGCCAGATGACGTAAAAAGGTGACCCAGATACCTAGCTGACTGCATCAGCTGTTGATAAGAGGAATTAAAGAGGGATTGGTGTTAGGGGAATTAGCCCACTGGAAATTTGTCACATCTTTTGGGTCCTAGGGAATTGCCCCTTTTGAATGTAGAGTCAGGCATGCTGGAGCCAGGGGGCTGGAGGGTGCTACATTCCCTAATGTTTTTTCAAGTGTATAATGTCGTACATTAGATGGCTAATCCTTTCTATGATGGGATGTATTTTGATATTTAAGAAGGGAATTTTTGCAGTCAAAAGGACTAGTTATAAAGATTAATAAGGGGCTCCACCTCTGAACCTGCATTGTCCCTCCAGTAGGAGCTTGTCACTCATTTTCAGTCTCCCCACTTAAAAATATACTCCAACATCCCTGAAGGATACTCTCCTTCTAGAGAAAAATAGCAGATGAAGGTATTGATGTGCATGTGAGAGCCTTTGATAGACCTCTCATCCATGTATTAAAACATCAAAGAGAGAAGGGGCCTCCTACTGGGGAGAAATGCTGTAGAGTGCTGCAACTGGAAGGCAAGTGTGACAACTGGATAAGTAAGTGCTGAGGTGGCACCACGGGAAAGCAAAGAGGCTATAGCCCCCCTCAGTAGAACATGCTAGCCACCCCCATGTTGTAAGGCAAACAACTCTTTTTCAGAGGATTTTTAGCAGTTATAATTCCCTGTGACCTCTAGATTAGCCTCCTTGTCAGAAGATGCAGCCTCCTTGTTGGAAAATTCCTGGCGCCATCCTTAGGCAATTGACCCTAGTTTATATGTTAGAAGAGGCCCTAAGTGTTGGTATTTTGCCCTCCATTTGTAGCACCTGAAAATTAGCAGAGTGTGCCTGGAAACCAAATGTCAAAATTTGTATGCAAAACATAGAAAATTTTGGATGCTGTAGTAGATATTACACAGAAATTACAGGCCTGTTATGTTTTACATAACACCTACTATAGCATCCACAAAAGTCCTATCTTTTGCATGCAGATTTTATTTTTGGCTTCCAGGAGCATTCTTGAATATCTTATAGGTCAAGGAGTAATATGGTTTAGCTCAAATGTTTGCTACTTACATACAAGATTTGACTAGTTTTGGATGAAGAATGCAAATGAGCCTCAAAACATGTGATAGCCAGTCACACTATAGCAGACTCCAATCTGGACTGCATCATACAGCTTCACAGTTAGTCAGTGGTATAAAAAGAATTTACTTCCTCTGAAGCAACCTCAAGAATAAGCTTTTCCTTTCCTTTAACAATTTTTCTTGTATTTTGGTTTTCTCCACTGCCTTTCTTTTTTCTCTCCTGTTTTTCTTCATATCTTTCCTTACTTTTCCTTTCCTCTCTACCATATTTCTTTTCTTTTTTCTGTTCCTTTTTCTGCTTTCTAGACTATGGAGCTTCCTGTAAAGCAGTTTCACAGAAGTGTGCACTTTCCTACCTCTGTAATCAATACCTTACTATACCCTCTTCAGTGTAAATGGTGGTGTACATATTACAGCCAGTTACATGTGTTTGATGTATATTGTGCTACCTAAATTTTAATTTTTGTAGTTCTTTTCATAGTTGATAAAAAGTCAGAAGAATCATTACACTCTTTGATAAAGAAAGTTACATCACATATAGTTGATGCTTTATCAGAAGGAGATTTCACATCTATGCTAAGACACTTTGAAACAGATTTAGTTGAAGCAGATGTGCAGAAAATAAAGTGTGACTTAAAAAATAATGGAAAAAATGCTGCAATATCTCAATTCATTGCTTGTCTTTTGCACCATGGTAAAAATACTTTAAAGAAGTTTATCCAGTATCTTTTGGATAGAAAAAAGAACCTTTTTGTGGGTATTGAGCTAGAGGAGTATGGTTTGCAGGACTTGTTGTTTGGTAAGCTAATCATTGTTTTGTTTTTCATGTATTATGTCTGGCCTTTTTGTTAAAAGTGAGTTTGATATTGATTTAGCATCAGCAGAAAATGCTCAAGAACATCCTGCATGAGTAAACCTCTTCTATTGTAGCATCGTTGGGTCATTTGTGATAACGAATTGCAATGTTGAATTGGACCTGCTTGTGCCATATATTGTCAATATATTGTTCCATCTCTTAGAAATTATTTTTCATCTTAATTGTAGCTATACCTGTTGAGGAAAAAGGTGCCACTCCTTTCAATCACATTGCTGAATGCAATAATGAAAGCCTACCTATTACAGAGAGTGTTGGACCTCCTAGTTGTGATGGTCCACCAACAAAGAAAGTGGACAAAAAAGAATGAAGTAATAGTATTAATGCAGAATTATTTGGCTATAGTGGAGCATATAGAAAGGCAAGAAGCAGAGAACAAGTAAAAAACCAAATGCCAAAATTTTTCATATGGTTTTCATTTTAAAACAGGCCTATCAATTCAGTAATAATCACCAATATCTTACTTCATCAATATTAGGTAAAGAAATCGGACTGCACCTTGCTGTCATGAAAAGGCACTGCATAAGCACAGCACAGTGAGGTAAAGGAACATAAAATCTTCCCACTACCTGAGCTGCTACATTGCTGCTTTTTCTCTCAGTAATGTTGTTTTAGTGTTGGTTTTGCACTATGCATTGCTAAACAAAATAGATGTTCTCTATAAGATGAGCTTCTTGAATAACCCTAGTCACACCCCTAATAGGCCATGTCATCAAAGATGCTTGAAAGAGCAAAAGCCCCTAAAGTTCACCTAAAAGTGTGCCTAGAGCATGATTTATCAAGCACCTAAATTCCTGAAGTCATATCATCTTAAGGAAATCTTTTCCAGTCATCATAAGGGATTTGTCTAAAATTTACTCTTTGTTATGACTACTAAATTCCAATGACAATCACACATGGAAATGATGCTATTTCACAAGTGAAACACATCTCTCTATGTCACAATCTTTTAATACACTTAAAGAATATCAAATATTTCTGGATTTGAGTCCCCCATTTAATTTTCCTTTAAGTGGGCCTTTCCTGTGGATTTTACATGATGTTGTAAAAGGGTGCAAAAGAGGGTTACTGAAGTATTTAAGGAGCTCATTTTTAGAGAAGCTTTGTTCCTTAATTGGCTTTAGTATTATATTGGTATGCATAATAACTAGAAGTATTTTGCCATGGGAATGTTAATAATTATGTGTGTCATGTTGAATTCTGATCTTTATTCTTTGTTCAACACAATAATTGATGACTAATCCATGTTGACTACTAGAGAACAGTATGAAATCTTGTTGAAATTTCTGCACAATATTATTGCCATCCTAAGTACAATAGGGAAAATTAACTAGCATTTGAAAAGGACAAAAAGGAAACATATGATAACAGTTAGAAAATAAGCCTGTATAAAGAAGAAGGAGGTGCAATGCCAACATGTTAACACCTAAAATCATTACTAGAAGTACTTGCCTGAGGGCTTGGAGCATTATGGTCAGGTGGAAAACCAGGGAAATTCTCTTTGGTTCCCTTTTAGGATGGCCTACCGATTTATCGGCTAGATTGATAAATGGGCCTCCATTGAACTCCCATGATGTATTTCTTCCATAAATAGGCCCCCATTGATAACATTTTGTATCAAAATTCTGGAATCACATTGCCCCTGCAGAAGGCCTACTTTTTTGTCAAATCATTCAGCCTTTAGGGCTGTACTAGATGAAAATAGAAAATTTTGTATAGACTTGACCACTGCAGCATGATAAAGGGACACATTTTTTGGAATAGAAAATGCTAAATGTATGTCATTACATTAGTAAAAATTGCTGTTTTGGAATTTTCAAATGTTCTTATCACTCAATGAGCATGTTTCACTGCTTTTGTAGAGGTTCAACATCTTATGATTTTTTGAATAATTACTCTCGAGTCGGAAATAGATGGGGGATCTGGAATGAATGGGGGGGATGGAAAATGTCCCGAATCACAAGAAATGAGGGTCTGGAATAAACAGGGTGGGTGGAAAATTTCCCAAATAATAAGCAGGGTGAATTGTTAGTAGTCCCTTTACATTGGAAACAAAGGAATAAAAACAAAATGCAAATTTCTTGAAGCTTTCACTTAAAATAGAACAAATTGTATAACAAAACAATGTGGACAGGTTCAATATTCAGTTCTTAATTATGATTTTACTCTTTCTTTTTGTTTTTGATGCGCTTCCTCACGCTACGACGAGCTTCATTCTACACATTTTGAAGTTTCTTTACATCTTGATACGGAAGCCTCAAAAATAATAAACAGGGGGTCTGGAATAAGGATGTTCTGGGTGGATTGTTTCCAAAAAATTAATAAGCAGGGGGGTAACTTTATTCCGGACTCCAGAGTAGCTGTACAAGAAACAGTAGATCATGTAAAGCAATTTGTATACAGAGCATATTTTGTTGAGTTTTTATTGTTGTCATTGTTTATGGTGATTCAATGGGGGTGGCTAAGGAGGCCTCAGCCCCCAGAAATTTTGGTGGCCCCCACTTTTCTCAGAAGAAATAAAGTTTTCAATTCAAGCAGATAGTTTACTGCACATAATTGAGAATAAAGAAGATTTACACAGAGTGAACATGATGTTTCTAAACTCCTGCTTTACTTTGACTTCTTTGTCTTTCTTTGTATCTATTGATCTTCCATGTAAACAACAGTTTAGTAAATTTCTGCATCTTGCATTTGTGCTACTTTCAGTTATGTCATCATCCTTTAATCTTGTTTCTTTGTCATATTGCCTGCTCTCCTTCATTATGCCCCCAAGACTTTTCTGGCTAGAAACACCACTGTAAGATCAAACTTCTTTTGTGTGGTCTATTGAAAAAACCTCAAGAATGCCCCACTTTTTGGAAGTTATGTGCCTCCCTGTCTGTGCCCTACAAATAGATTATTCAACCATTGAAGGTATCAAATACATTGTAACTCTGTCACAGTTCTGAATAAGATAATGTCATATGCTGTCCAATACGCTCTATGGGGAAGATTTTGATGAATGATTGATTGAGTGATTGATTGAGTGATTGATTGACTAATTGCTTGATTCGTTGCTGTTGACCCAATGATTCTGACCTCTCTGGAGTATACGTTGTTTTCGAATCGAGGCAAAGAGCCTCTTCCAGGAAACGGAGGGAGAAAAGCTGTAAACGAGCAAGATGAGGAGTCAGTTGCGAGAATTATTAATGTATTTCAAACCTGATATAGTCGAGGCTTTAAGTGAAGGCAATGTGAATGAGTTGTTGAATGAGCTATCCATATATTTTCAGGATGAGGATCGTCAAAAAATACAATGTGATTCTGTCCAAAAAGGTCATACCTGGGCGGCTGATGGGTTAATTGACACTCTGAAGTATTCGGACGATGGTGCGTTCGTAACATTTTTACAGTACCTGAAGAAAAATAGATCTACAGAGGAACTCTACAAAGAAATCGCCGAAGAATATGAAAAAAGAGGCCTAGCATCTTTCCTCGCTCCCAAAACCACTGTTAAGACACGTGAGTAATTTGCTGGATAGGTATTTTCGTCAGCACGATATGAAGAGTTCTTTATTTTCGATTGATGATGCCTAGTACAGCGATGTGTTTTTGGAGGGCATGAGGAGTTTTGTACTCCCCAAAATTTTTGACTTTGAAGTTGCAAGAAAGTTGGTCAAAAATTCGGCCAAGCTGCAAGGACTTGGCCATATTGTATTCCGTGACCCTTTTTATGAATAATAGTAGTTGGTCAAATTGTCAAAGCACCTCCATAAAGGAAAGTATCTCAGCACAGCTCTGAACTAGTATAGTAATTGCATATATATCATATCTTCATTCCAACAACTATGGAAATATTTGAAAAGATGCTTGTTTCTAGAAGAAATTTAAAGCTTGCTTCTCCAATAGACAAGCATTTTCTATAGCAAGACACAATATATATTTGTATCTTGTTATAGCCCTGCATTTTGATGGGACTGATCTCAATTTTTGCACTTGTTCTTTGTACATCAATGAATAGAGAGGAGCAAGAAAAGAGTAATAGATTGCTTGACAAGCTATGCAAAAATTCTCCTTCAAAAGGATGCTTTGCCTAATCAAAGCAACTGGATGTTGATGAGTATTTGTGTATAGACCAGTCTGCATATTGCAGCAAAGGTGCACCCTGAGATTGGATCCATATTGCAGCAAAGGAAAAATTGGAAAAATTGGAATTTTTGGTATGCATGGGGAGGGGAGTTTATCACCTCACACATCAACTATCAGCAGCATTTGCAGCTGCACAAATTAAGGCATATGTTAAGAACTTTTCAGTGATGTGGCAAAAGCCGAGAAGGGCTTAATGTTTCCATAGAAGCACTAGGGTAGGTGTCTATATTCTTGACCACACCCACTGGATTCTCCGAGCAGGTTTCAAATACCCTTTTTAAATTCCAATTTGCTAGGTCAAAGATCTCTCTGAAATGGTTACTGTTTGCAGTGTTTAGTCATTTTTTCCTGAAGGACTTTTAAAAGCAGAAATGACCATTATCTATCAATTATGAGGAATGCAATTAATCCCACATGGTTTTTGGTGGAGTTTGAGAATTTGGAAAAAGTTTCTTTCACTCTTGTTGCCATGTAGCTTGCCTCCTTGAATCGTTGGAGGTGTGGCAATACAATTCTCCCTCATGGTCTGCAGACTGATTGCCATTGTTATTATATCTTCTATGGGTGCAATATTGTTTTTCTTTCTATCTTCTTTGGGTACTTATGAAGACAAGCAAGTGTAGCCATAATCAGGGCCACTGAAAGACTAAGAGACTCTGGGAGAACAGAAAATAATATGGCCCCCTTCAAGCAAACTGAGCAGAAAAGTTTCAGGGTCTACAAATTAATTTAGGGTCTAATATTTTCAGGGTCTAGAAAATTACTGCTGGTTTTCCTTCATGAGACCAACACATCTTGAAGTACTAGGTTTTATTAGACTCCTTTTCTTCTGATTTCTTGATTATGCTGTTTTGCAGCAAATCCTAAGAATTAAGTTAAAATCCTCTCTTTTCTCATAAGTAGATTTGTAGAATAGATTTCATTAAAGTGTCTCCATGTTGCCTTGATCTTAGAAAACCTTGCACTTGGAAAAAATATGGTGTTTGGCAGCACACTTTTGCACTCTTTTCAAAAATGTGATGTGAAGTGTTGAGCTTTGCTGTTTGCATCAACTGACTTTGTAGGTCCAGCTCAATGGTCATAAAATTCAAAATCCTTAACTGGGCCCATTGACTTGTGGGGCAGTTTTTCATCAGTAGTGGGATAGGAACAATGGTCTAGTTGGGCAAATGCCCCACCAGTGCATCTGTAAAGTAATGCCTTGCCAGCTGCTCAGACAGCTTTTGGCAAGGCAATTTTAGACTTTTTGTGACCAAGAATCTCAGCAGCAAAAAGTTCTCATCCAAGCTATATGCAGGTGTGTAATGTCTATCATTGAAAGTTTCCAATCTGGTCTTTGGGCAGACCACCCCAACTATTTTTTTCAACTGCACCCTATTTTCCTCAAACCATACCCTATCTTTTAGACCAAACCTTATTCTATAGCAAAACAGACAAAATTTGGCACTTGAAAAGTGCACCTGAGAAAGTGGAGGATTTTGTGACAATTGGCACTTGAAGTCTCTACAAAAACCATAGCACCCTGCAGACACACATAGAAAGGTAGCATGAAATTGCAATTTTATTGCACCCCCACCACACAACCTGAAGTCATTTCAGACTCCTCAAGTACTACATGTCTTTAAATGGATTTAACCAGAGCACGAAAAAGTGGCAATATTTTTAGACATACTTAGAAGCTTTTTTTGTCCTACACTTGTCAGAGTATGAAATGTTGGATTGTGACCAAAAGGTTAACTGAAATATATATCCAGATGCAGTTACATGTGATAGGATGTGTCTATTTAGCCCCAAAGAGTGTCAGACAAAAAAGCTTTTAAGTATGTCTACAAATGTTGCCACTTTTATGTGCCCTGGTTAAGTTCTGTAGTACCAACAGACTATTTATGTAAATGGATTTGTAAATGTTTTTGTCATGTATATTGACATAAAAGTTGAATGCTATCCCATCTGTTCATAAGCAAAGCCAAACTTTTCATTATTGTTTTATTATTGCTGGGTTCTTTTTACTGTTGAGAGTTGTAGCACAATAAAATTAGTTAATTTTCACCATCATATTTCAATGTAATCTGTGAGAAAAAATACATGCAATTATATATTGAGTTGGGTATGGCAGATTGCAAAGGAGATGGTACATAGAAAGTTTATCATTATCAGCATATTATATTTACTTTTGGAGTGTGACAGTGGGCAATTCCATGACATTTAACCCCAGGGTGAAATCCTTTTTCACTATATAAATATATATATATATACACTCATACGTATATATATATATACATACATATATATATACATATATATATATATATATATA
>WIPJ01017370.1:120590-139794 GCA_018155075.1 Cassiopea andromeda | reverse complement strand
TTTAGGCTAGTCAATGCAGAGCTCTTCTCATACTCAGAACTTATTGCAAGCAGAAAAAACCTATGATACACCTAAGTTGAAGGTGTGATTCTCTCTAGATGTAGTTGAAAAATGTTGGTTACTCTTTGACCAAAATGGTAAATGGAAAAATTGCATTTTTGCATGCTTATGTGTGCTTCATATCTTCAGTCTATTTAACATGCTTCAAACATGTGGAAACTGTCAGATATTCTGCCTCATATTTCCAGTTTGATATTATCTTCAAAGGGTGTTATGTCAATTACTGGGTTATGTTGCTTCAGTCAATAAGGAGGTTAAGCCTCTAACCCATCAATATGTTTTTTGTTATTAACCCATCAATATACTATCAATATATTACTATTTAATAGCAATTTTCTTTCTTGCTCCCATAGAAGGCAATCGAAAAGGAAGAGCAAAATCTATGATGAAAGAAATTACACCGATTGTCATCAGTAATTTGTCCAATGGAGACTTTACACATATGCTGTACCTCTTTGAAGTAGATTTGTGTGAAGCAGATATACAGAAAATAAAGTGTGATTTAGAAAATCATGGAAAAGATAAAGCAATATCTAGAATGATTGATTGCCTTCTGCACAGTGGAAAGAATGCTTTTATCAAGTTTATACAGTATATTTCAGAGAACAAAAAGAGCCTCTTTAGAGACATTAAGATAAAACTGGAGGAGTATGGCTTGCAGGAATTTTTGCCAGCTGGAAGAAGAGGTAGACTGCCTGGTAAGTAGATAATTAAATATTTTTTAGTAATATTCTCGGTAGAGGAAGTTAGCTATTGCTTTGAGATTTAGCATCAGCCCAATGTGCACAATATCTCACTTAGGAGGAAATCTTCCACATGAAAATTAACAGTTTTAAACTATGGGCTTTGACTGCATATGCATATTGTTATGATAAAGTAGAACAGCTTGTTCGAAAGTACTCAGGGTTGTTTGTAAGGCAGCCCAGAAGGGATAGTGGTTACCAGATAGTTTCTTGAGAAGGTGTTTTGCTTACTTTTGACTACCTATTGAGGAAGGTTTTGTGTCTATTTGTGAGCTTGGTTCCTTGGAGAAATATTTAGTGTTAAGGGAAGCATAATTCTTTCTTGCAATGTAAATTAGAATGGTTGAAAAGGCTGGTTCTGTTCATTGGCATTCTTAAAGCTTGTGCTAATCTAAGAAAGGCCCATCTCTATTGGGAATCAGATGAGTGTCCAGATTTTTTGCAGACTAGAATATATCCTGCATACATTTCATATTCATAAAACTCTTTTGCATTTCAGTTGCAGCTGAATCCATTGAAAGTAAAAGTGAGCCTCATTCACATCATGTTGAGAAATTTCCTGTTTCAGAATCTGCAGGATCTAGAAGTACTCATTCTAATTATACAAATGCTCACAACAACAGAAAAATTCCTGTTCCAGAATCTTCAGGGCCTGGAAACACTCATTCTAATTATATGACTGCTTCCAACACTAGCAAGATTCCTATTCCAGAATCTGCAGAACCTGGAAATGTTAATAGATTCCCTTTAGAGCAATTGAATAGGAAAACAGGTTCTGATTCAAAAGAAAATGCTGATGAAGAGATGTCAATTGCAGACATTAGAGGAGAGAAGGAAATTTCAGCATATAAGATGTCAAGTGAACCACGGGGGATTTGCCTCATTATAAATAATGAGGACTTCAGTGAGACTAAAAAGCAAGGGAAGAGAGGATATGGGAATAGAGAGGGGTCAAGTGTCGATGAAGAAAATTTAGTCAAACTATTTTCTTGGTTAAAATTTAAAGTTGAAAAACATAGAAATAAAACAAGCATGGAAATGTGGAAGATTTTTCTTAAGTTATCTAAGATGGGCCACTCAAATTTTGACAGTCTTGTTGTTTGCATTTTGAGTCATGGTTTGAGGAAGAGCAAGGAAGACCATATCATGGGTGTTGATGGGGAGTCATTTGCAGTGGCATCAATTCTCTCACTATTTGATGGAGTAAATTGTCGATCTCTAATTGGCAAGCCCAAGCTGTTCTTTTTGCAATGTTGCCGTGGCACATCTGAAGATATGGGGGTAATTGCCAGAGGAGTGATTCAACATGATGGACCACATATCCAGAGTGAAAATAGCATAACTCTGGCTGCAGCAAGTGATTTCTTTGTAGGATACTCCACTCCTCCAGGTATGGCTCTAAACTTTATTGAGCTTCATATTATTCTTCACAGTGCTTCAACTCAATGGAAAGTTGTAAGAAATTAGCATCTAAATATTTCTGCAATTGAATTGATTGTTTGATTAAACCCCATGAATTATCTGTATGAATGCTGAACCTCCTGTAATTCATGGGTGACACTAATGGATGGTTAGTTGATTATGCACCAGCTTTTACTGACAAGGAATCATTCAAAAAGTACAGAACAAACAAATTGCCATTTTGACCCCTAGCATCTGTGTAATGGCTTTCCATACTCAAGCTGATGCCCCCTCTTTGTTACATAACATTCTGGCATGAAAGCCCCAACACCAGCTTCTATTTGTGTGCAAAATATAAATTGATGCAGTATTGCAAAAGATAGTAGTTCAAAATTGCAGAAATTAAAGATTGATTAGGAAAGTGCAAGATTCAAGGTTGATAGGGTCTTCAACTTTCTTTGAGTGCTTTTGGAAACACACTTTTCAGAAAGTGAAAAAAGTAGATAACAAAAGTAGTTAACACCCCCACCACTTATATTTTCTATAAACGTTTGTCACCATAATAGTGCATACCAACCCACCCCCTTATTGTTACATACTTTTTGAGTGACCCCCTAGTCAAAAGGTTGCAAATAGTTTTGGCTTAAGGTAGGCTTATGGCACACCCACAACCACACTTTGGTATGTCCCTGTATGTATGTTTTGCCTAGGCTGGGTGCTGGGGACAAGTGGAAAGTTTCTAGTGGTTACGGAAATGGTAGTCAGGGGGGAGCCTCATAAAACTTTTGTAAATACACTCTTAGATTGCAAGAAAGCCCCCTTTTTGAATGCCAAAGTACATCCTATCTTGGATAGGGGTCATCCATAAAGGATGTATGTTCTTTTTGCCAATTTTCAACCCCCTCTTACCCCCTGTCCACGCCTGTCTGCTCTTTGCTTAGCAAGCCCCCTGTCTCTGTCTGTATGGACACTGAGTTGAAAGCCAAATAAAGAGCTGCAAAAACTATGCAAAATAAAAACTCTTTGAAAGAGACATGCATACTGTACTTACTTCTTGTTTGCCTCTTTATTTTTCAATCTTTAGCACAAGAAGATGTTGGTAAAATGACCTGAAAATGCCCTCTTCTCTCTTACAGAGACCACACTAGAAAGGTTTTCCACTTACAGCTAAACTTCCTCCCTCCCCCTGTCCACTTTTGTCCACAATGTTGCACAAAACCCTCCCTCCCCAAGATGCAGACATACATTATAGGTACCCCCATAGGATATGGGATAAGCTATCTAATGTATGACATCATGCACTTTCTAGAAAGGGTGTACTTTGATATTTGAAAAGGGTGTGTGCTAGGCCTTAGCCAGTTTATTGGAGATAAAAGATAAATAATCTGGGAAAGTCAGGGGAAGAAGCTCCTTTTCTGTTGGGCAAGGGAGATTCAGGGGGTGTCAGGAAAAGTTAGGGATGCTTTGAATGGTCAAAAGGAAAAGCATTTTCATACTGTTGGTTTGATCATCACAGAAGTATCAAAAGTTTTTGGTTTATATTGAAAGTGTGCCCTTTTCTGAGTTTCATCTTCAAGTTTGTAATTTGATCAATTGAGAAAACAATGTTGATTAGTTTTGTTGTTTACAGTTCCTAATCATAAGTTTAATTAGCACTCTGCTAAGAATGGTAGCATGTCAGCAATCATGGGTCAAATCTTGACTCCTAAGGTGAGGTGGAAAAGGCTGTCTTCCCGAATAGTCAGGAGAAACTGTAGGTTTTCATATTGAAAGTCAAGGACAATTTATGCTTTTTAACCAACAGTTAGGATAAACTTTTGAAAAAAGTTTTTATAAATCCTGTCATTGCTGCAAATACATCAAATGCAAAAGAAAATAGGCCTGATGATAGACAACCTTGTTTATGAGAATTATTTGAAAGTCACTTTCATTCTCATCCCAAATGAATCTAATAAAATTTATGTATTGTTTGATTCAAGGTTATAAAAGCTGGCGAAACACAGTAGAAGGATCCTGGTATATAGCAACACTTTGCAAAGTATTTAAAGAGTTTGCATGGAAATATGATTTAATGAGTATGGCGGCAAAAATCAATGCATTGGTCGCTGAGGATTTCACTGATGAAAAACATTATCAGGTACCAAACCCAACAATGACTCTACGAAAGTTGGTCTTTTTCAATCCGGAAAAATAACTGTTTTAAGGCAGTACATAAAAAGAGAATGTATTATCCACAGTTGTGGTAGGGATGTAACTAGAACGACCTTGGGGGGAGCTATATCTTATATGCCGCACAAAAGGCTATTTTGCATATGCTGTTTTGAAGTATGACGAGTAATTCTTTTAATTTTTAGTACATTTAGAAGCTAATACAAGGAAGCAAATGATCGAAGTAAAGCTTGGAAGTAATGATGGAATATGAAATGATTTACCTTTACTTCGGTATGCGTAATGGCAGAATATAAAATGATTTACCTCTACAGCCCTAGTCCTGTGGAGTTGTATCCCCAGGAATGAGCAAGGTACAAGCTTTGCTAGACTGAACTTCGAGTGTTTCGTAGAATTGTTTGACGCCGTTGTTTGCTGTGAACAACATGTGAACGAAATGTTTTGTTTCGATGATGTTATCATTTGGTGGAATGGCTAACACAAAGATGATAATTGATTTCCCTTGCAGTAGTTTCCTCTTTTGTCCATCCGATATTATGCTAATTTTTCAAATCTTGTTTTTGAATGTAATAAGGGGTGGCGCCAGGAATGTTCTTTGGGGAGGCAGACTATTCCGACAGGGGAGCTAAGATATGGTTTGCATTGTGTTGGCTGGGGTGATTTCTAAACATTTTAACAAGGGGGGATCTAGGTGCAATGTCAGAAAGTGGGGGTGGCCAATTTACAGCCACACCCATAATTGTGAAGATGGAGATATGATACTTTAGTCTAATTGTGCTATAATATATAGCCAACATCTACAAAGATCTCAATTGCCATATGGTAGTGAGGAAATCCACCATAGCAATACCATACAAAACATTGGAAGCAAGTTCAATGCGCTTTGAAAAGCCAGATTGATACAAAACTTTGGGGGGCTGAGGGGGGCTCTGGTCTCCTGATCCACCCTAGGAATCACCCCTGAGTATTGGGACTACCACTATACCTCCAAGTATTCTTCCGACGGGGGCTATAGGTCCCTAGCCCTCCCCTGGTGCTACACCTGAATGAAGTATTTTTGATCATTTTAAGTTGTCTTACTCTTAACGAAAAGGTTGAATATTCAAAACTTATTATTCTTTGACAGAAGTGAGTGTGTCTATTGAATGCTCTTGTCACGCAAAAAGCTTGGTCTCAGTGGGGCAGTTCATTGAATTTCCTTATCACAGGCGGTGGACCCGGAGGCTGGGTCCAATAAATGAGAGTTGGCTATAAGTACGTTTTGAAAAATTTTTGCATTGCCTACTTTTCCATGCAAACATGGTATACAGTATACTACTGATAATCGAGGACTCCCAAAGGGAATCCAAAATCAGTCTCAGTTAGGGGGAGTCACAGTAAAGCAGAGCTCTCGATATTTGAGACTGTTGGATACAATACAGTTGCACAGTTGCAGTCCCACTTAAACGAAGGACCATATAGGTGGGCCACCTGAATGGAAGTAGAGAGTAGGGGCGCCGGAGCGCGACGCCCCTCCTGCCCTTGAAGAGAGGGGGCAAGGGGGCAAAGTTCCTTTTTATGCTGTCTATTAATATCATTTTATTCTTACATTTGTTCTTTTAGGCTCGACCCCCTTCTTTCCTCAGGAATTCATCACCTGCCACGAAATGTAGCAATGGTTGGAGGTATTTGTTTGTGAAGAGTAGGCAGTAAGTTTAAATTGTGATGTCATAATGATGTACCCCACCCCATCCCTGCCCTACTGCTGCTCTGGCGTCCCTGGTAGACAGATATGCTGGTGGGGAGGGGGCATGGGTGGCGTCACGCCCCCAGTATTTTCAAGATTGCAAGAAAGGTGGTGAAAGGTTAGCCATGCTGCAAGGGAAATGATCACAGTATTTTCAGTGACTTTTTTAAGTAACAGTAGTTTGGTTTGCCAAATGTTCAAAATGTCCTTCCCCACTTCCGATAGAAAGTGCTTTGGTTAATCTCTACTGGTAGAGAGGAGCGGAGCACCTTGACCGTCGACTTACACAACATACACCTAAATATCTCTTTTTGAGCTTCTATGTTGGACTTTAGTGATTGGTCGATAGACAGAACCACATCAATAGGCATTATCCCTTATTCTTAGTGTTTTTATCATCCCACACTCCATTGTAGGAACTGTTCTGAGATCTGGAGATCTGGAAAAGAAAAGTAGGTCTATCACCGTTGTCCTAAATATTGAAGAACTCCATACCTTGGGTGTGCAGCTACTGCCACATCAATAATTCATTTCGCAATTTTCTTGCTGAATAAGGGCTTTCGTGCATTTTTCGAATATGCGGAAGTCACATGCGATGCAGAACCAATAGATTCTCCTAGAAACGATTCGCTGATTTTCAATAGAATGTGAGCTTTGTATTGTACCTGCAAAGACATGTTGTGTTGAAGCAATGGATTCTTAGAAGCGAAGCAAGGCCTACGCAAGATTCAGCAATGGAGGTCATAGTTACACTTTTGTTGACACTTTTTTTCATGAAAAGCTGCACAGCAAATCCATTTCATGTGCCTAGCCTCGAAGGATCTTTCTTGACTTGGCAGATAAACAATACTGATCCATACTACCTTCCTCTGAACAAATCTTCAACCGAAGTCAAGGTACCTTATATTTAGCGTCCTACAACATTATCGAGCTATAATGACATTTGTTGCTTTCAGGATTTTTGCTACAGAGATGCAAGTGCGTCTCTATGGACATTATTATTCGTATATCTAAAAAGAATTCCAATTTATGCCTAACATTTTGTGATTTCTTCTCATCACAAGCATTTTTCCTATTTCATGCACTTTCAGTTTCAAAATTGGATTTCATTCTGAATAATTGCAGGTGATTTGCACTTGTTCTTAACCTCATCTTCTGCAATTGATATTATAAAAGTAGAAGAGGATAGTATTACCTTCCTTTGACCAGTTCAATATTTCTCATAGACAGGGACGTAGGAAGTATTCAAAAAGTGGGGGGACACATGCATTCAGGGACACCCTTACGAGCAAAAAAGGGCACTATGTAAGCTGAAAAGGGGTACTTTACGTACGAATTGGCGAAAAGGTGGGGGCACGTACCCTCTATAGCACCCCGGTTCCTACATCCTTGTGCAAAGGAGTGATGAAGTTGTTTTGTTAGCCTAGGAGTGTTGATACAGCTTTTGAAATAGGGGGGGGGCTGTGTTGAGCTCTAGTGCCGATCTAGAGGGAGTTCAGATGGCAACATTGGCGTTGCAGAGGCGTTACAGGTCCTTTAGAATTCAGTAAGATTGGGGCGCCATCTTATTTTCACCCCCAAATGATAATGAATGACTTCTATCCTGAAAACCTTCAAATGGGTCCCATTTGGTTGCCCTAGCCCCAACCTACGTCGATTACGCCACAGGGTGTCACCCCTGTTTGCTGCCAAGCCATCGGTAATGTTTGATTTTTTCAGAAAACGTTTGGTTGTTTTGGTGTGATTACTTCGTCCCTGTCCACCGAAGTAACACTACGTCCATGACGCTGACCTACTACTGCTTTTTATACTAATTATTCTTGTCTATCCTCAGGTTGTCTTCAAGTTTCTTGGACGTGAAATAGGCTCAGTTAGCCCATGTAGGAATGCTGCCTCGCCAGCTCTATGTGCCTCACAGACTGCATTACGACTTCATTTCTACTTCGGTTCGTCTTCCAATTCTCAGCCAAACTTTTCTAACTTAGTTTACGTGCAGTACTCCTGTGGGTCATATTCATTTGCAAGTCCTACTATAAATGGCCGAAGTGAAAATACGATTGTGTTGGAGAAAGATTACTACTACAAGCTCAAGTAAGGAAATCTATAATATTGCATTGATTGATTTAGTAAGCATGTATAGATTTCCTCCTTTCATTCTTAGGCCCTGACCAAACGACTCGATTTTCCCTCCATTTTTTCCACAACATTTGATCTCAAAGTTGAGCGTAGTCAAGCATGTGTGGCCAAACGACTCGATTTTTCGCTCGACTTTTCTATCAACTTTTCAACTACTCATATTTCCGCATCGTGTATCAGCTAAAAATATTTACCATCACTTATATTTGCCAGCCAATGACAAATCAAACTTCACTCATCACTCGACTCACTCAACAAGGTGGCCAAACGCCTCGATTGTTTGCTCGATTTTTTGTCGAGTAAAAACTCGAGTGAAAAATGGAGCCGTTTGGTCAGGGCCTTAAATGTGCGATAAACGCTAATATCCTATCTTATACATCAAAGGTAACCCCCTAGGGGTTGCTTATGAAGTTGGCAAAGAAGGACGCTACACTTGGGAGTTGTATTTGTCGATTAGTCTCACGGTCTACTGGTAATTTCATAGAAATAAACGATTTGTATTGTTTTTCATTTGAAATTTCTCAGGCGAAACTGCTAATCACCTAGCTGACGTATTTTGTTGGAGCTTTAGAACTTAGAGCTTTGAATTCCTCTCTGAAGCAGTTTTGAACAAGAAGCTTTGGATATGAATTGAAGTATTAATTCACTAAAGAGCCCCTGATGGGCAAACCCTTTGTTAAACTCATAGTATCTTCTGCATGTCAGCTACAGAACCATAAAAAATTACAGAATAAAGCATAGAAAACATTTATGAAAATTAGTTAGGGCTCAGGGCCAGATTGAAATTTTTGCCTTGCATGGGGGATTTCTCTGCCGCGCACATCAGCTGTCAACCGGGGTTTTAGCCGCGCAACTCTTGAAAAATGAGTATTGCAGCCGCACACGCATTACTCTCAGCCGCGCAAAATTCTTGTCCAAGCTACTTGCAGCAGCGCAATTTCAAGGCCACGAAACAAATCCCCCGCGCATTATTCAAAGTTTCCATTCTGGTTTCAGGGTTGCCAGATGCGAATTATAAGAAAAAGCCAAAATCTGCTTCTCCTCCCAAGGGCAGTTGAAGTATGCTGAGGAACAAAAGTGAATACAATAGAAACGAGTCTAATTGCTGTTATAAAGCAACTAAAATGAAACAACATTGAAGAACAATAGCATGTAAAGATACTTCAGCATTTTCCATTGTTATACCAATTGTCCTCATCTTTGATGTGGTAGAATACCTTATTTCTCTCCTTATATGCCCCCGCATATGAGCCCCCCGCATGTTGTTATTACCCCTGTTCTTTAAGCTAGCTAATTGACAGTTTTGGATCTTTTTCTCACTGAAGCTTTGTTACACATTATGTTAGCTCCTCATGCAGATTGGGAACCAAGAAAACCTTACAAACACAGATAAGACCTGGACACTGATAGCCTTTTCATTAAATTAAATCTTTATTCTATACTACTGGGGCTTCTTTCGGAAAGAGCAACCCTCAGTTAATCTTGCTCTGCCACCAGTTGGCTGACACAAGACTGTTGAACAGTTCACACACAAGACAACTGTTTGAGCATTGAATGTGAATGAGGCACACGAAGAAGCAGTGTGTCTCATTCACATTAAGTGAAATCAAGCTTATGCACATTCAGTGGAATTCATTTAAGTTCCTGGATCTCATAAAAAATCCTTCAAGGAACAACTTCACGGATAGAATGGATCCCTCTTGCAGTCAGTGTATAATCAGTTGGAAAGGTATCCTCAGTTGGTGAAAATGCACTTCAGAACTTTAGTTCAGACCCGCTCTATGAGCCCTAGAAATGATTAAGAAGACAAGGATTGGAAAGTGACTGTTAACTGGCAAGGATAAATGGAAAGAGGGCTAAAGGAAGTCAAAACGGAAGAAATACATGGATTATTTAATAGAAAGTATTAGTGAACAGTACAAAGTAGCGGAATAGGTACACTTATTAAAGGGCAGACTGAAGTGGGGATTCATGATCACATGACAGGCACCACGGAAAGAAAAGAATAATTCTCAAAATAAAGTGTTTGAAAAAGAGTCAAAAAGTCCAAATTTGACTTTGAAAAGGTCAATCTGGAAACCCTAAAAGCAGAAGGTATTTTATACTCATCTGCGTTAACCACATAGTTGCTACAGGTATCAGCTGTTGTGAAGAAACTCTAGCAGGAGCCAATGTGGTATTATGGAATCAGAGGGGGGGAGTGATAGTCAGAATTTTTGTTTGGGAAGTACAAAAACTCGTGCCTTTAAAATATGCATGCCTGATTTCACGTTTTTTTGGGAGAAAGTGGTTGTTAAGAAAGTAATGCTCAAAAGTTGTGAAAGTTCAAAAAATAATTTTCTATACATGTAAAAGTCGACAGGTCACTTAAAATTACAATTATCTTTCTATAAAATTTGTCATTTTCCCTTTTCTGTTATTTTCACTTTCCTTTAACAGTTCATAGTTTGTTGTTGATCATGGGTCGCAATTTTTTCAAGCGTAGATGCAAATGACTTGTCGAGTTTTTGCACTGTCATTTAATTTGAATGTGCAAAACATCGTAACTCAAAACATGTTTGCTAAGAAAGTTTTGAGAAAGTTTCGTTGCTGAAATCATGAAAAAGCTATGAGAGTTCCAAGGTTTATGTGGGTGCGCAAAGCATCGAAACTTGGAAGTTGCGCTAAGAGTTTGATACTGACATCATGAAAAGCTATGAAAGTTCTAATATAAACTAATACGCTTGTGTCTTATCAAAAAATTTTAGCACAAGTTGACTAATGACCAAATGGAAATATAGAAATGACCAAATAGTTATATAGAACGTCCATTCCCATTAATTGGAGTTTAAGAAAGGGCGAGGGAAGGGCTTATTAAATCTACACATCTTGAGGTCTACCACAGGATAAAGAAAAGAGAATTTACGGTAATTTTATTTTGTAGGTACTGGAGCTGTTGTTGGAATCCAGCTCTGCAACTGTATGGTAGTTCGGCACTGAATCAAGCAATTGTTATATCATTCATCACTGGAAAACGCACAATTTTCAATAGTCCTGTGCAGTTGAAGTACATTCCAGAGATTACTGTTGCGCAGCATGAGAAAATATCCCTTCAGCTTCCATTCTTCGATGTTGATAATGATTATGTATCATGTAGATGGGCTAGTAACTACGATGAAGGAGGAGGAATTTATGCTGCAAGGTTTAGTATTCTCCTGCAGGTAAGTCTTGGAGGGGATGTAGTGACAGAGCATTCCTGTTCTTGAAACTGAAAGATGGTTTCTATTTACCCATAAGATAGACAGATTTTGTTTGATCCTGTTTACCTTAAAACATTCAGTGAAAATGGCAACTTTAGCCGAAACGTTTATGTCCATAATAGTAGTGTTGAAATAACTAGAATTGTCGTCATGAGAAAGTGTAGAGGGAAATCTTAACGTTATTTGTCGTCACCGTAATTTCCTACTTCATTCTAATCGTCGTTTTCAAGACATTCATTCAGAGTCTTATCACAGTCTGTAATTATGGAATTAAATGTCTCTGTAGCATTTCATTCACCTTATAGTGGCACTATGTTCTTGTATGACATAATTTTGATTATACAGTTCCAACAAACTTTTATCTGCACAGTTCCTAAAACTGATGAACAATATACAACGCCTATTATAAGAAACCATTAATTCATCTATCTCCTTTTCTTCTGAAAGGAGCTACAAAAGCTAATTTATAATAAGTGGGGAGTCGGGATCGATTTATAATAGGAGTTAAGGATCGAAGATAAAATGATTGAGTAAAGAAAAATTTAAGGTGTGTAAGGTTTGGATAGCAAGAAATTAGACAAGGCAAACGGGTGGGTAAAAATGTCAAATGTCACTGTAACGATTTTGGGTTCTTTGTGGTGGCTTGTGATTTATGAAGTCCTCAAGCCTATACAAAAGGCTACGCGATGCTTTGTCTCTTGATGCAAATCGAAGACTGACCGAAGAAGAATTAAACACTCACTACATATGACATCAACTGCACGCTACAGTACATGACACGTCAAGATCACAATACAACACATTGCCCGGAAAGGGTGTTTACTACACACAACAGGACTCCACAGGTACGCAAGACTTTAACACGCAATATGATAACTAAAGTGATACGAAATACAGCACTTAACTAAAGCATCAAACTCAATACGTTACATCACTTTAAAATGTATAATCCTGACCAAAAAACTACTTTTGTTAGGTTGTTCTTCTTTGAAGTCATGAAGATTATTTAAATCTTTCTCAGAGGGCTGGGTAAGCTAAATTTCGACCCCTTTAAATGGTTGGGTATTGCATATTTGAGTACAGTAGAAACATGGATAGGAAAAATTTTGTAATCATAACCCACCTCCATTCAGTACCACTCCCCTTTATTAATAATGACCCGCCCCTTATGTAATGCTCGGCTCTATAGCAATTGTTCCCATTTAGATTCTTGTTAAGGTACTCCTCTAGTCAAAATTCCAGGGTGATTATGAGGGACAGACTGTTTGAATTTAGTTTTTCCTGTTGATGCCTTTGCACCTTGAAGACTTAAAGGCCAGATGGTGGTCATGATACTTTGCACCCCTTGGTATCGTCCTCGTAGTGTTGCAAGGTAGATTTTTAGGTTTGTAATTTGTTAATGTAAGTCCTTATATGTATAGAAGCAAAGAATTGTGCCTATAACAGAAAAGAAAGACAAGTCGGTTATTCTTCTTTCTAGAGTGACTGTTTCTTGAAGATCAACGGTAGCACACTTCAACCTGGAAAATACCCCGTGGCAATAGTTCTTGAAGACTACGAGACGTCCAAGAAGACTGTCAAATTTCATAGTGTATCTGTACAGTTTATCATTGAGATCAAAGGTATTTTCCCTACAAGCTTAGATGACGCTTGAAGTTTAATTTATCTCTCTCATCTTTTGCTTGGCATCTATGGACTTCACTTTAAGTCGACAAGGGTTAAGTTAGTGATATTGCTCGAATAACGTTATACTGTCAAATTCTCTTTTCATTCTAAGATGCAGTTGTCAAAAAATTTTTAGCAATCTAGGTGTATACCCTCCTAAAGGATGCTCTAAATGTCTATTATTTTGCTATCGCATACCCTTGATTCACATTTTGGTTATTAAAAAAACAATAATGTTATATTCAACTGGATATTTCAAACAACCAATTAAATCTGCTATCAGAAGAAACCCTATTTATCGAAATATGCCCTGTGCATCAAGAGAAGGTTTATCTATAACGTGGAGCTCTGTAAGAGTCCTGGTAATCTGAAAAATTTGCTTGTTCGTATCAGAGAAGCTACAAGATGAAATTAACATGTTGTGTTTGATTGCAATCTCCAACCGACGTTCTTGACATCAATTAATTAGTTTCTGGAATTCAACAAATATATATTATTTTTTTTCTTCACCAGGTCCGGGATTCACAGCTAACCCACATGTGAATTGTAGTTGGACTAATTCAAATCCAAGTAAGATGCCAAATTTGGTTCCTCGTCAAATACCAGCGCTTCCAATTCCGGGTTACAGGCCGTATACAACGACAGATGCGTGTAGAAACTACAAGAATCTCGCATCTATGGACCGTTCGATCACTTATGAAGACTGGAGTAACTACCGATGTGATATGTCATTGTTTGGTTGGTACAGGTTCATCAATCCTGCTGGTATTCAAATGCTAAATTCGTGTCCGCAAAACTCGCCTGGTTCTCTAAACAGTTGTGGTTCCTACTACAAGGGCTGGCTCAAAAATCAGTTGCTTCCTTCACAGCAGAGTGGTGTAGTTAACCGAACTGTTTGCTTCTCGAAACCGTACAGTTGTGATTGTTCGTACACACGAGAAATAAAAGTCACCAATTGCGGTTCATTTTATGTTTACTACTTAGATGCTGCGCCAATTTGCAATGCAAGATATTGCGGCAAAAACGGTTTGTTAAACTGTAGTCTCTTTTTGGTAGATCATTTAGATTTGACATCAAGAGGCCTGTAAGGTCGTCTTCCTTTAGCTTTTGGAGCTAACTTCGTGAGACACATGCGTATAAATCCTTTTGTGTTGCAAAGTTCACCGTAGAATGAAGCTATTAGTGCTATCTAGCCTCAAGATCTCAGGGTTCAGGGTCATATTAATGAAATGGAAACCAATGCATATTTAGACAGGTGCCACGTACTCTCAGGTGCCTAATAAACGCCCCCCCCCACTGATTATTTCTTCGAATGTTTTTCTGATACCCTCCGACCTAATTAGGACCTCCCCGTTTATTTCTGTAAAGAAAATTATGTTTTTTATGAACTCCTCAACTTATTTCCTTTCTTTGTTAGTACTATTCACGCCCACTATTCAAGACAAAATAGCGTGCTTCTGTATATATTTTAGTTTTATGCTTTATGACAACCTGTGTTTGTTCTTTCCGACCCCCTGTTTATTAGGACCTCCGTGCAAGCCTTTATATTTAAATAGGCAGTAATGAGTTTTCTGTTTAGCAGTCCAGTGTATATACGAATTATTAGTGGCTTTGCAATAGACATCTGAATTCACACATTGTTCTTGTCTTAGAGTCTGGAATCACTGTTCATTGCAGTTCTAATTACATGCAAATCGACCTAGACATATCACGTTATAACAAAAGTATGTATTCTTCCATAACACTGCACACAACAAGCTGCCAGGCAATGTATATGTCAACCAAAATAAGCATAGGCACAAGACTTGGTGCTTGTGGTACAACCACTAAAACTGTGGGCGATACGATAGTTTACGAAAATCAAGTTATTCTAACAGCACAACATACTGGAATGATCAGTCGTCGATCAGATATATCTCTTAAAGTAACATGCAACCTTCCATCAAGTGGTTATGCTCAAAGCACTGGACACAGTATATTAAACGAAGTAAATGCAACCGAACGTAAGTCCAAGCTGTTCAATGTTTGTTTATATCTATTTTTCACGTTTTTCAAGTGCTTTTTTTCTAAAGACTAGCTAATTTTATGAAGTTAATGCATTGGATTACAATCTACCCATCAAACACTTTTATCACAGCTATCTGTGCGTTGGTAGATAATCTTCTAGGGGGTACTCTCATGATTGAGAGAGATAGCCCTCCTGAACAGGAGAGGGCATAGTGAAAGGGGTTTGAAAATATTGGTAATGGCAATAGTTGTATCAGTATCAAAATGAGGATATCCCCAAGTGATTGTAAAAAGCGAAGAGTAAGCCACTTTCGCATGTCACATGACCATTACGTAATCTGATTTCTGATTGGTAAATCCTCAATTGGAGGGCAAGCGGTTTTGACAGTGCGGTTTTGACAGTGCGGCTTTGTTAGTCCCGTTTCAATGAAATCAACCTAATGCAATTAGATCGGTCATGCTTCTAGTTTTTATAATTCGTTACTTTCTTGATGTTTCAGCTGGATTTGGGCAATTCGACCTCTACTTAAATATGTTCATAGGTAAAAACTATGCAAAGAAGCATGACAAATATCCAGTCCTTGTCCGTACAAGTGATCGGCTCTACTTTGAAGTGAGCACAACTGCTTCAAATCAGTATACTGTCCTAATCGACCGATGCTTTTCTACTCCTACTGAAGATTCGAACCATGAATCAAAGTATATATTTATCAAGGAAAGGTAAGCTGTCACCTATCCATCACTTTTTTGCTACCTAATGGAGCACACTGTCGCTTCCTATCTTGTACAGACTTCTTGAAGATCAAAGGAGAAAGATAAATTTAAACTGTTATTGTCTTACTTCATCATAAAACAGTAAATTTGATATAAGTGGCATAAAAGTGAATCCCAAGAATACTGAAATGAACAAGAAATTTGAAGTCTTGATCAAACTTGAGTCTTTCATTATTCTTAAATTCAAGAGAAAATGAGCCTCGATATTCTTTATGGATTATGTTCTTAACAAAAGAAAGTTTGTAGCATTTCAGAATAACACTGAGAATGTAATTAGGATTGGTTGCAATTACCAATATGTCATGTGCTTATCAACGAAGCTAAAGCTGTCAAGCACCGATTGCTTTGTATTGTCACTTAAATAAAGTTTCTATCAACTTTGATGTCATGTTAGGATGCCCAGTGGTCATCGATAAAGGATGTCCGCACATCTTTTCTAGTTTTCAACCCCCTACCCCCCCTGTCCACGCCGGTCCGCTTTTTGCTTAGCAACCCCGTCCACCTGTTTGTGCGGACACTGAATTGGAAGACATAAAGAGCTGTGAAAACTATGAAAAAATGAAACGTCTTCAAAAAAGACATGCATACTGTACTTTATTTCTTGATTGCCCAAGGAAGTTAGTGATAAATGACATTTGAATGCCCTCCCCTCTCTTAAAGAGACTGCACAGAAAAGGATGTCCACTTACAACTAAACACACTCCCTCACCCTGTCCGCTTTTGTCTGCATTATTGCTAACCCCCTCCTTCCCCCTAGGTGTGGACATCCTTCATAGATGCCTCCATAGTAGTTTGATTGCGTATATTACAATCATTAGCAGCACATGCAATAAATGGTAGTTGCTTTGTTGCAGATGTAACATTAGCAGTGATGTTCAATTCCATAAATCTTCATACGAAAAACAGAGGTTTAGTGCAATAGCATCAGACTTGCTGGCCAATGGTACCAAGACATATTTGCATTGTACCGTATTCTTGTGTCATTCTTCCACCAAAGATTCCATGTGTCACTCAGGCTGCAATGGGAACAACATGAAAAGAGTTGCTCGCAGCGTTGACAATACAATTTTTAGGCCATCAACAGTTTCGAAATTGTACTACTTACAACTCGGCGCAATTGAGAAGGAGTCTGGATGTGAGTTATTAGCAGTAATTTTTCACTCCATTATTTAGATATCAGTGTGGTTTTGCATTTGGATACGCAGTTTTTTACAAGGTTAGCTGTAAACTGCTCAAAAAAGTAAAGATAGTGCAGTACTCAAGTACAAAGAAAGTTCAGCATACCTCAACTATTGCGCTTGGGAATTTCCTCAAGCGTACTATGGCCCTGACTGTAGCCCCAAAGAATTCCCTGTGACACTAAAAAGCTCACAATGATTTTCGTCGGTAAAATCATATTATGATAATTCCGTGGAGAGTACTCGTCTATATTCACTCTCAAACTCTACCATTTTCACCTCTTACATATATTATTGTTCTAGCAAAAGTTAGTCCCAAAACTATAGCCACAAGATCCAAAGATTACGTGATGTACCACATCAAATATAGAGTGCCGAATAACTTGTGTTTTCCTACGTAGTTCAGTTGTCGACGGGATTACTTTCCTTGACAACATAACAAAGCGGATTATTACGCAGATTTCTATTCCTTTGAGTTACGTCCTAGTTATATTGAGCGAAATACGTAATGTGTAAATAATATTTTGAACACAATACATAAGAGCTATGATAGTCGACAGGTCATATGCATTGAAGATCCCAATTATCTTTTTATATAATGCTATATTTGTTATGTGCATTTTCTTCCAACGGCTTATGTTGTTCATCAAGGGTCACCATTTTTCAAGCGTAAATGCAAAATTCTGCACTGTCCTTTAATGTTTAAAACAGCGGACCTCAAAAACTTCCTTTCAAGAACGTCTTGTAAAAGTTTTGTTACTGAAATCATAAAAAAGCAAAGAGAGCTCCAATACTGAGCCAAAAAACCTTTTCATAGAATTAAAAACGTGTAATCCTTAGGCCGTAACAACACCAGAATTAATTGTACCCACTTAATTATTGAACTGCGACACATCTTTCCTTAATTTTGTCTCTTTCCTGTAAATGATTCACTACCAAAACAAAGTGAATGTTTCTCAATGAGCAAGCTAGAATTTTGGATATATAATATGCGATAGGTACAACATCTTATGTGAACTTTTGTTTACCGAGACAACATGATTTTAGTGGCGACGCTTGTGAATGATGCCTCTACTTTTATAAGGTATCTAATTAAGATACTCTGTTCCTTTTATGTAATATTCTGGCTGAAACCATTACTTCTTTATATAGATAAATAAACTGTATTGAAAATCTCAAGTACAGGCACTAGAACAAAGCAACAATATATTTGTCATTGGTATTTACCAGCTCCTTATTACTATTTCAGGTAGTTCACTATACTGGAACTCAAATATTGCACTGCTCATTTTGTCCCTGTGGTACATTGCAACGTGAATCTTCCAAATTACAAACACAGTGGTATCTAGAAGTATGTCCAGCAGCCTTGGTTCTTTCAACTGATTGTGGTGGGATACGAAAATGGCATCCAAACTATAGTGACATTAAATTATACACAGACAGTAATACAAAAAACACAAATAGTGTCTTGTAAAGACTTATTTTTTTGAAGACCGGGCCTACTAAGAAGTTCAATGGCGGCCTCAGAGAAAACAGGACACCAGAGTTCACAATCGCTTATGCAATATTTCTTTCAGTTATATATTGATTGCTACTACAAGCTTAATAAATTACACACATCAACCTAAAGAACAGAATGCGATATTTCTTGAATACAATATTCTAAGCTACGACAGTAGTCCATGCAAAAATAAGTTCTTAAATATTGTACCCTAAAGATTTGAGAGAGACCCTAACAGTTGGGTCATTCATGAGTTTAATACATCATAACGAACTAGCATGCACAATATGGGGAGTTGGGTGCATCACCCTCAAAAAGACTTCAAGGTACTCCTTTCTTAAACAGAAAGACCATGAAAAGTTGTGATGAAAATGTTCCTATAGCATGCAAATGCAAGACCAAGAACAAAGCAGGTAACAAGGGTCAGCATCAGGGGGTCAGCATCAGGGGTCAGCATCAGGGGGTCAGCATCAGAGGGGTAGCAGGTGACAAGATACTTGGTCTGGTGTGCTCCTAACTTCCAATCAATTCTTCCCTGTGTCTCCTGGATACTATGGCAAAAACGAATATAAAATATGGCACTTCTACACATGGTATGAACAGAG
>WIPJ01017370.1:95187-118115 GCA_018155075.1 Cassiopea andromeda | reverse complement strand
ACACACACACACACATATATATATATATATATGTGTGTGTGTATATATATGTATGTATGTATGTATTTATTTAAATAGCAATACTTGACCCTCTTATGACCTACAAAATAGTTGGGAGCTATGTAATATAACCAACAAGTACAAATATCTCAATGGCCATGTAGGAGTGAGGAAATTCATCATAGTGATACAATTGGAAGTAAAGTGAATGCACTTTGAAAAGCAAGATCAAAAAAAATTTCTTGTGGGGGGCTGAGTGTTGCTGGACCACATACTAACCTCATAGCCATGATAGCCTTGCTCATGATTATGATTGATTTCCTGTATAATTTGTATAAATAGTAGTGATTGTATAATAGTAGTATAGTTGTTGACTTGCAATAGGACAAAATGTAGCATACTCTCTCTACAGTCTCAGCCTTATACTTATATCTGCAGTACAGCACTTCCTACATAAGCCCCCCTAAAAATAAAGAAAGATTTAACAAGTAAGCTCCACCCCCTGAGCCCCCAGAAATCACCCCTACATGCTAGATAGCTAGCACACAATTAATTATGCAGAAATCGGAGCTTTTTGGTAAGTGTTTCTGACACACAAGGTACTTGCTTGTGGTAATCAGATGTGTATGATTTGGCAACATCATGCTTTACTTTTTTCATAATACCATCCAAGTCTTCATCATGAGCTTTATTTTCTAGCCAGTAGCAAAGTTTTGATATGAACCATGTTCCTTTTGATTTGCTCCTCCATGACACATAGCCTTAATGGAATAAAAGAACTGATTATCACCCCATTATTAAAAATTAAGAAAAAATCCCTTCACACACCAGACTAATACTTCTACTTGAGCATATTTCTATGGACTTCAATTAATAAAATATTTACAAAAAATTATTGCTATGTCTGGAATGAGAAATATTGTCACTCTGTATATGATAATGCTGGATCTCAAAAAAGGCCCTAACTAAACACCACTTAAACATTTTTGGGCTGAAAGCACCATTGTTCCAAAAATTATTAACTAGATGACAATGCTAGGGAGGTTAAAAGTTACCTATCCAGGGTAATCATCCTAATATAAATAAGAAAAGTCATACACTTTTAATTGTTTTGCATCATTTAGTACATGACAGGTCATCAAAACTACTAAATAGGGGCATCATCTGGGTGATTCCATATAATTGACATTACAGTTCAATGAGAGTTGCTACTCTTAAGTGCCTAATTGCCATCCCCCAGCTAATTAATTTTTGAACATTTTTCTAACCCCTTGCCCTATTAGGAACCCCCACTTACTAGTGTTTGTGCAAAAATTTTTCCAACCATGTTCCAAATAGATGTTTTGAGCAAATCCTGTCAGTTAGCAATGTTTTTGTGCTGTTTACATTCTCAAGACCATAGAAGCCCAATTTATTAACATCGAGTGCTTAATAGTAGTACTATCAAAGATTTCAAAGCAACTTTTCTACTACCCCCCTCCCCACTTATTCCAAACCCCCACTTATAACTTTCTTCTAATGTTTCCAATCTTCTGCCTATTCCAACTCCCTGGAAATTAGGCACTTAAGAGTCTGTTTAGCTTCCAACTCATTTTTATGAGAAGCTACATCTCAATAAGATTGACATGTATTTTTACTCAATGTAATTGAGTTTATTTCCACAACAACCTAAAATTTTGCTTACTTATTTGACTTGTTGATATTTTAACTGTAATGGACTTTACATCACATTATCATCAAGTCTTAGTACACTATTTCAAACTGCTAACTAAACTGAATCTCTAACTCTATCACACCACGTTAACTAAAAGTGAAGTACGGATGTGTGGAATTTATAAAAGTATTGGGCATTTGTTTCTAGTCTCTTCTATTTTTGTACAAATTTAAATGTGTTGTATAATGGACACTACATAAGGGATGTAGCGGACATTACAGGTTTTGACAATGTAACAGATAAGTTGAAATATTGGAAAATGCTATTTTTAAGGCTGTGTCAACATATTTCACTGTCACTACTGTCTCTGGCCTGCTAGCTAAAGTAATGATGAAGTATGTATCCCCCATTGGACCTCTTGATGGAGTTCCAAAGTGACTCACTATAAGCAAGAGAGTTGAAAAATCCACAACTTTTGATGCTTAAGCATTGAATTGACCTTTGATGTGTAGTGCTGTATCAACAAATTCCTTATCTTTATGTGAAATAATGCATAATAAAAGAATCTATTTTCTAGTTATACTTAAGAGCATTCCACATGGCAGCCAAAAATACATTTTACAGGAATGGCCAGTATATTAGAACAAAGTTTAGAAAACATTGGTACTCAGTAGCTACAAGGAAGTCAAACTGAAGGTAAATATTTACAATTTAGTAAATGGATTGAAAAATCAAATATCAACTAAGAAAAGAAGTAAATTATCAAAATGTGATAACAATGTTGAAGCACAGTTAATGGGTATTGAAAACTACAAACCTGGTGGTGTTGCATAAGCAAGATAGATATCAGCTTCTGAAGGGTTTCCCCGGTGAACATTGTGGGGTGCATAGCTGTCTCGAACAACCTCATCAATCATTTCACCTCTACAGAACTGAGCAAAGAAAAGCTTGGGCTTTTCTTTCAAACTTTTGCATTGTTTGAAACCATACAAAATGTCATCCATGGAGACTAATTTGTGATCTACTCCATAAAAGCCTTCACTGCAGCCATGACTCAAAATGCAAGCAACAAAACAATCATATTCACTGTGATCCTCATTGGCAATCTGCTGAAAATACTCTATTGTTTCATGAGCTGAGAGGTTTTTTTTCATTCTTACAATAAAATGAAAGTCTGTGAAAACACTTTGCAGTTTTTTAGCATCAACTTCAGAGCCTTCTCGTTCATCAAGATAACGCTCATCATTCATCTCATTATCAAACTGTTCATTGTTTAATATAAAACAGATTCCACGAGGTACAGCTTCCATCCTATAGAAATCATCATACTCTAAATCTTCCATATCTTCTGGTACTGTTGGCTTAATGGGAGGCTTAGACAAGCAGTGCGTTTGACTATTCATTGTCAATTCAGAATCATATGTTGGAGATAAGATTTCAGCACTATTTTCACCCATCTTTGCTGTATATGATGGGCTAGACGGATCTTCATTACCAACAGGAGATGAGCCTTTAGCTGTAGGTGTATGACATGGATCATCATTACTTATAGCTTGTTTATCATAAGTCTGCTTATTTGGTAAAGCTACCATGGATACATCAATTGTTGCTTCTCTGGATGAAGCCAGGTCATCATGCACAGAGGGGGAGCTCCTTTTACCAACATAGTCACCAGGTCTCATCAAGACAGGATTTCTATTTGTAGCTGACAGTTCCTTGGCTCCATGACTACTTGTAGACAATGAAGCTGAAAAGAGTCGAAAAATTAACAAAGCTTTGAATGAAAAACCAAGTTCCTCAAAATAGTATGCTTATTACATCCAGTAACACAAGCTGCATATAAGTATTCTACTCAGTTATGGAGCTATGAAGGGCTAGCCTCCCCCCAATTTGCATTGAAAATGTTGTAGTTCAGATTCATCTGCAAATTCCATAATAATGCTTAGAGTGGTATAGAACCATGTTTATTCATTGATGTTGCATTCTTGGTCACCTAGTGCCAAATGTGATAACATCCTGCAAGTTTGTCTTTGTCATTTCACTTACTCTCTTTCATTGCTGTTCTATGTTTGCAGCTTTCTCATCTTCATAGGGGATATCTCTAGGTTAAAGAAGGGAATTTTCCCAAAACCTGAAGGGTATGTTCCTAAAACTTGTTCAAAGGGAGCTCCCATTCCTCCTTTCCTCCCTACTCCCTTCAACTTCTGGTAGCCATAGCCAAGACTTGGTTAAATAATATGATTCAATGAAAAATGTCCATTTCTGAACATAACATGTTTTATCTTATAAGGTAAAACATATTGTGCTCAGTACTCATGGTTTATCTTATTGTCCTATCAACTGCTTACTATTCCCTTTTGTACTACAAAACATGATAATACTTTCAGAGGTGTGCAAAGGAATTACAGTTTTGGGGAAGGTATTTTGACCATTTGACCAACTACTGTCACTAAAAACCATAGGTTACAGTAAACACTATGACCAATGAGGTGTTGCATCTCTTGCAGTGTTACCCACTTTAGATCAACTTTCCTGTAATTTCAAAAACATTGGGAGGTGTCATGCCCCTCAACCCCCCCCCCCAGTAAACCCATCACTGGATACTCCAAAAAGTAGAAAACTGCTTAAGATAATGATATAGGTTTTCAGACCTTGTCATGGGCAAAATACCACAAGTGCAGTAATTAGCATGTGCAAATTATGTGCAATTACACTGCTAAGAAAATATTTACATACACATGATCAGATCAAATCAAGAAACAAAGACAGGAATGGTACAGCATAGCAAAGATGATATTGTTCAAATAATATCATCCAAACAAGAAAACTACCATAGTATAAATGATAATTGTAACAGTGCTTCTTTATCATCAAACTAAATGGTGCTCGGACATTTGGAAGTAAATAATGATTGTGATGAACATCCTAAGGGGTACATCATGAAGATATGCCAAGGGCAGTGGTGATTTCTAGGAGGGGCTCAGGGGACAGAGCCCCCCTTGTTAAATTTGTTGTTAATTTTGGGGGGCTCAGCCCCACCCCAAATCTTGTATCAATCTTGCTTTTCACAGTGCATTGACATTGCTTCCAAAGGTTTGTATGGTATTGCTATGATGAATTTCCTCACTACTATATGGCTATTGAGATCTTTGTAGATGTTGGCGAAATTATATCACAATTAGACTAAATTATCATGTCTCCATCTTCAATAATATGGGTGTGCCTGAAAATGGGCCACACCCACTTTCTGACATTGCACCTAGAGCCCCCATTGTTAAAAGTTTTAGAAATCACCCCTGGCCAAGGACCATTACCTTTCCAAAAGACAAAATTGGAATTATAAGTCACCAGAAAATGTTCAAGAACACCTTATTGCAAGTGCAATCAATTATACACATAATTCAATTTGCACAAGTGGGCAAATGCATGTGCACTCACAAAGCCTGTGTGACAACCCCTGAGGTTTTGCATGACACTCATCAGATGAGGATCAGATGAAAAAGCACTTCAGTATGAAGCAGTCAGGTGTGCCAGATGCACATCATGGCAAGAGGGCAGCTTTCTTTTGTGGGGCACAAAGCCAGGCTCTTTTAGTTACCATGCCCTTCAGTGACCACACCCAATAGCAATAGTTTACTGGATAAGCTGTGATTGACCCTCAAAAGCTTTTAGAAAAGTCACTGAACTGATATTGTAGTAAAAGGTGATCATACTGTAAGGAAATTATCCAAATTCATGTAAACCATGTTAAATTTTAAAGCACTTGAAATCAAATAAACACTGTAAGAAAACCTTTGCCAAATTTGAAAGCTTCTTCAACTTTGAAAGATCAGGGAATGTTCTGTACTATAGAACCATTTGACAAAAAGGGCATTCTTGTATCCCTTCCACTAGGGCAGGAGGGGCACATGCCTTGACTGTCCCCCTGTCTTGGCACCTCTGGAAGCAGCAATGTTTCCACTTATTTGACCTACACATTCCATAAGGTGGCATGTACTACAGATTTCATAAGAAGTAAGTATTCAAAATTTATAGTGAGCAGAAGATTTGGGTGAAAAAAGAAGTCAGTATCATACTTGGTGGAACTGCTTTGGCACTTCTTTGGGGTGTCTTCTGCTTAGCTAAAAATTGCTGTACTTTCTTTGAAATATCCCAGCGGTTTATGTTTTGTAGTAGTGTCTCGAGGAATTGTAGACCTTTGATAGTAGGTTCCAAATATCCATGCAATTCCAATGACTTAAATAAGTCCAGAGGGGACTTTATGTCCTGACTTTCACCACCTAACAAACAAAGGTTCATTAGAGTTGAGTAATAACTCTGAGAAAAATGACTTGTGAACATATGCCAAGCAAAATTAAGCCTACTGCAAAACAACATGTATACCAAATCTAATACCTAAACAATAGCTCCTGGGACAAAGGCCATGAGTCAATGTAATTGGATCCCTAAAGACTAATATATCATGCATTGGTGTGCTGGGAGAATATCTTCCTATTCTAGAGGGTTCTTTCATGGTCCAGAAAAATGGTGGAACATGGTGTCACATATACTACCTATTATAACCCTATCCTGAAGCACTGTCATAAAAGCCATTACAGATGCTTTGAAAATAATAGCAATTGTAGGCACACTTCATGCTCAGCTAGGTAAATTGAAATGGTGGGAGTAAAGGTCTAGACCTAACTGCTGTTGTGCAAAGCCAATCTGTTGAAGGGTAACTACCCTAGTGCAGATTGGTGGGTCTAGAGATTATTGAGTATACTTCTCCTAGAAGTGGAAATGGATGCAAATTTCCCAGGGCCTCAAGTTCTAAGGGGCTTCTTAACACCTAATGCTTCAAGGTCTGGGAGGCCTTACAAAGTAAACCAGCAGTAATTTTCCAAAGCTATTTTCTAGACCTTCAAAAATTTCTTCTCACTTTGCTCGCAGGGGCCTCATCTTTATCTTTTCCCTGGGACCTCTGAGCTCTCTTGGTGGCCCTGACTGAGGCTAAGCTTTTCTGGATTCTAGGCACGTAATGCTTTCTTTTCAGAAATCAAAAATAGAATTAGATATGGTCAAAAAATCTTAAGAGAGACAAGCTGAAGAGCAAAAAATACTTCTTTGAAGCTTTGATGTATTTCAACTAGTTGTCAGAGCTCCAAACTAAGTAGTGAATACATTCTTACTCACTCATATACTGAAAATACTATGAACGATGATAAAGAAGATTTTGAGGGCTATATCACAGTATGACGACAATGCAAGTCATATTACAGTATGAAGGCATTGCAGGCATTGATGACATAAGGAAGGATAGGTAGTACCACACACAGTTCATTCAACATTTATCAAAGATTCCTTGCAATTTTAATAGGCTGCTTATTAACCATCACACTTTTTCTGCAAAACAACAATGGATAAGTTTAGCAGATCTGTGGAGAGACTTTCTCCTTCCACAAGATACCTTGGTAGTGTCTCTCACCTATATAGGGCCATGCCTACTTATAAAAAAGCAGTGGTAAGAAATGGGGAAATACATTCAAAGATTAGTGCAAAGTGTATGGATTGAAGATGGTAAATGTAGGGAAGTAACCATAGGGAAGAGAATTGAAGGGGAGGAAAAATTACACATGTTACTGACAGATCTAAATTTCAAATTCAAATATGCAAATAGAGAATAGCAACTTCAATTTAATGCAGCAATTCTAATAGATCTGTAATATTATTATATTTTATTTCATCATTTTAGATATGTTTGTACTTTAATTTAGCAGGTCCACAGTCAGTCATTCTGAGGCTCTCATTTTATCGTCTGTGTTAGTAATAAACAATAGTTCTATACACAAAAGCCCAATTAATTAGGGGTGGCACCAGAAAAAATGCTGGGGGGCTAGTACTGTCAAAAAGCCGACAGTAAGCGGTGTCAAAGAATTCTAATGGACAACCCCTTTCGTATTGACGAAAAAGACAGAAAAAATGTCATAGATATTATGAAAGTCCCGACAGTGCCTAGAAATTTATGTGCCGACGGGGGCTCGGGAAAACCATGGGGGACTAAAGCCCACCCATTAGCGCCATCCCTGCAATTAATGATAAAGAAGAAGGAAATGTACCAAAAAGATTTGAAGGGGGTGTGAGAGATAATGAATGACATAGTAGATAACAAAAACTGCAAACCTGGCAAGTCAGTAAGAAATATTATATCCTGTACATTCTTTTTCGTGAGATGTGCGGATAAAGTATGCAAGAAGCTTTTGTACGCTGATCTACTAAAGCAACCTGCGTCGTCTGAAGTCACATCGTCCATCTTGAATTCTCTCTTCGTAGTTTCGTTTTGTTGTTTTCGGGGAAGTACTGAAGTATCGCAGACGCACCGAAGGCGCTTTGATGACAAAATTGCACCAAGCAAACAAACCTTAGCAACATCAGCAATCGAAGATGAACTGGGGTAGTCAACTTAATTTCCTCGTAGATTACAATTAGGTGATTGTTCATTTCTATTCTTTCATTGGTTTTTATTTTGAAGCTTTTTTGTTTTCCTCGCAGTGCGAATCATTTTGTTCAACTTCAAAGTGTTCCTAACAACTAGCCGATATGGAATAGGAAACTTTTACACTACAAATCTGCCCATGTTGGCCAAATTTCACGCCTATCTATTCTGTCCAGTACGAAAAGTGTGTGAAAATGGGAGTCTTGGGGATAAAAATACTGACTTACAGTAAAACTGGACAGCTGCAATGTACACACCCAGAGCTACCTAATGATATATAATTAAAGCTTTAAAGGGGCATCCCCTCTACTTTATGTAGAGGTGTATGTCTCCAACAACGCCTTGCACACCCTTGCCAGATTTTTCGCAGGCAAGGAAGTCTTTCTGAGATGCATTTATAGCTTTTTATAAGCTCTTTTTAACTTCTAGTGTTGCTGACGATTATCCGTATGGATTAAAAAATCCAGAATGAAGTCAGAATTACAAAAAGAAGAGCACGTTCAGATGAAAAATGTGGAACCTAGTCTTATTAAAAGTGAATTAAAATTAAGAGATAAGACTCCAAGAAGACAGCTACCCATAGAACGTACAAAAGGACCACCACCTCTCAGGAATCATCTTCCACCAAAACTATTGAATGCCACTCCTGTGACAGTTGTTAGGAGGTTTGAAAATCTTGTAGTTATGCATGTTGAATAGCAGTGGTATAGCCAGGGGGCAGGAGAGAGCAGTGGCCCCACCAGTGATATAAAAGTAGATTTCTGAGAAATGCTGAAATCTGCAATAAGATAGCTTTGAAATAGTTGGTGCAACTTCTCTGTTCTATCTAGAAAAGGGTTATCTTTATACCCAATAGGGTTTTTCCCTAATATGTAAAAGGTATTATCAAAGAATTTTTCCAGGGCCTCAGTCCCCCAATCCCCATCACTCTTTGCTTCCTCATAGCAATTGATGCCTCAATGCTGCTATGACAACAGCCTATGCCACATACCTCCTAGTTACCATCAGGGTCCACACCCTGTTTTACCCACTCCCCTTGGCCCAACCCTGTTTCCCCCCAAGGATGCAGCCCTGGCTATGCTACTGTTGAAGAGCACAGTTTCTTTTAAATGCTTTTAGTGAGAGTTACCTGATCATCTATACATTTCTGCATATACTGCTTTAGCACTGTTAGGTACTGAATGTCCAACTTGAGAAACAGTTATCTTCTTTGACCATAGCTTATTGGTTGGTTTCATAGAAGATTTTAATTTTCTGTCCTTTGTAGAAAGAAATGGAGGGATTTTACAGAAGACTATGATAGTAAGTCCAAGAGTACAACTGAAGCAGTTGTTCTACCAGGTCAGTAATTAGTAAGCTTAATGTACAGTTTTGTTAATCCCTGTGAGCAGTTAAAGTTAGGCTGTTATGTCACATTATGTTGCAGCTACAAAGTTATTCTTTAACATCCATGATACTAATATTTCACAATACAGCATTATTTTTTAAAGGAAGTAGAAGAATACTATACTGTTTCAGGAATAAAAGACTGTATTACAGCCAGGCCTCCAATGGACATGGACCTTCAGGGACCAAGTGTTTACAGTTACAATATACCAAAAGATAAACCAGATATGACATCATTTCCTGCTTATACTTTTGGATCAAAATCAGAACCAGACCGAGGTTCTCATTTTTAATATCAATGTTTTTTTAAAATTTCTTTTGAGGATTTGCTAGAGGGAGGAATTTGAATATTTTGTCTTGAATATCTGCTTAGTTTTGAATTTTTGTACCTTTAAATAGTACTTTTAGGTGTAAGTTATACTATCTTTGGAGAGAGTCTCAGAGATTTTTAATGTGGAACACAAGCTATTGCCCTTCAAAAAAATGAAATCTACAATATGACAACAGACTTAATTGAAACCATTACAGTGGTAGGTGTCAAATGCTCACTTGCCATGGTATTTTCAGTCCTAAGCAAAAAAGGGAAGAAATAAGGAAGGAGAAAGGGAAATGTTCCTTTACTTTTTCAACCAAAATGTCGAGAACAGGGGTGGCCTACCTGTGAGAGGGTAAGAGCCATATTTTTTAACTGTGATACCATGAGGAGCCACATCAAACAAATGAGGATGCATGAGAGCCACCACCATACTTTCCTGTCGTACAAATATATCTTATTAAACTCAAGTGAAGTAAACATATATGAGAAACACACACTTCAATATGCGTGTAAGAGCCACATGAAACCAGGCGAAGAGCTGCATGCAGCTCATGAGCCAGGGTTGGCCACCCCTGGTCTAGAAGAAAAGATAAAATTAACAGCTAAGGTAGAATGAGCACTGAAAGAAAAGAGGATAATTGAGAGTTAAGAATTGAACAGTCATGTATAGAGGTGGCTCTGAAGCACACCTGGGAATTAGTTTCCCCTTCCTTGGGAATTAGTTTCCCCTCCCACCAAAAATTGGAATATTTTTATTAGAAGTTTAATAAGGATTTTTGTCAGCTCCCCTAATTTGCTGATTCTTGTGTTCAATTCATTGTTATTCTTTGTGAATGCTACTTTCAGACGGAGGAGATCGGACTGCATGGGGAAAAGAATGGTTTTCACATAACTATGTTTGGCTTCAACGAACAGATTATGACCCACGGGTGAGTAGTTCATTTTTTTTGTACCTCATTCCTTCACTCCATATACCCTCTCCTTCATTTGCTATAGTTTTCTGCTTTCTCTTGAAGGTAAGCTGGCCTTCTCCGGCCCATTATGACCTCCCATCAAGTGTTGGAGCCACAGGGGCACCTTATTACCAATCCCCTGCTCACTCTATTGGAAAACGACGTGCTTTTTCATTAGTAAGAAAAGGTATGGATTCCCTATTCCATCTTCACTCTAATGATTTTATATGATTTGAATTATTTATCAGCAAGTTTCTGAAATGTTAAATGAATTAGTAATGTATGGCCTGTATTTCGTTAGATAGCAAATCATCAGTAAATATTTGAATATATCCTTATCGTATTTCCTTTAATAAGCATCGCCCTCTGATAAACGCTGCGCACTAAAGAACGCCGCACCAAATTCTGACCACCAAATTTCTGTAAAAAATGCTGTAGTTTGCAATAGTTTTATTTATTCTATATCCATAACTTCGTCCACATCTAAAAGTAAAGACAAAACTGTGCGTAGAAGGAGCTGGGGAGAATCAAAAGCTTCCACGCCGATGAAGGCGCTTAGACTGGATCCTAGAAGTTTGGAATGGGCTGAACAGTGAGAGAATCGTCAAATCTTTCAAGGTCAAGTTTTTGTGAGTTGATGTGCTTTCTTGCAGTAAAAGAAACCAGCCATAACTGATACAGAATAGTATGAAAAAATGATAAATCACAGTGAAAGTAACTGCTAGAGTCAGAAATACGGTTCATTTTGGAGGAAGTATAGCACAATAGAATATTGTGATATATTCTTGGTTTGGCTTTGCGAACGAAAATATTGTAAAGGAGGCTGTCCTTACAGGCTGCAGGAGCCCTGGTTGCTGACTGCGCCTAAGCGAGACAGGCGGATCTGGTCGCAGTGGCTGCAATTGAATGTATGTTCTGGTACAGTTGTTGGTTCCCCTTGGTTCTTCCTCCTACAGCACTTCTATTTCAATTGTGATGATGTAATATCATTTCATATAAAATTATTTATTCAAGGTAAAGGTCAAAAAAAGAATTGATGTACAAACCTGCCCTTTTTTACAATAATTACACGAAAAAAGGACCGGAGTGATGGCCCAGTGGTAGAGCGTCTGCCTCACAACCGGTAGGTCGTGGGTTCAAGCCCTGGCTGAGTCACACCAAAGACTTTTGAAATGGTACTCACTGCCTTCTCATCTGGGGCTCGACATATGAGAATAGAGTGGGAAAGTTAAACTCATGGAGCTACCAGTGGACCAGCCCCCCGATGTAGCTTTCACTGCATTCACAGACGCGTGGCCTATAGAAACGGAGATAGGCGTCGCCCTATGCGCCATGTGGTGCGGGAAAGGACTTTGACTTTTTTGACGCGAAAAAAGCTAATTGCATCAAGAATGAAAAGAAAACAGAATAAATTAAACTAGGTACATGGTAAAAAGGGGAAAATCAAAGTTTCCATTATAACTGTTCTTCATGCTTTCAATTTTGCTTTAAAAGCCGAGAAAGATTTACTTGCTTTTGTTTCATTGGAAAGGTTGTTCTAAATGCACACCCCCCTCCCTTTAGTCAAAGCTTTTTTGTCCCGAGGAAGTCCTTAACAGGGGAACGCGAAGATCTGTTTTTGGGTTACGTAACTTCCTATTTTGTGTATCTGACAGCCTTTGATATAATTCTTTTATATATTCTGGCGCTTCATTATGAAGAGCCTTGAGGACGATCTTTACGGTTTCTGTATCAATCAGTTGGTTAATAGTAAGCCAACCGAGTTCTTTTATTAGTGGGTCCAAGTGAGTATCATAAGGACTGTAATCTATAATAAGTTCTTTTATGCATAGTATGATGAGAATGATGTAACTATTTTAAAGAGCTAATTTATGCTAGTTGGAATGCAAGTAAGCGCGATATTTCCCATCATGCTAGGTTTAGAGAATGAGCCCGCTCCAACTGCATATAATTACGGTGTTTGCAAAGATCGCACTATGAACAGATCATCATCATATACGATTCCTCAAGGAAGGAGGAGGGGAACTGTATTATGGTCAAAACGAGGTATTTATAATTCTTATTGGTCTTTAAATTAGTTTGTGGTACAGGTGCATATCAATAGTGCAAGCTGTACAGCAAAAAGTTGCCAGAGTTCAGAAAGATATCAGCTATAATGTATCTGCAGGCCATGGCTCATGATAATGGAGACTGATTTACCTCACCTAAGCCCCTCCCAAGTCCCTCCTAGTTACTGGATATTTCATTCAGCATAAGTATGCACTGCAGCTGTTCCTTGTGCGTGCTGCGTACTAATGAGGAATATGAAGGCGCCTTTTCTTGCTGGACTTTAGTATTTATGATTAGGCGAGCCTGAAGAAGTGTATCCTAGTGATTTGTAGCAATTTTCAATGTTAGTGATATGTTTTAGTACCTTATATTTCTCGGAGTTATATTTAGAATTGCGTTGTATTTCCCCCAAATTTTGGTAATTCCCCCAAATAGTACTTGGTAAATCCCCCAAATAGTATATGGTAATTCCCCCCAAATAGTATCTGGTAATCCCCCCCAAGTACTATGGAACTATTTTGGAGTAGTCAAGTCGCCGTTTCTCACCAAGAATAAGAGGGAGAAACTAGAAAATACTATATAAGAAATTGAGTCTTAGATAAAAGATGGTTTTCTTTCAAAAAAGACGTGTGTTTAGCCATTTTTTAGCTAATTCTGGCGAGGGTTTGCCGACTAGCTTGCACCTGGAGGCACTTTGCCCCCGAACAATAACTTCTGGAGTAGCAGAACTAAAATTGCTCATAATTTCAAATTTGTTGTAGAATGTGTACCTGGTCCAGGGTCCTATGAAGCAATTGTAGAATCGAAATGTATCAAACCCAGAAGTGCAGCATTTTCTTTTTCATCAACACCGAGGACATTTAATTTGGAGAAGCAATGCACTCTCTGAAAGTTTGCTGTAGTATGTAATTAGCTGTAGTGGTTGGACAGTAATTGTTTCCATCAAATCATAGTTTGTATATAGTTAAGCTATTTTTGTAGTCTCTATTTTTTAGAACTTTATGACGATTCAAAAATTTGTTTGTGCGTTACTGTACGTATGCTAGACTTTTCTGTGCGGATATAAAGCTTGGCTACTAGGGTAGACTTTGCAGAAGCTTAAGGTTGGATGAAGCAAACTGCTTTCACGAGCATCAGGGGAAAAGCAGTAAAATGTAAGGGATGATAGACAGACATTTATAGGAAACCAACAAATAGTCAATGATATGTCCACTTGAAGTCACCCATCCTATACAAACCATGGAATTCAATTCAATCTGGAAGGAAGAATGTGTACTAAAATTCAATCTGATCAAATAGGAGTGTCCACCGTTCAATTGACAATCCTTTACCCCTAGAACAATGATTTTCAACCGGGGTTCCCCTGAACCCTAGGGTGCTAGCAGCACAGTCCAGGAGTTCCGCCAGAAGTTATGAAAATGCTATGATCGACAGTTTATTTTAACACTTACATGCAGATATGTGAAAAGGGGTTCCTCGAGCTACTGGAATACATCCTTGGGGTTCCGCTTCACCCAAAAGGTTAAAAACCACTCTCCTAGACACTCCATTTCTTACAATTAACTGAGAGGATGCAATAGAAAAGGAGAAGGGAAATTCGTCCATCCAGAAGTACATGCCAGAATTGAAAAAGACTGAGAGAAGTGACGTGGTATATGTTGTTGCTTGGTACTTACTAGTAATGCAACGTCATATTTTTAGTTTCTTGAATATGAATGTGAATGTATTTTCTAACGTATAAGTTTGCTGTAGAGACTGCATCTACGGATGAGACCGGTAGAAAGAGAGTAGCTCTTTTTCTTCCTTTACTGTTTGGAGTTCAAGCATATACATTTACGTTATGAATGTTCTGTTATTATATAAATATATTTATAAAATTCATTTATATATTTCTATATTTTGCATACACTGTATATCTTATATATGTATGTTAGTGATTGGCTAGGCGTATTGGAAGATAGGGTTCTATCCTTGAACTTTGCTCTATCGATTAAGCAATTGTACCATTTCTGAAAATTGTAGAGTTTAATTGCTTTACCACTTCGTTTATTTCTTTCTTATAGTTTAAGTGAAATTATGGCGTTTATACATTAATTTCGAAAAATTTCAGACTGTAAAATTTTCGGACAAAAGCATGGTCCGAAATTTACCATCTGAAATTTTTACCATCCGAGAATTTTACCGCTACCATACTATATAGAACTTTCAAGGGGTATTTACCTAGGTGCCAAGCAGTTGTAAAGCTTTTTCCAAATCCTCGAATTCACTTTCTTTTAGGTCAAGAGAATTCCTCAGTCTCATTTTCAGGAGGTGCACGCTGTTTTTGTAAGAATCCAGCTTAAAAGCAGCCTGTTGCTAGACAGCCAAAAAATTTAAGAAATATTCAGAACTGCAAGGAGAACGTTAAGAAGCTTTAGACAAATCGAAGTTTCGTAGGCCGTCACTGTAATTTAGTTCGTTAAATTTAGAAACTTTTAAGAAACATATAGAACTGAAATGTGGCCATAAATTAAGAAACCTTGAGTACTAGGCTTTGAGCCAGGTTTCTTATAAAAATCGTGTATTACAGTTTTCAATGATTATTCACTCTATAAATGTGCCCGATTTAACACGTTTTTCCAACCTATTATACAATGTTGTTTTTATCTATGATCCGTTGGAAAGCTTTTAAACGGTGTTTCTGCCGTAGAAATTTGTGAAGACCACATGAGGGGTGTTCTTGCTCTAAGTGAAGAAATTATTCCTTTTCAACTTTCTGGTGGGGACTGACTATTCCAATGAGGGGAGAACGATATGATTAGCAGGATACTAGAGACGCTATATAGCTCCGACAAAAGCGTTCATTTTCTTCTGAAAATGGGGGTAGCATGCTTCGACGAAGTTGCTATAGCTCTCTGGGCCTACCCTTGTGCCAACACATTTTCAAGGACATTTCAGACGAGGACGTAACCGAAGAAAACTTCCGAAGTAAACAACAAATAATGGTCAGAGATGCTTTCATATAGAGATGCAAAATCGTGGAATGCCCATTCACACGAAATTAAGTAGGAATTTTTCATAAAAGCATGTAAAGTGAAACTTAATTACGGTTTTTTTTTTACATTAACTTCTACTTTCTTTTCATTACAAATTACTTTTCTATATCTGTGTATGTTTAATTTTGAAATCTCTTAGCATTATTTTGAATTATATATTGCATTTTCCTTTTGCATTTTATTATAGATTATATTACAAAGTCGTTGGAGGACCCCTTGCAAAGCCGCTTCGGTTGAAGGGCCACCCTCCCAGAATTCTATGAAAATGAAAAAATGAGTTCATATTTCATTCCCAGATGCAAATCATCTGTATAGCTATAGTACTGTAAACTATCTTCTCGTATTGTCCAGGCATTGCATATAACAAGTGCACTATGGAAAAATGATCAGCACTTCACTATTATCAGAACATTGTTTGTAAAGCTGATTCATGTTGTCTTAATTGAGCCATATACAATATCTTGTCCAATTACCTTGTCTCCCCATAGTCCACCTGAATAAACAATTTGTTCTGACCTATTCATTAGAACTTCAATCCAGTTGGCTTGATTGCAGAAGTGCCACGAATGTCGAAATTAGCTTCTATAAACAACTGACGCTATATAAGTATATATGATTTATCAACCTCTCACTTACTGAGTTCAAGAAGCGGACTTACTGTGGAAGCTATGGTAACTCTAATGTGGTTATTGCTTGGTCTCTGTGCTCCTGTAGTCTTATCATACAATCCATTCCAAGGTAAGACAATCTTTTTTTTTGATTGTATTGTAAATTATTTTAGGAAGCTATTTCTAAGTGCACGAACTCTGAATTTATATACTCAGACCCCTTTGCAATAACGACATGATGATAATAATAAACTCACCCACCTTTAATTTTTAGCCCAATTATGGAAAATTCGTCTATTTTTTACCCTCAAGAGTCTTATCATTGGAGACATGAAACTTTTTCAATGTCTGACTTGTAGCAGTTTTATTTCCCAAAAAGGCTAGAAGATATGGACTGTAGACCTGCTTCGATTTCTTCAACGAGCCAAAAAATGCAGATAATATACATAGAATAATGAGTAGCAAAGATGAAAGATTAGTAAAGTAAAAGAGAAAGAGAGACAAAGTGGGAATGTTCCCTCCTTGTTATCTAGATAGAAAGGCCAGGATTGAGTGAAGGGCACTAAGGAGTTAAACACCTAATGAGAGTCCATGCTCAATACCACTATCGGTAAAATAAATCAGATATTCATTGAACTTATCAATTAACAGCTGAAAAGCCGCTATATATATTAAAATTTAATTTTGTCTTTGACGTTCAAACACACCAAAGGTTGAAACAGTGTATTGAGAAAAGGCCTATTCATGAAAAAGCACTAGTTATTCCTTTTGCTTGCAGTATGTAAAGACAATTATGTTGATGACTGTCCATCATGGAGGGATAGAGGCCTGTGCACAAGAGATAACTACAAAGATTTCATGCAACAGCACTGTCCAAAAACATGTGGCTTTTGTGGAGGTAAAAATTAAATCATTACATAAGCAATCAAGTGCTTCTAATAGTTTTCTTTTGCAAATACTTCGCATAGTGCACAAGGGAGTCCAAGATTTTGCTTACGATTCTTGGATAAAATCAGTTACAGAAATACTGGTGACAATCTTGGAAACCTAAGAAGAAATCAACGAACTGAGAACTTGTAATTAGAAAGCTTTGGAATGATAGAAATAACTAATGAATAATAAGTAAGCAAAAGAAATGAAATCGAAGTATATACAGTAGGAGCAGAAATATGCTCAATGGAGAATGAATGAAAGGAAGAATAAGGATGCATAGTTAAGACAAACATGGAGAGAAACTGGTAGCCATAAACGAATGGAATATGTCTAGAAAGATGGAAATGAATGTCTTAATTATTTATCAGCAATGTCATTTTATGAGATCTATCGTATTGAATAAAAGATCATTCGCCAGTTGCTAAACACTTCTAAGGTGGAGAGAGGGTACCTCAATTTGTTACGCTGTTGTTTAATCATATGTGCGCGCTTTGCTACGACACATTACGAGAGGGGGAGGGGAGACAAAATGGTAAATTTGACATTACGTTACTGGTTAATGATGACTGACCCCTAAGATAATAGCTTAAAAGTGATAAAGTGCTTTATATATCTTTAAGAATAGTGATAATTGAATACGGAGATTAATGGACTCACCTTTCAACTTATCCACAAGATCTCCATTGATTTCTAGCTTTAGGAGGTGCTTGAAGGTTTCGTTCTGATGTAGTACTAAGTCACAGATAATACTTAATTTGGAGTAGGAGAATTATTTGAAACAGAAAAATACTATAGATGCAAACGGCAATCCACAATCCTTTATGAGGCACATGATTGGCAAATAATTGTATGTAAACAAGTCAGCTGATTGGTCAATTACAAAATGCGCTCTTGTTCAATCTTTTATGAGTTTTATGACATAAATGAAATATGTTTCTTTTCATCTAGGAGCAAAAGTTACAGCACCGCCTACCAAGCCCCCAACACCTCCAGGTAGATACAGAACTCAATAATTCAGTGAATTTGTGTAAGAAAATGCAATACAGCAGGTTTGTCAAACTCGCTTTGGGCCAATTGGCAATATCTCACAATTTTTTGTCAAGCGGACTGGGCGGACTAGCTGGGTTCGAGGATATGCTACGGCTAACTGCCAAATTAGAAAATGCGAATAAGCAGGGGCTAGTGTCTCCATTACCAACTAGTGCAGGTGAGAAAAATGTCACTACGCTTCATTTTCTTCAAAGTTATTTCAAGAGCCATGTTGGAATCCTTGGAGGGCTGGATCCGGCCCGCGGACCGTATGTTTGACACCCCTGCTTTACAACATCTAATGAATATTTTGTCCAGTGTTGTAGTTTAGAGAATGCATCAGGTATAATAGTCTAACAAGGAAATATAAATGATGCTACGATGCTGAGATGCACAGAGAGCAATAGATGTACAGAGAGATAATACTTATGGTTGGCACTAGTGTTCTTACCTTTCTTCATGCAAAATTCCTTAGATTTGCACGAAAATTATCTTAAATTGCCAAAGATTTCTTAGATTTCGTACACCCTTTCCTTTCGGAGAGCAGAAAAGAATGGAATTAGTTTTTGAAACTTGTCAAAGTTAGTCAGCAGCAACGTAAGAAGCAGTCAAAAAATGGGGGGGGCAATCATCTTCAAAGGGTACCCTCACAGACAAAAATGGCGACTCGGTAAGCTTCAATGGGGTGCATTACATACAAACTTGTAAGAAGTGAGGGGAAGTGTTCCCTATGCCCCCAACTCCTAAGTACAAGGTAGATAGTGTTCTACAAAAATTGGCAGTTGCAAACTATATTTTCCACGTGTGCTTCTCGGGCTCAAAGGAAAGTTAGCCCTCTTTTAAGCATATAGTCATCCGCCAACAGATCTAGGCCGCTTGCAGAATAAGATAAAACTTGACAATACTCCAATTTCTATTTTAAAGGTTGTAAGATTTTTGTTTTATGTCCACGGATGGATGATAGCAGATAGTACTTTGCTTTTCACGGTCAAAAAGAAACGTTACGTCCAAAATTTCCACACTGCATTACCATTAACACACTTTCTGGCAATTCTACAGAATTCCTTAAAATTTCCTTAGATTCCAAAATTTCTTAAAAAATTCTTAGAAAGGAGAAATAGTCCTTAGTTTAAGGAAATGTCCTTAAAAATGAAAACACTGGTTTAGTACTGGAGGAAAGCAACTGGTTGTGGCTCCCTCGTTGAAATTATAACTGGCATAGAGTGGCCTGTTTGATTAGCTAAAGATTCAAGTAGCTCTTACTGACTGATTACTATAATTGTAAAATATAATTCATGCATAATGGAAATACGTAAATGATGGACAGAATAAACATTAACGCATATACACGCTTTTTTATAAGAAACCACTTTATAAGCAACCTAGTACTAGAGAGCTTAATATTTAAGAATCTTTTATAATTAGAAGGAAAGAGCTAAGAAACTCTGGACAAATACTATATTGAAATCGTTATCTTGTTGAACATAAAACTGCACCAAAACAATGTGAATATGACATTGCTGTAGAATTTAACTCGTACTGACGCAGTTTGTTTGCTATACGACAAACTGTTTGCTACATTCACGATATGGGTATACTTTCATAGCAAGTTAGGTCGCTAAATTAAAAAACTTTTAAGAAGCCTTTATAATTAAAATGTGGCCAAAATTTAATAAGCTTTTAGTACTAGGCCTTGGGCTAGCTTTCTTCTAAAAAAACGTGTAAACAGCACATTGGCAGATGCATTTGGTCCTAATAAAGAGTATGGTGGTCCCTTTTAGAAAGACTATGAACTACCTTCCCTGAGTTAAAGTACCAATTCTTGATTGACTGAGAGTGTCAAGAATTTTGCTGCATGATATCCTCTTTATGTATTGAGTTAAATTGTTTGTTGTATGTTCATCTATTATATAGATGGAAACAATGCGTTGTAGTAGGCTTGTTTAAGGAAAACAATCAGTGATTTCTTGCTTGTAGCCTGCAAGGATATTCATCCTACGTACTGTCCTTCTTGGAAGAGAACTGGCCTTTGCACACAGGATCGCTACAAAGATTACATGCAAAAGCACTGTGCAAAAACCTGCGATTTTTGTGGAGGTAAGAACAGAGTTGCTGCTAGAAACTTTCCATGGGGGTGTAAGATCTGTCTTTTGATAACAAAAATGGGCGTGACTCTCAGATTTTTGCACTAGATCTTCTCTAAGGTTCCTAGAAGGCAGAAAGTGGAGAAGCTACCTAAAGAATTGAAAAATTTTGTGATCTAAGACATTGTTTTAGCAATATTTGACATTGGATTTCTAGTGTACGGCTATTACAACAGGTATGAGTGGTAATAGTGTGGTTGCGTATAACAGCATAAATTATTTGATTGATTTTACAGTCGACTTTAGAGGACAACTTTATCTCGTTATCATGAATGATGTTCAAAGCATCCTACAAGCGCTAGTGAATTAGAGGAACCTCTGGATGGGTTCTATAGTGTATCTTTATTCAGTTGCTATGGTGATGAAGTTCAATCGCTTGCATTGAAAATGGAGTTATACACTCTTTTTTATAAGAGAAATTTATCAGAACACGAGCCTGAAGTTTGGTGGAAAATTACGAACAAATTAAGAAAACGGCTTAGCCTGAAGCCTTGTCGTAAAATGTTCTTTTGGAAAACAGTACAGAAGCTTTCCATTTACAAATTGACATTAAAGGTCCTTTCCTTGTTAACCTGAGGAGAATTGACAGCCTTGAAAATTTTTTCTTTGATTTTTGCAAATTAGTTGCTCCTAACGAAACTAGATACTGTGTGAACAATTGTCTATTTATAGGTCTTTATAAACTTTTTTCTATAAAAAAACGTGAATTTGCAAGAGAGACCATCAATCAAAGCATCCCATGTTTTCTTGTATATTTTCTTTCTATGTATCTGTAAATGGCCTACACGATACTAATGTAAGAACAAATTATGAACAATTTAGCCTTAAAATTTGGAACATATGAAGAACAGCCAGCTGAACTTCAATTTTACTGGCTATTGTAAAAAAAGAGTGTATTAGATGGGTTAAGCAAATGATAAATTTCTGACAGCTTTCCAAAAATATAAAGATCGATGGCCTAACAGAAAAATAGCATTCAACATATTAGGTGTATCATTTTCTGAGAAAACTCGTATTATCGATAACTCGAACATTTTCGTTTGTCTCCGGAGTGTTTGAGTATACTATACTGCTATTTTCACGAACTTGCGATGAGCAATCAGGTATGGTTAATGAACAACAGCGTCATCTTTACTGAAATGGAAGCGTGAACTTAAATTATAGGTTTGGAAAATAAATTTGGAATTATAGGCTCTATTAGCAGAATTAGTAGTTGAACGCATCTCAGCGTTTTTTTCAAGATTTACAGGAGCATTCTCTGCAATGCGGTTGAATTTTATTAGCTACCTCCAGAACATCGTAATGAAATAGTTGAAAAATGTACGTCAGACTTAGGACGAACAATAGGTCACTGTTCCCACAATTTAGATAAACGACACATCATCTGAGAGCCCTATATTCTAAGACTATGACATGAATGCTTTCAAAACGATTTTACATGCTTATATCTCGCGCAAGAACGCCTGCGCATGCGCATAATGCTTTATCATGTTTCTTCTGTGTATGACCCGAGACCTTTGCTAAAACGATAAATTTGGCCCATTTGAGAAAAAAGCTTGCCCATACATGGCTTAAACTAATCGAAGGCAAAAATTTGACGAAGTTATATGATTGTAATAGACTACTGGCAATCATACAAGGTAGGACTGGTTGAATTTTTAATCTAAAAATTTCTCATGGATGATGCAATTGATGCAATTGGAAATTAGGGTATCCAGTGACATTGTGATTTCCTTTTCAACCATTGCTGATGTTTGCTAGGAACTGTGATAACGCAAGCACCAACCCAAGCACCAACGCAGAGGCCAACGCAGGGACCAAAACAAGGTAAAAGACCACCAATTAAGAATTACACTAGATATAAGTTTATTATCTTTGTTTCTTTGATACTTTTTACTTATTGGTAAAGGATATTTAGTATTGAACTACTGTGCTGCCAGTATAAAAAATGAATTATCAAATAGGATCATGTGGAAGACCAGAAGTAGCACAAAGCAGAGTGATTTCTGGTATCAATGCTGCCAGAGGATCCTGGCCATGGCAAGTACTTATGTTCTACAATGAGAGTCCAAAGTGTGGTGGATCTATCATTTCACCAACATGGGTTGTTACTGCTGCCCATTGTGTATCAGGACGAGAATCCTACACCAGTTACTTCAAAGTTAGGTAAGGATAATGATTTATTGATAATAGAGGCCAGACTAAGATACTCAGATTATATCAACTATGTTTAACTACACAAGAAGACAAAACACCCGTCTTTAGAGATTGTGAGGGGCACATCACATCATTCCTTAAAAAATCCTTACGATACTTGTATTTTCGTCTCAAATTCAAGTTGAATATATA
>WIPJ01017370.1:74059-86818 GCA_018155075.1 Cassiopea andromeda | reverse complement strand
CAGAGTGTTGGTGGAAGCTGATGTTGCTACCAGAGTATTTAGTCATACACCCATTCCAAACAAAACAGATTGTCTACCTTGCTGTGATAGGCGTGCATTCAACACACAAGTTCTTCCACAGAGTCGGAGAACACATTACATCAACTACAAGTGATGGCCAACACACTGACATTTCGGTTGAAAGAATAATTTCTCACCCAAAGTACTCAAGATCTGCAATCAATAATGACATTGCTCTCATCAAACTTTCATCCCCAATTAAGTTTGGAAAATACGTAAAACCAGTCTGCATTCCGAAGCAAGGTGGAAATGTATCTATTGGAACTCAATGCTTCATCACAGGTAAGTTAGTTCATTTCCAACTTTTGTAAGGCCTTTCCTTAGGTAGCGATGCTGTGTTCTTCAGGTTGTAAATGGGATAGAACTGCCTACTTTTGGTGAGAAGGAGTAGATAAATACTACTTCCTCTAGCAATTCCATTTATGGTTGCGTACCATCTATCGGTTCATACCTAAATTTACCACGTTTACTGCTACTTACTTTCTCGCACTGTTAGATCAATGAATAATGTGCTTGTGAATTGCACATGCTTGTCGTTTGAACTATATAAATTTTTCAGAACTGCACATTTTATGTGGAACTGTACGTTGAAAAAACCTTGGTAGGATCAAACCATTATTCTGGGATAGTAAAGCTTTTTAGTCATAAACTATCTAAGGGCAACACATATTGCGTTTCTGTGAGAGTAAATTTTGATGAATTATTATTGATTGTACTTGTTTGTTGCAGGATGGGGCAAGATTCGACATTCAGGAAGCATGCACCATACTCTACAGCAAGGTCAAATACCAGTTGTATCCAACATTGATTGCGCCAAACTCAACACTAAAAACATTGGAATTAGAGTATGGTTCATGTCTTCTGTCTATCCTACATATATTTTTGTTGCACATTAGCTAATTCTGCAGCATAGAGCTAGACTGATTTCAAGAATGTACCTGCAAAGCGCAGGTGGCACACAATTGATTTGATTAGAAGCTGCTCTCGAAAACAACAATACCATTAATTTTTCAATTTTTCCGAATTCCTTTAGTACATTATTTCTGCATTTGCACACGTCATAAAATAGGAGAGAACTGCCTGCTGGTTTCCATGAACTTAGAGTATGACAATTTCTTCTCTAGATTACTGACCAGATGCTGTGTGCAGGACATGGTGGAAGCACACGTGTAAGTGGCTGCCATGGTGATAGTGGTGGACCTTTTGTGTGCCAAACTGGTGCACATGGATCATGGGAACTTCATGGTGTAGTGAGTTGGGGATCAGGACGCTGCGATGCTACAAATGGGTACACTGTGTTTGCAAGAGTTGCCAGATTCAGAAACTGGATTGATCAACAGATGTCAAAATACTAGCTTATTGCTATTACTTGAGCAATGTGTAATGAACAAAGATACTTCATATCTGCACCGGGTTCAAAACATATATGATGCGACAAAGGAATTAAGTATCATAATAGTTAAAATGTGGAATAATGATGATATTCGAAATTTTATCACCAAATGGTATAGATATGATAACATTAAAAAATTGGATTCCTCTTTCGTCCATTTGAGTTGTTGTATGCTTTCTTTGCATACTCGTTATGTCTTAGTATATCACAATTAGCAATGCCTAAACAATTCCTAATTTCTCCCAGCTTTTAATTGTAAGTGATTGAGTGAAACAGGAGTACTGCTCAAAACGTCTAAAGGTGAACTTTTACAGTGCCTTGTAGAATTTATATGCCTAAGATAAGTACCATATTATCTTGAAATATTATTTGCCAAAACTTTATTGGCTTTTAGCCAATTTCTCTATGTTGTATATGTAACAGTTGGACTCCCACACATACATTCGTGTCTTCTTCTCTATCTCTGATAATCAAGTGAACTCCAACTCTATTCACGTGTTAATCATTCTATTCAATCATTCACAAGTAACACTACAGTAAATCTAACAGTACAAAGAGGTACAATGATTAATGATATAATAACTAAGTTAATCTAATACATACATTACACATATCTGCAAATTCTAACCTAGAAAAATGCAGTTATTAATAAGATGTTGATCTCAGTTAACTTTCTTGGCATTTCTAAAATTAGAAGAGCTGTTGTTTCATATAGTAGCTTGATGAGATTATACCATAACAGGAAATGTTCGAGAAACTGTAAGGCATCGTGGAAAATAATAGGACCAGTCTTGTAACTGTTGATGTGAGAAACAGTTAATTGATGCGAGTTTTACAGGCAAGACAATTCAATGGAGAAGTAGGCTATATTGTTTTTCTGCCTTCAAGATAATATGCTTAAAACTCGATTTGATTCTCAACCATGATTTACTAAGCCATTGACCAATCTGCATAGGGGAATTCCGAAATAAGTCTTGTTTACGCAAAATCAGCTATTGTAAACAACTGATTCAACTATAACAAATTCATCTCGCTACATCACATTGGTTATACTTATCATTCTCATCGGATGTGCTTGCCCCCGCAATTCCTTTGTCATTGCGAAAAAAATTTGACAAACTACCATCATTATTAATAGAAGTCTCTGAGACCTATCTGAAAATCCTTTTAATACTTATCTAAATCTCTGAAACTTTAAGTTTCCTTCTTTAAATTTCTTTGCAATGCCCTTGTTTACAAAAACCCGTGCCTCGACTAAAAATACACAATTCACCCAACCTCATTTTGAAAGCTTTAGTAAGAAAGAATACTTTCTTGAAGTATTCAAGAGTGTTAAGTGCTTAAACTGTCAAAATTGCTCAATTTTATGCAAATGGATTTTTCTTTCATGAAAATGCTCATCCTTTATTACTTTTAAATCTGCCTTAAATCATGCTATTATCATTGAGGTGAGAATTTATAGGAATTAGTCTTGTTGTCTGTACCATTGTATCTGTAGCATTTGTGAGTGGTATTATGGTTGCACTCAAACAGGAGGGTCCACCGTTCAATTGACATCGTGTACCCGGGATGAGTGGCCAAACGGCCCTTCCAGTTCGATTAGCTTAACTGAAGATAAGCATGGCTGTGTACGGTCAGAAACTGGATTGGCGACCTCCAGATGAACGACCAAACCAGCTCACATTGCCGTCCTTCGAAAGGGACATTAAACTAGGGGTCCCATGCCTGAGTGCGGAATGCATAGTAGACCTAAATTAGCTGAAAAAGATAGGTACAACAGCCTACTGTAAATATAGTAAATAACAACAACAACAACAAGAAAAGCCCCTATCCACTCCTATCCTTACAGGTGAGACAGAAAAAGAAAGATCTTCCTTCCAGAGAAGTACATGCCAGAATTGCACAAAGACAGAGAGATAAGTGACGTGTATGACGTTGCATTGATACTAAGTACCAAGCAACAAGCCTATACTTACTACTTATGTAACGTCATATTGTTATCTTGTACAGTATAAATCTGGTTACATTATTTTAACATCAGAGTTGGCCAAAAAAGCGGCGTGAACAGATGAAACCGGTATAAAGAAAGTAGTTTTTTCTCTCCTCTTACTTTTTGAAGTTTAAGCATATACATTTACGTTACAAATGCTATGTTATTATATAAACATATTTATATCATGCATTTATATATTTGTATATATTGCATACACTGTACATAACAGTTGTCTTGACGTATTGAAAATATTGTGTTCTATCCTTGAACTTTCCTTTATCAATTAAGCAACTGTACCATTTATGAAAATTTTAGAGTTTTAGTTTAAGTGAAATTATTGCGCCTAAAATGAAGGTGTGCAGTTGCTTTATATACATTTTAGAGTATCAAAGCACTAAAGTGACGGAATCATTTGAAGCATTTTAGCTGGATGTAAATGAGACAAACAGTATTTAATACCTTTCGAAATATCACTCTTGAAGATTGCATACTTCCAGGCACTACATAAAGCTAGTGGAGTTTCTAATGAAAGAGATCGCTCATTTGTGTCCATAGTGACTTAATGAGTTCATATTTCATTTTCAGATGCAAATCACTTGTGCAATGGTAGTACTGTAAATTATCTTCTCGTATTGTGCAAGTACTACATGAAACTAGTCGCGTTGGAGAAATGGTCAGCACTTCACTGTTATTAGAACACTGTTTACAAAGCCTTTTGCTGTTGGCTTAGTTGAGTCATATACTTTACCTTGTCTACCTGAAGTCCACCAGATTATACAATGTGTTCTGATTAATTGATTAGAACTTCAATCCTATTGGCCTGATTGCAGAAGTGGGACGATCGTCGAAAACAAAAACAACTGACGCTATATAAGTGTGTATGATTTATCAACCTCTCACTTACAGAGTTCAAGAAGTTGACTTACTGTGGAAGCTATGGCAACTCTAATATGGTTATTGCTTGGTCTCTGTGCTGCTGTTGTCTCATCATCTTATCCATTTGATATCCTATTGCCTCCATTTGCAGGTTAGTCATTTTACATTTTTGTTGTATTGAATGTCGTCTTATCAAGTTATCTGAAGATGCACGAACTTTCCAAAGATTTACCTACTCACATCCCTTTTCAATAGCACCTATGAGGGGTCATCTATAAAAGAAGTCCGCACTTTGGGAGAGAGAAGGGGTTAGCATCGATGCAAGCAAAAGCGGACATGGGCAGGGGGTAGGTAGCTGTAAGTGGACATCATTTTTAGAGAAGTTTCGTTAAGAGAAGAGAGGGTATTAGCAAGTTATTTTATCATCATCATTCTGAAAAATGAAGATAAAGAGGAGAGAAATAAAGTATTTCCTTCTTCAGCATAGAACTTCTATTTTTCATACTGTATATAGTTGCTCAATGATTATCTACGTAAAACAAAGTATCGCAATGATTAAGTTATATCAATCACTATAAGAGTGTGTGGGCAGTTGCATCATTAAGTTTAGAACATTGGAGACAATGTCACTATTTGTGTCCGCATGGAGAGGGGAGGAGGTTGTTAAGCAAAAGTTGAACAGAGGGAGAGAAAGGGGTTGCAATGGCAGAAATGTGCTGACATACTTTATGGGTGACCTATATGCTGTGTCTAATGTGCATAATTTAAATGCAATGTATTCTTCCGGTTCCATGGCATTGGTTGGTTTTACCCTCAAGAGCCCTGGAATTGGGAGACAGAAAACTTTTCCAACGTTAAACTTGTTTTATCCCCCAAAAAGCTAGAAAATAAGGACTGTAGACCTGCTTCGATACCTTCAACTAGCCAGAAAATGCTGATAAATATGCATAGAGTAATGAGTAGAAAAGAGGAAAGATTAGTAAAATAAAAGAGAGAGAGAGAGAGAGACCGAAAGTGAGAATGCTCCCGTCCTGTTATCTAGATAGAAAGACGGCGATGAACTGAATGGCAAAAAGGAGTTAAGCATTTTATGCCTAACCAGAGGCATTGTGGAGGAGCCTGGTCACTATTGTTGGTATAAGCTCTGGTAAAACTATTTATATTTGCTAATTTGCTATTTTATAAAAACTGGGGGGTCAGTACCCCGGCCACTCGATTTCGACGCCCTTGCTAGTTATTAAAGTGAAAGTCCATGCTCTATACCACTATCCGCTAAATGAATTACATATTCATTGAGCTCATCAATTGATATTTTGGTCTACTACTTCAACAATCTCATGGGATCTGGGGCCTTGTGGTAGTGTATTGGATTACAATGACACGGGTCAGGTGCGATTCCTACTGTTGGCCAAAGATTGAAAACAGTGTATTGCAAAAAGGCCTATTCATGAAAAATAACAAGCCATTCCTTTTGCTTGTAGCATGTAGAGATATTTATGCTGATTTTTGCCCATTGTGGAGGGATATTGGTATTTGCACAAGATATCCCCACAACCATTTAGGGCGAATGTACTGTTCAAAAACATGTGGCTATTGTAGAGGTAAGAATTTAATCATTACATAAGCAATCCTTTGCTTCTTATTTTTTCTTTTGGAAAAACCTTACATAGTGCACCAGGGGAGTCCAAGATTTTGCTTACGATGCTTGGATAAAATCAGTTAGAGAAACAACTGATAACTATTTTGGAAACCTAAGAAGAAGTCAACTAACTGAGGGCGTGTAATAAGGAAGTTAAAAGATAGAAATAATGACTGATCAATAAAATAGATAAAAGAATGAAAATAAAATTGGAAGTACATGGATATGCTCTGGCAAGTCAGGTTATGCAATACTGTAGAGTAGGACAATTATTTGAAACAGAAAAAATGTTATAGATGCAAACAACAATCCACAATCTTCTATGAGGCACATGATTGGCTAATAATTTTATGTAAACAAATCAGCTGATTGGTCATTTACAAAATGTACTCTTGTTCAATCTTTTATGAGTTTTATAACATAAATGAAATATGTTTCTTTTCATCTAGGAGCAAAAGTTACAGTACCGCCTACCAAGCCCCCAACACCTCCAGGTAGATACCATCTCAATACTTATACATATTTGCAGAAGTCAATAATTTACTGAATTCGTGTAAGACAATGCTATACACGATTGCTTATTAGAAAATGGTTTATAAGAAACGAGTTCTAGGCCGGTCAAATAATTAAGAAACTCTAGTACTTTGTTCAAGAAAAATTAAGAAACGATACAATATTAATTTATCTTAAACAGAGTACATTGGCTTGTTTCCACTCGCTAATTTGTACGATTTTAATTTGGAAAAGACTAACTTGTCATTTTGATCTGCCTGGACATTTCTCGTGATGTTGACTCAGAAGTGTTCGATTGTCAAGCAATAAGTTGATTTTCGGTCCCGAAAATAAGAAACTAATTAAGAAACTTTTAGTGCTGGAATGCTAAAATTATGACGTCAAATTAAGAAACTTTTAGCACCAGGTGCCGATCTAAGTTTCTTATAAAAACCGTACAGCAGGGTTGTCAAACATGTAAAACAGGGTTGTCAAATTCACTTTGTGCCAGGGGCTCCATATGACAAAATTTTATGTCTAGCGGGCTGGGTAGAATAACTAGGTTTGATATGTAACGTTTAAGCATTAATCAGGTTAAAACATATATGTAACTCATCGAATGTTCCTATCGACCAAATTAGAAAATGCAAGTAAGCAGGGGCCATTGCTTTCATTGCCAACAATTGCAGGTGAGAAAAATATCACTACGCTTCATTTTCTTCAAAGTTATTTCAAGAGCCATGGTGGAATCCTTGGAGGACTGGATCTGGCCCGCGGACCGTATGTTTGACACCCCTGCTTTACAACATCAAATGAATATTTTGTGCAGTGTTGTAGTTTAGAGAATGCCTCAGTTATAATAGTCTAACAAGGAAATATAAATGATGCTACAATGCTGAGATGCACAAAGAGCAATAGATGTACAGAGAGATAATACTCAGTGTTGACATTAGAGGAGAGCTAGGGGTTATGGTTCCCTCGTTAGAGTTATAACAGGCATAGGGTGGACCGTTACTTTAGTTACACGTTTTTTGATAAGAAATTGGTTTATAAGAGGTGAATACTGCTGGTCAAAAACTTAGGAAGGCCTAGAGTCAAAGTCCTTTCCCGCGCCCAATGCGCATAGGGCAGTGCCTATCTCCGTTTCTATAGCTCTAGGCCACGCGTCTGCGAATGCAGTGAAAGCTACAGCGGGGGGCTGGTCCACTGGTAGCTCCGCGAGTTTACCTTTCTCAGTCCTTTCTCATATGTCGAGCGCCAGACGAGAAGGCAGTGAGTACCATTTTAAAAGTCTTTGGTGTGACTCAGCCAGGGCTTGAACCCACGACCTACCGGTTGTGAGGCAGACGCTCTACCGCTGGGCCATCACTCCGGCTTAAGAAGGTCTATTACATGCTCAGAATCGCTGAAATTTATGAATAATTTAGTAATAGTGCAAGGCTCAAGTTTCATCAAGACTTAGAATATTTCCGTATTTGAGCTATAGTATTGCTTGTAGATTAACTTTTTCATTATCAATACAACATTTGTGATTCTTCTCCTTTTTTATTTTGCCTTATGATAAAAGAAGATATCAATAAAGGTTTGAATATAATCTTTTGATTTTCCCACTTAGTTGCTCCTTCGAATTTAGAAATACTTTAGGAATAATCTAAGGCTCAAAGCCGAAATAATTAAAAAATATTCAAAAATTAAAGAACGTCAGCAAAAAATTAAGTATTCTTATAAAAAGAAGTGTGTATTATATTCAAGAAAAATCTTTACGATGATGAGCTTTTATATCTATCTAGAAGTGTTCAATTTTTAACCAATAGGGTGAGTTTCGGTCCCGAAAATAAGAACTAATTAAGAAACGCTTAATACTAGAATGCAAAATTTTTACGTCAAATTAAGAAACGTTTGGTACACGTTGCCGGTCCTAGTTTCTTGTATAAAAAAGAGAGTAGTTTAAGGTTCAAGCTGCTGTTGCTCTTAGTTACATTTGAGAACTGCTTACTGTAATTTTAGAATATCCTCTTAAAATGTATAATAAACAACAGAAATATATACAGTAACAGAGATGCTCTCGAGTACCAAATAATTGTCTCCTCGCTTATTCCCCCCAGACCGTATTAAGACCTTCCCGTTTAATACTCCTAAAGAAAATAAAGCAAGTTAAATAAATCATTATTATTATTATTAAAATTCAAAAGTTTTCCTGGCCCCTGCTTATTAGGATCCTCCGTTTATTTGACACATGGAAGTATGTACGTTATGGATATAATTAGAATTTACGCATGTAAACAGCAAGATACATTTGATCCTACTAAGGTGCATGGTGCATAGCCGCTTTTAATGAACCGTAACTAGGAAGGGGGGGGATACGTAAATGGAGGACCTTGTTTTTCCATTGGATATGCTCAGTGATATGGAGCTACAAAACTGGAAGGAGACCTGAATACCTAGCCGGCAGTACCAGCTGTAAAGGATTAGAAGTGCAGAAGGATGAGGGGTCAGAGGGCTTGCTTCCTGGAAAATTTATAGAACCATATTCCTTGAATCTTAGGAATACGCCCCTTTCGAGCGTAGAGACATACTTTTCCTACCAAAAATGGCACATAACGTTATTGATATGTATGTGAAAACTTTCAAAGCACATCTCAACTCTGCAATAAAATATCAATGAGAACAAGGAGCCATCCTATTAGGAGGGGGGCTAAAAGCACTGGGAAATACTGTAACATAGTGAGCAAGAATGACAACTGGGTGGGCAATTGCCCCCTGGACTATATGCTTAAAGTGACCCTGGCATCCAACCCCATGTAGGAAGACCACGAACTACCTTGGCAGAGTTAAAGTAGCAAGTCTTGATTGGCTGAGAGTATCAAGAATTTGCTGCATGATATCTTTCGGGAATATCACCACAGTGACATTAGATTTCGCTAGTTCTCAGGATCGAATCGGTCAGAAAACACAACGAAGAAAGAACTCCGAATTTCTGCCTTTCTCAATCACTATCATAGAATACTAACTCGTACTATTTAAATCGATGCACTTTGCCCTCACGGGATGCTACGATATTGTACTTTTAAGCTAAGCTAAATAAATGCATAATTGTGGTTATAGTGCTGATGTAACAATATACAGCATGCAATGCTACAATAAGCGTGCGCCCGCGGAGTTTCCCGACAATATCCTCCTCATGTATGAAATCAAATTCTCTGTTGTGTATTCATCTATTATATAGATCAGCGGTCGAGAACCAATGGCTCGCGAGCCACACGTGGCGTTTTTCAAGACTGCACCTGGCTCTCTGACTCGCAGAAAAATCTTAGCAGACTTTCCTCAAAGCATTGCAAAACAGGGAATGCCTCCAAAATGATCTTCCAAAGTTACCGCTTGTGCCGTCTTCAGTTGTCATATAGCCCAAATAGCTAGGTTTGTGTCGAATTAGAAGATTTTGTGGTTCCGTGCAGCACTAATGCACAATTTTATGCTCTCATGGAAAGCCATTTTTAAATATTAGGCTTCCATGGTTTTCTCAGCCAAAAATGTCCCTGACACCTGATATAGATGGAAACAATGTGCTGTAGTATGCCTGTTTAAGAAATATATTCGGTCATGCTTTTCGTTTGTAGCCTGCAAAGATATTTTTCCTAAATACTGTCTAACTTGGAAAAGAAGTGGCATTTGCACAAGAGATCTCTACATAGATTTAGGACGAAAGTACTGTCCAAAAACATGTGGCTATTGTGGAGGTAAGAATTTAATCATTTCATAAGCAATCCTAAGCTTCTAGCTTTTTCTTTTGCAAGTACTTTACATAGTGCACAAGGGAGTCCAAGATTTTGCTAACGACTCTTGGATAAAATCAGTTAGAGAAATACTGGTGACTATTTTGGAAACCTAAGAAGAAATCAACGAAATGAGGATTTGTAATAAGACAGCTTTTGAAAGATAGAAATAACTAATGAATAATAGGGTAAGCAAAAGAAATTAAATGGAAGTATATACAGTAAGAGCAGAAATATGCTCAATGGAGAATGAACGAAAGGAAGAATGAGGATGCAATAGTTAAGACAATCATGGAGAGAAACTGGTAGCCATAAACGAATGGAATAAATCAAGAAAGATGGAAATGAATGTCTTAATTATTTATCAGCCATGTATTTTATGAGATCTATGGTATTGAATAAAAGATCATTTGCCAGTTACTAAGCACTTCTAAGTGGGAGAGAGGGTACCTCAATTTGTTACGCTGATGATTAATTATATGCTGTGCGCTTTGCAAGGACGCATTAAGAGAAGGGGTAGGGGAGACAAACACAGTAAATTTGACATTGTGTTACTGGTGAATGATGACTGACCCCTAAGGTAATTGCTTAAAAGTGATAAAGTGCTTTATAGATCTTTAAGAATAGTGATAATTGAATACGGAGATTAATGGACTCACTTTTCAACTTATCCACAAGATCTCCATTGACTTCTAGCGATAGGAGGTACTTGCAGGTTTCGTTCTGATGCTGTGTTACGTCATAGATTATACACTACTGTAGAGTAGGACAATTACTTGACACAGAAAAATACTATAGATGCAAACAGCAATCAACAATCCTTTACAAAGCATATGATTGGCTAATAATTTATGTCAATATTCACCTGATTGGCCAATTACAAAGTGCGCTCTCGTTCATCTTTTATGTATGACATAAATGAAATATGTTTTGTTTCAACGTGGAGCAAAAGCTACAGCACCACCTACCAAGCCCCCAACACTTACTGGTAGATACCATCTCAATATTTATACAGATTTACAGAATGCAATCATTCAGTGAATAAGAATACAAAGCGCTTTACATCAGAATTGTCAAACTCACTTTGGTCTAGGGCCCCATATGGCACAATTTGGTGTCAAGCGAACTGGGTGGAATAACTAGGTTCAATGATATACAACGGTTAAGCGTTAAACAGTTTAAAATATATATACAACTCATCGAATGATCATTTTAAGCCATGTATGATCATATTCAGTCATTCTCAAAGCCCGACCTCCCGTATATTTTGACTCCACCCCATTTATAATAATTTTGAAGCTTTTCTAATGCCACTGTTCCTTAGGACCCTCCCGTTTATTTGCCATTTGAGAGGTCGGTCATAATTAGCATATAAACAACAAGTTACCAATTTGGCCCTACTAAAGAGTATGATAGTCCCTCCTGTACGAAGACTATTAACTACCTTCTCAGAGTTCAAGTGGCAATTCTTGACTGACTGAGAGTCTCAAGAATTTTGCTGCATGATACTCTCTTCATGTAGTCATAGTCAAAGGTAATTTTTTTCATTTGTAGTCTGCAAAGATACTTTTCCTAAGTACTGTCCATCTTTGAAAAGACATGGCATTTGCACGCAGGGTAGCTTCAAAGATTACATGCGAAAATACTGTGCAAAAACCTGTCATTACTGTGGAGGTAAGAATAGAGCTGATTCTAGAAATTTTCCTTGAGGGTGAAGGATTTACATTTTACCACTATAAATAGGCGTGGATCCCAGCTTCTCGCCTTACTTTTTCTCTTCTTGGGTCTCTAGAATGGAAAGCATGGAAAAAGTTGCTAAAAGAACTAGGAAACTTCGTGATTTGAAGACTTTTTCCATCATTTGCAACTGAATGTCTGGTCGTCGGTTTTTGTCACATCTATGAGTGTCATAATAGCAAACATCATTTGATAGATTTTACAGCAGACTTTAGAAGACAACTTTATCTCGTTACCATGAAAGATTGATTTTTAAAACATTCTATTGGCATTGGAGTTTGTAACGCCCACCCTTTGTTCAGTTACTATGGTGACGAAGTTCAATTACAGTCCTTATAAAACAGGGATAAACTTCAAGCGTCTCTGTTCAGACTCAGGATCATCAACAGCAATATGGTTTAAGATGAAGTAACCTATTGCATAAACGTATTCAAAAGCACAAGTAATTATTAAGGCCACAAAATGACAAAATGACATCGTTGCAATGGAAAAAATGGCACTGCAAAGCTTTTTGAAATATACCAAGTCTAAGAAGTTCTCATGACCGATGCAGTCAATGGGAAAGAGCATATCCTGTGACGTTAGGATTTTCTTTTCAGCTATTTTTGTTTTTGAAAGGTGCTGTGAAAACGCAAGGCCCAACGCAGGGGCCAACGCAAAGACCAACACAGGAACCAACGCAGGGAACACAGGAAACAACGCAGGGACTAACACAGGAAACAACGCAGGGACCAACACAGGGATCAACGCAGGGAACGCAGGGGCCAACGCAAAGACCAACACAGGAACCAACGCA
>WIPJ01017370.1:46894-73061 GCA_018155075.1 Cassiopea andromeda | reverse complement strand
ATATATATATATATATATATACATATATATACATAAATATAGATGTATATTTATTTATTTATTTATTTATTTATTTATTTATGTAATGTATGTATGGCATGTATATATGATACATTTCAAATGAGCTCTCTGTTACATAGCAAAAGAGCAGACTCCCACACCCCGTTTAGGTTGTCGCAACAGTTTGTATCAAAAAATGACCATACCCTTTCACCCCTCAGGCATTACGTAATTTATTAATGACCTCATATTCCAAAAGCGTTGAAACTGATGCTGTAGCCAACACAAATAAGGAGAATTCCGTGGTTTTCCTTGACCAGTCCCCTCCACTTTGAAAGGCGCTTCTACGCCCCTGTGTGATAGGCATGCATTCAACATACAGTCTCTTCCACAGAGTCGGAGAACACAATACATTAACAACAAATGATGGCCAACACACTGACATATCGGTTGAAAAAATAGTTTCGCACCCACTCTACTCAGAATTTGGATTCAATAACGACATTGCTTTGATGAAACTCTCATCGCCAATTATGTTTGGAAAATACGTAAAACCAGTCTGCCTTCCGAAGCAAGGTGGAAATGTGCCTGTCGGTGCTAAATGCTTCATAACTGGTAAGTTCGTTCATTTCCTACTTTTGCAAAGCTTATTCTTCAATAACGAATACTTTAGGATATTTCTTTTATGAACCTTTTAAAAACTTTTAGATTTTAGATATCATATATCAATTGTATTAAGTTTAGTTAGATGGCAGGCCCACATCAGTGTTTAGCTGCCAATTTCTGGCCTGCCTAAACAAATAAAAATGTATGTATGTATGTATGTATGTATGTATGTATGTATGTATGTATGTATGTATGTATGTATGTATGTATGTATGTATGTATGTATGTATGTATGTATGTATGTATGTATGTATGAATGTATCTGTATGATCAAACCATTTTTCTGAAATAGTAAAGTTCTTTGGTCAAATTATATCCAAAGGAAAACACATAAACAGGGCCACTGAGAGAAATCAAAGGCCCCAGTGCAAAACAGAAAGATAAGGCCCCTTTCGAGCGAAGAGAGCAGAAAATTTTCCGAGCATAGCAATTAGCTATGGAAAAGCTAGATTGCCTTATGAGGCCCCCAGACCTTGAAGCATTGTGTGTTATGAAGCCCTAGGCCAATTCGTCCCCCTGACTCCCTCTCTGTGGCAGTGCATATATAGCGTTTTTATGAAAGAAATCTTTTTCTAATTATTGTTAATTGCATTCACTTCGTGCAGGATGGGGCAAAATTAAACATCCAGGAAAAATGTACCATACTTTGCAGCAAGGACGAATGCAAGTTGTATCCAACACTGATTGCGCCAAACTCAACACTAGATATCTTGGAATTAGAGTATGTCTTTATTCATCTATCTGTCTGGTACCTATTTTTCATATTTGCTAATTCTACAACATATAGTTAGGCTGATTTCAAAAATGTGGTTACGAAGCGCAGGTGGCACATTGTTGATTGGCTGAAAAGCAGCTTTCGTAAGCAATCACTCTAATAATTTTTAAATTTGTTGAATATACTTTCCATGCTACTTTTAGATTTGCATAATTAAGAAGATAGGAGAGATCTCCTTGCTTTTTTACATGAACTTTGGGTATGATAATGTCTTCTCCAGATCACTGACCAGATGCTGTGTGCGGGAAATGGTAGAAAGAAAGGTGTAAGTGGGTGCCATGGTGATAGTGGTGGACCATTTGTGTGCCAAACTGGTGCACATGGATCATGGGAACTCCATGGTGTAGTGAGTTGGGGATCAGGACGTTGCGATGCTACGCAAGGGTACACTGTGTTTGCAAGAGTCGCCGAATTCAGATCTTGGATCAATCAACAGGTGTCAAAACACTAAATTCATATCATTACTTGGGCAATGTTTAATGGAAAAACATAATTGGGCTCCAAAAGTGTATGATATGAAATGATAAAAGAGTGAAGTACCATAATATTAAAAATATGGATTATTGATGATATTTGGAAAATTTTAGGACCAAATAGTATTGCTATAATATGGATATGATTAAAGCTATGAGCTGGACATCTGTTTCATCTACCCCATTTATTTTCTAGCTTCTTCATTTGCTTGTTACTTCTTAGTATTTCTTAGTTCTTCATTTGGCAATTAGCGAGTTCTGGATAGTTTTTGATTTGTCTCAGTTTTTTCATGGTTTGTGGCAAAAGATTGCCGCTCCTGCTGCCATCACTTTCTCTTCAAATTTTAAAGAGAAAACTTTTTTAGTGCCTTGTAAAAAGTACATACCTTAGATTGAGATCAAACTTGTAATGTAATTTGCCAAAAATTTATTGATTGTCAGCTACTTATCTCCATGTTGTTTGCCTGCAAATTATAACTTAGAATTGTGCAGATATTGAATATGACGTTGATATCCTTTCGCCTTTTTGGCACTTTTCAAAATGTTGGAAACACTTACTGGCCTCGTATACAGGGGTGGATCCAGAACTAAACGTTGGGGGTGGCTTCTTGTTTTTTTGATGTGAAAATTTTCTCAACACTATTGTTTGCTATAGGAAATATTGCGGTTTAGGGGGAATGGCCCCCGGCCCCAATAGAATCTGCCCCTGCTCGTATAAAATAGTAGGACCAGTCTTCCAACTGCTGATATAAGAAACAGTTAATTGATGAGAGTTTTACAGGCTAGACCATTCAATGGACAACTAGGATTACCATGCTCTTTGATATGCAAATTAGCTCATTGCCATGCGCAATAGCTCAAAGATTGGTATTTCACTCCTCTATGCAATTCACCTGTGTAAATTTACTTATGTACCAACTGTCTAGTCGTAAAAGAGCGTAAGACTACTATGACAAGCATTCTTCGCTGGAAGAATTCTCCATATATATTGCAATGTCTTTCACGTTGCTAAGATACTGTTTGAAAAGCTGTGCCTCTTTTTGCTTTGATCCAAACGATATACTATATCTTGACCAACTACCTTGTCTCCCACATGACCCACCTGAGTACACGACCTCTAATTAAAGCTTCAATCCCATTGTTTTCCTGGCAAAAGGTGGAGCTATCGTAATACAGCTATTGTAAACAACCAACACAATATAAGTGTGTACTTCATTTCCCAATTACTGAGTTGAAGAAGTTGAAATACAGTTGAAGCTATGGCAGTGCTAACATGTTTATTGATTGGTCTTTGTGCCACTTTTGCTTTATCATATGATCCATTGCAAGGTCAGTCATTTTAATTTTTAGTTGGATTGCATATCATTTCAAAAAGTTACTTCTATGTGCGCCAACACATTAGACGTGAATACATTCAGAAAGCTATTACCAGTATCTTTGATACTGTACGCATTGTTGTAAATCACCTGATCCATGAAATCATGGGACTAGCTCAATACAGATTGTAATTTTTTTAGGCCGAATAATTTGACGATCACACGTGCTTCATTTCTCTTTGTTAGACTGGTAAATACGCAATTAAAGGGGACTGAAGGATATGAATATGTTCGTCGCTCAACTTATGACAAATCCATTTGGCTACATGATTTCAGTTGCATTTTTAGACGTTATACTCTTGCCAGTATGAGAAAAAAGAATTTGAGAAACTACCATAATTTTACTAGAGCTCTTCAATCAATGCCAGGGGTGAATCTGGCCTGAGTACTCTATGGGGCAGCCATTGACAATGTTTGAATGAAGGGCCTGAGTATCCTTAAACTCATCTGAAGTACTAATCTAAGTCTCTGAAACTTTAAGTGGGTTTAAGCTCCTTTGTAGTGCTCATGTTTACAGAATCCATGTCTCAACTACGAATACATGACTCTCCCAACCTCATTTTGAAATCTTTAGTAAGAAAGAATATTTTCTTTACGTGTTGAGACTTCAAACTAGCATTGTCAAAATTGTTCAAATTTATAAAAATGCGTTGTTTCCTTCACGCAAGTGTTCATCTTTTAGTAACAAAACATATTCTTGCATAAGTCGTTAATTGCAATGATTCAAGAATTTAGATGAATGCTTGAAGAATAACAGATCTCTCGTGAAAGTATTGTATCAGACTGACAATACTGGCACACTTCCTTACTATTAGTCATTGGGGCTAACTTTTACATAGTGATGTGTTTTGGGGGCGTGGGATTTCAAGTTCTCAATCTCTACGAAATTGTAAGAAAATTAGTCAAAAGTACGTCATGCTGAAAGAAATGTTTTAGCTCATTGAAAAATCTTTATATAATGATACACAAATCTTTACAACTGAATGTTACATAGATAAGAGTAATGTATCGTGATAGAGCCGAATGACGAAACGCTATTGGTTTTGTCTCTCGTCTGTAGTCTGCAAAGATATTAAAGTAGAAAACTGTGCAACGTGGAAGAGAAATGGCCTTTGTAATAGTGCATACTACAGACGCTACATGAAAGAAAACTGCTTTAAATCATGCGGTTATTGTGGAGGTGAGAATTTAAAAGAATCAGTTTTGTTGTCTGTACCATTGCTTCTGTAACATTTGTGAGTGGAATTATGGTTATGCACAAAGGAAACGTTAGAATACTGATTTTCACGTCCATCAGGTAAATGTAATAAATAAACATCTTTGCTGAGATAAACTTCAGTGTTAGACATAAATTACAGGTTCAGTAAACAGATTATAAATCACAGGTTTAGTTAACAAGCTTAATTATTGAAGTGCTTCAGGCAAACTAACTTTATCAAATATACGCACATAAAATTAAAGAAGAGGCCAGCGTCTTAAGGAAAGACTATAATACTCAGAGGTGTTTTCTATGGGGCTCAGGGGAGCGGAGCCCCCTTGCTAATATTACTGTTCATTTTTGGGGGCTCAGTCCTCCCAAAGTTCTTGAATTGACTTGAAATTTCAAAAATTTCAAAGTTTAATGACCTTGCTTTCAAGTTATTTTCTATTAGTGTGATCAATTTTGCACTGCTACGTGGTTATTGAGACATTTCTAATTGTTGATCATACTATATCATTAAACTAGACTACCACATTTGCATCTTTGAAAATATGGGTGTGGTCATGGGTGGGGCACATAAGAAATTTAGGCGTTGGTGCCCTTAGAGTTTCCATTACTAAAATTTTTAGAAATCACCACTGATAATACTTTGGAAATGTAATTAATTAGCATAGGAACTTTTAGGTTAATATTTATTGATACTTTTAAAGAGACAATTATGCTTTATCTTGAAGCTTGTTTTGCTGGACAGACAAGTGTGGAAAAGGGGGAGGGGGCATAAATCGGGAAAAGTTTATGGAAATCTATTGTGGAAGGCTCCACGCATGCAGGGACGGATAGAGGGGGCTGCACTAGTTGCACGGAAAACTGTCAGATTGTCCGATCTAAGTTTTCTTGCAGTCTGTCTTTCACCTTCTTATAGAAACCTGATATGCACCTCATCACTAGCTCTTTTTTCTCATGGAATCACTGGGCTTAGTTATTCCGGGCTGTATCGCGTTGTTGTGTGTCCGCAAGATGATTGCTAGGTAGGAAGCAAAACAACTATGTGGTTAGAAGCAACATAGGCAATTTACTCTGTGAAAAGATGATTTGTAACCATGGCTTTATGGTTGCACTATGTATTATTATGCAAGTATATCCCTACCCTTGACCAATCAAATGGCACCATTGGTGGAACCATAAATGTCTGTGCGCCCAATGATAAGTACCAATATTACAAGGTTGCACTGACCTCATGATGCAAGGTTGTAATAGGAAGGAAATTGCGAAGGAGTGAAGTTTCTTGTCATACCATAGTGACTTTTAAAGGTGCAACTGTCAGCATAAATCCTGAATCCGCCCCTGCACGCATGTGTTATATGATATACTGGTTTATGAAATTATGCAGCCAGCTTAAGGCGGGGAACTATCACTTATTGTCGTTTATTTGCTCATATAAAAATGTCGAGTTATGAGTTATATTATGATGTATGTCAATGAATAGATCCATGTGGAAGACCAGATGTAGCACCAAGCAGAGGGACTTATGATCCTACTGCTTTGAGAGGTTCCTGGCCATGGCAGATACTTTTGTTCTTTAATGAAAAAGCAGTTTGTGGTGGAGCTATCATTTCATCAAGATGGATTCTTACCGCTGCAAAGTGTGTGTCACGGCTTGAAGTGTACCGTAGCAAATTTAAGGTTAGGTGAGTGCAATGCTTTATCGACTGTAACAAACTTTATGAATGCTATAGAAAGCATACATTACCTCAATAGCCACACATTTGATCGATTATCAAACATTAAATCCTCAACAAAGCGTCGACCCCAAACAGGCATCATTTTCGATTAAACGCTGCAATTTTTAAGCTAACTTTTGAGTAAGTACTGCATCTTTAAATAAATGAGTCCTTTTTTCATGGAAGGCTCAATACTATGGTAGTACATTGCTCTCCTGCAAAAATTAACTTTTATCAAGATTAACTTTCTGAACTTACTTCTTATTTTTAAATTGTAACTGTATTTTTTATTGAAAAACATAGCATTTTGTCATTTTAAAAGTCAAACATTTACTTTCATTTTGAAAGCATAAATTTCATTTCCATATCGGAATTTGAAATTCGATTTGCAAAAAAAATTTACTAGAGGCCCAGTGTTCTCACAGTATACCATAATGCTTTTCAACAAAGATGCGACCGTTAACAAATTCGGTTATATTACGTGAAAGTGAAGCACTGTTTTGAATAATTGATATATTCTGGTTGTTGGTTAGTGGTAAACAAAGGATATTGTACTATACCAAAAAGAGTTGATCAAGGGGTGATGTGTGGTTATTCTTTATAAACGTGTTTCGGATGGGACACTTTATGGAATGGCCCAATAGATCGCCTACTTTGCTCTGATAACCAAACACTGAGTACACAAGTCTGTTTTATAGAGTTGGAGATGACATCAATTCAGCTAACATGTCAGTGGAAAGAATTATTTCGCACCAAATGTACTCAGGCTCCACGCTATACCATAATATTGCTCTGGTAAAGCTGTCATCGCCAATTCAGTTTGGAACATACATAAAGCCAGTCTGCCTTCCGAAGGATGGTAGATATGTACCCATCAGAACTAAATGTTTCATTACTGGTAAGATATTTGATTTTCAACTTTTACTATACGATTAGTCAAATTATATAAAATTCATTTATCACAGAGAGTAATTCATGAATTAATGCTGATAGTATGGTGTCTTGCAGGGTGGGGTATGAATACACAATCAGGTACGATGCACCAAACTTTACAGCAAGGACAGATGCCAGTCGTATCAAGGAGTGATTGCGCCAAAGTCAACACTTTCAAGTTTGGACAAAGTGTATGCTTTACTTGCTTTCTCCTAAAATTAATGAAACAGTGACTCATGTGCAATGAAAAACAACACGTTTCTAGTGATTTACGTAATAAACTCCAATATCTCTCCTACTTCTGCATTTGTAAATTCAATCGAGAGAACTGTCTGGTGTTTTTCCATGAATTTTGAGCATGATAATTTCTCCTCCAGATCACTGACCTGATGCTGTGTGCGGGACATCGTGGAAGGACACGTGCAATTGGTTGCCATGGTGATATTGGTGCACCATTTGTGTGCCAAACTGGTGTTAGTGGATCATGGGAACTCCATGGTGCAATGAGTTGGGGATCAGGGCGCTGCGATGCTACGCAAGGATACACTGTATTTACAAGAGTTGCCGTGTACAGAAACTGGATCAATCAACAGCTGTCTAGATACTAAAGTCATACAGTTAATTGGAGGATACTTAATGAACAAAAGTAACTTGGTATAGAAAGTTGATATAAGTTAATAATGGAACCCGAAAAGCTGTTGTCAAATGACAAAAGTATAATTGCACAAATAGACTGGAATTGTGTTCATTTTCCTTTGTACAACTTCCTTCACACAGAACTACCTATAACTACTAAAAACTTTTTGACAACCTAGAGTACCTGTTATAGTTACTCCGCTTATAGTCACACTCTGGATACAGTCACACTAGTTCCAATTCCCAAATCTTGGTCTGGTCAAATTCTTATAAATGCACTCCGCTTATAGTCACTCCGCTTTTTGTCACACTCCGCTTATAGTCATTCCGCTTTTTGTCACACTCCGCTTATAGTCACTGCCTTTTCCTTCCCAAAGCAGCAAAACATCCTTTTTACAGTCACATTACAAAAAAAATTGCTTAAGTATTGCAATAGCATCTTTGGAAAAGAATTGTCTTAATAATTCTTCTCTTTGTTGCATGGATTTCTCATAGATGCAGTTAAAAGATAATATGAGTCTATTAACCTCCTCAATTGAAATCATCTTTGCCCCCTAATAGCCGTTTATTTCTGTTCTCCCCACTTTTGCATACACATTTACCTATCTTTTGGCCGCTAGCCACTAAATACTGAATGCTTTCATGTATCTGTTTCACTACTGGTAGCTTTTTTCATTGCAATTAAGCATCGTATCGTATACTTGATGTTATGTCGATACCAAGTCTACTAATATTTGGGGAGTTTGATTAAGATACAGCAAATTCTACACTGTTCTCACTTATTCAAAACATTTGCCTTACAGCATGATAAAGACGCCAACCTGTTTTAAATCACAGATAGGCAGATGCATCGATCTGAAGCTTACTAATATGAAACACCATTTCTTTGCAAGCCAAACTTTTGAGACTGGATTCATTGATTTTCATCATACGATTTATACCATCGTTAAGACCCAAAATGTTAAACTGCCCCCCTCAAGAAATCAAATATAGAGATTATCGAAACTTCAGTGAAGAATGTTTCCGATCATGCTTAGAGCAAAAACTGAGCACAAAATTGCTAGGTGACCTGGAACAATTAGAAGATATTTTTGATGTCATTTTAGCCAAGCATGCTCCATTTAAATCGGCTATCATAAGGTGGAACAAAAAACCTCATTCAACGAAACAATTGCGAAAAGAAATTATGGTACCAAATAGACTAAAGAATAAAGCAAATAGAGCAAAAGCTCCAAAATGCAATATGACCAGTATCGCAATACCAAACAAGTCCTAGCTGCTGTTCAAAATGATAATGAACATCGTATTTGTCATGAACTGAAGTCGCAAGGTTTGTCATCTCATCTATACTCCTTTATGGTAGCAAAAACACTTCAAAACTGTGGACTAAGGTTCATTGCAATATGCCCAAAAAACATCTTTAACTTTATAGTCAAATATATAAACAATACTCTCGTAACTAAGAAAACTCTCTACAAATGCTTTATATCCAATACATTTGCATGCTCCTTCTGCTTTCAGTCTGAGGCTCTCCAACACTTTGTCTCCAGTTGCAATTCCTATCTTCAAGATGAGATATATATCTGGCGTCATAATTCTGTTTTACTGTATATTGCCCAAACCCTTTCATCGGTAGTACATTGCTCATTATTTACAGACCTACATATCTTTCCATTTTCATCTTTGATAACTGGTGACTCTCTTCGCCCTCGTCTTGGTGCTTAACAATACTTCAGTTTACGTACTGGAACTCACTGTTAGCTCTGAACTCAATATAAAGATAAATAGTGATCGTAAGGCTATAAAATACCGTCCTCTCTTTACTAACTTCCAGAGATCGTACTCGACTGTTAAATGTGACAATCTTTCCATGACTGCTCAGGAATACTTGGAACATCTTCTGAATCTTTTCTAGCAATACTGACAGACTTAAATTTCGATGAGAAAACTAAGAACCACGCTTTGTTGAAGTCAATAAATATTGCGATACGATGCACTTACTACATTTTTTGTCGAAGAAACAGAAGTTGGACAAACCCAGAGTTGTTTAACTTTTTGATCACGTTCTTCTTATCCTAAATTAGGTTAACTGTTTCATTTTTTTCGTTATTGATGGTTAATCTATTTCATTTTAAGCTTTAACAAACTTGTAGCTTACGGGAATTTTTTTCTCATTTACAAATTATATCCCAATAAATATCGCTCTATTCTTTTATGTCAGTGAGTTTTGCGCACAAATTTCTGTATTTAATCATTTTATTTATTGGCCAGTGGGGAGTCTCTGATTAAAAAATTTCTAGAAACAGTTTCTGTACCAATATAGCACTATTACAATAGTCTTCCGTCTACATATGTAATTCAGGCAACTCCGCTTAAAGTCACCCTCCGCTCATAGTCATACTTTTCCTTATAACATTTAGTGTGACTGCAACCGGAGTCTACTTTACTTAGAAGTAGAGATGTGCCGATGGGGGGCGTAGGGGGCATCACGCCCATTCCAATATTTTCAAATTTGTAAGAAAGTTGGTCAAAAGTCTGCCATACTGCAAAAGAGTTGGCCACAGTATATTCTGTTACCATTTGTTTAGTAACAATAGTTGGTCAATTGGTCAGAACGCTTTCCCCCCAACAGAAGGTGCCTCGGCAAATCATTGCTTGGAAGCAATATTTTACCTTCAATGATTCCATAGATGGATCGGTGTTTACTCCTAGACTCTCTCATTGACAGCTGTTGGAAAAACTTGAGGTTAAAGTAGCTTTTGCTGGTTGGGATGAATGAACAAACCCATAATTTTTAACTAGCTTTCTAATTGAGCCTTTCCAAAAATCAGCGAGACTATGTTATTACTTAAAACAATTTTTCTTAAATCGATTCTCAAACCTCAATTCAAGTTTTCAAAGTGAACAGAAAGCGGATAGATAGTAGCAATGGCTTTGAAGACAACTTCCATAACTTGGATGAATTTCCTGCTTTCTTTGTGGTTACGATTTAACAGGGCTACGCGGTAGAAGCTACACTGCACATTATTGCCCCATTCTAACTACGCAGTGTTATGCAGGTATAAATTCACAAGAACTTTTTGATTATAGAAAGTTGCTTGCACCATATGAATTCTTAATTTTGTACTAAAGAAATTCTGATTTGCTCTTAATCTTGACAAATTTCATGACGACGCATGAAACAGAACAACCGAAGGTGATGCTAAGGGAACTCTTTTGGGGGGTAGACAGCCCGATTGGCCGAAAAGGAAGACTTCACCCCCAATTTTTCCACAAAGAAAACCTCCCTCACGTTCTATCAGTCATGTAATGTCGACTAGCTGCAAATTTTCTGACAAGCCAAAACGTTGAGGGTGTGGCATTCCATCCACACCTTCCTATGGCTACGCTCCTGAGAACAACTGCTCCATACTGCCGCTATTTTATTCTTGAACCCTCAAGTCATGTTAGGTATTGAGGCAAGGTCACAATGCGTTGCAAACAAAATATGCCTGAGCTAGAGAGCATATTTTGATTAAATTTACTGAACGCTTTTTGCATTTGAATTAATTTTATGTTTGTTGTTCAACTGTAAGACGTGAGCTAAGCATATGCAGATATTGATCAAGACATTTACAGAACGGAACACTTAAGTTAGGGGACTCAGAAAATAGGTCCTTTTGCTCTGTTCCAGAAAGGACAGGAGACAAGAAGTGCCCTTTGAGACAGAGCACTGCTGGCCAAAAACTAACCCGTGAGATTACATGCTTCTGTGCATGCAATATTTATGTGTCCTCAGAACTAAATTATTTTAAAGGAAGTTCTTCATAATGTCCTCAGAAGAAACTTTGTCCCCTAGCTGTGTGCAGACGCCTCTGGATGTTCATATAATTCAAATGATTAGGTCTCATATCTACTTCAAATGTTTGTTTTTCTCAGATCAAACTGCTACTTTGAAAGACAGCTACTATGGCCGTCCCAGCTACTGTAATAAAGGCAGCGAAGTAATGGAGTAAGTTGGAGCCCTTAGTCTCAAGCTTTAAGGGGCACGTCTTGCTCTACGCCACTGAATTTGGTACTATAGCCAACCACATTCTGTAAACAGTAGGATATTTCTATTTGGTGGACAACAGTCGTAACCTAGCTGGCACAATAAAAGGCCCCACCTAACTGAAGTAACGGACAGCCTTCTTTGTCTCTGATGTATGAACTTGTACACTGCTGTCCGTAATGAAGCAACGGACAGCCTTCTTTGTCTCTGATGTATGAACTTGTACACTGCTGTCCGTAATGACTGGATAAATTAATACTTCATTCCCATATGCAGCTCAGCTGTACAAATATATGTATATAATAGCTTTCTCACCGTATTGCAATAATAGGGAAAAGTCATATGTATAATTTGTATGGGGTATATACTTACACTTTTGAATAAATGAACAGCACCTAAATCAATATCTCTTTACATTATCACATTATTGTTTAGCGAGCTGTTTTATTTCACCTTAATTTATACTGAATTACAAGTGTTTTGTATGAATCTTCTCTCCTTGTGCTGTCTTTTTTACGCCTGAGTATACAACTTACTCAAGTTGATCTCATAAAGTCCTACACTTATTGTTCCCATTGCATAAGTGAAACAAACACTAGACACGACTCTTGTAAACATCAAATCCTATTTAACCCAGCATTTTAGACAAATCGTCCACTTGCAGATGTCAAGCAGTTGAAGTGAAGTGGTAGATATGGCAACTCTAACATGGCTAATGCTTGGCCTCTTTGCCACCGTCGCATTATCAGACGATTCAATGGAAGGTCAGTAATTTTGGTTTGTTATGCTAGACTAAACGCTGATTTTATTTGCCACATAAATGCCTTACCCTTACATCAGTGGATTCCTTTCACTTCAAAGTCTTTGATGAAATTCTTCCCTAGCTCTATTTGCATAACATCAATTGCACGTCATGAATATGAATACAGGTTCGAATTTTGGTAGCTAGGTAGTTGATCCACATATGCTGAAGACAGCAGACTAGAAGATAGGGACTCTTCAAGTCTAGGTCTGCATTTCAAAATATATAAATTGAATTATCCCATGGCTGCTACTCTAGTTCATTCCAGTTCTTTTTCTGTACGGAATTCATCATTTTGAGAAATTACTTGTTTACTATTAATGGCTTCTTGTTTTTTACTTCCATTCTAATTTTTACTTGCTTCACAGTAACCTGCTCACAGGCTAGAAAACTTGTACTCACTCTCTGCTACGCAGCAATGTGAGCTCTCCACTCACCTCAAATATAAACCCTACTCGCGCGCCGCAGAAACTTTTCCTTGTGCTTTGTGCCATTTACCTGTAATGGTATTCTATACCTTCTGCTTTAGGAAAAACCACATACGCTACAATTTTTGTTCTCGTTCGCTTTTCTGAAAAGTAATACACTTTTTGGTATATATTTCAGTATCTTGATTCAATGTCAGGTTGATCACTGCATATTTCTTCCATGGTCAACTTAGTCCACGATCAACTTTTAGAATTCCGAGCTGTCAACAATATCTCATCCAGAAACCAATTTGCCTATCGCAAGCAACACTCAACGGTTATGTCGTTGCTGAATATAACTGACACTTGGTGTAAAAATATAGATGAAAAAGGATTCATGTAAGTTTGTATCATATCTAACCAGTCGCAAGCAAAACTGCTAACTTGGTGGAAAAAGCTCGAATAATAAGGAAATCAGCTGAGGCATTCCACAAGGGTCATGTTCGGAGCCTTTTATATTCAGTATACATACGAATGAGTTTCAAAAGTCTCTGCCAATAGTTAAATCGAACATGTTTGTCAAGCATGATTTCTAGTAATGAATATCTTCTAGAACTTTTATAAGACCTAAAAAGGCAGCTAGAGGGAATCATGGACTGGCTAAAACAAAATAGACTAATTCTTTACGTAGCAGAGTGGGAATCCCTGTTTCTTGGTAATAGCAAGCTATTAAGTAAAATTTCTGAAATTGCTAGCTTCAAAATTAGCAAAAATGAAATTAAAAGGGTAAACAAGGCAAAATACTAGGTCTAATAATAGATGAGAGTTTCTCCTGAATCAAGAATGTAAAATAGTTTAAAGAAAACTGCAAGGTGGGCAGAAACTCCAGAGGAATATTACCACAATCACAATTGTTTCTTGTATGCCAAGCACTAGTGGGAAGCCACCTGAGATATGGAAACCTGATGTGGAGTATTTCCCCGAAAGAAAACTCTACTCATCATAGAGCATACAAAACTAGACATTTTACCTCATTAAGTCCGGGCCTATTAAGGATCAGATTCCATCAGCAGGACTATAAACAGAGAAGATTATTACATTTGAAAGGACCATAATTGTACACAAGATTCTTAAGGAAATATGCCCAGAAAGTCTTAAGGGAAAGTTTACGAGAAAAAATCAGATCTCAAAATACGAAACGCCCAGAATAAATACCTAGACCATGGTTGAAAGTCTCAAAAAATATCCATACCTCGGTGCAAAAGTCTGGAATGAGATCCCAAGCGGAGTCACCTACCTTCTGGCTAATAATGCCAAATCATTATAGAATGAGACAACCCACGACGTTGTGAAATTGAGTTAGAGTACAAAGAATTGGTCCAAACAAAAAGCTATGCTCCTGATATCCATAAATATGTTCAAAACCAATATTTCATGTTTCTGAATCTAGCGATACTCAAATCATCTCTCTTCACTACATGTGGCATACATCTCTTATAAAACAAGATAAAGCGGATGTAATGCTAAAGAGTCTGGGGCCAAGGCTAGTACTCAGACCACTTCCCAACACCAGACATGACTTCCTGGTAGACCAGTTATATATTTGCTTGGTGTTTTGCTTGTACATTTATGTAAATAATTTTTGCTTCATGTATTATTATTACTCAAGGATTATCATGATTTATGAATATACCATATTAATCCTTTTACTTTTGCACAGACCCATTCTATAGCTGCACAAAGTGGCTTTCACTGCACCTCAGCCGATAGGTTGCGGAATTCTTTCAAAATTGATAGCATGTGCCGGTGAAACTTTCCTAAGCTACTACCGATATCGCCAAAAGCATCCTAGATATCTTTGTGGGCAATTTAAATGATCTAATAAAGGCTGTGCGTTGTGCCAACAAGTTGAAAAAGTTCGCAAGAGATTGTAGAAAGCAAGATTTATCGATAAAAGGCAAGATTTGCCAACAGCTCTTTTCTAGGGGAAATATGACATTCTCCACACTGCCCTTCGATGTGGTACTGGGTTCCACTTTCAAATTGTTGTAATAAGTATCACCGCAGAGACACTTTACATATATCGGATTGATTTTAGTTCCAGTTCGCAGTTCGCACCTGACTTTGGCTCTTCTCGCAGCTCGCACCTGATTTTGGATCTGCTCGCAGTTCGCACCTTACCAAGTCATGCCGCTCGCAGCTACGCGTAAGGAAACACATGCATGTTTTCCAACCTGGGTAAATTTTATATATAATAGGTTTAATTTTTATATATAATGTTCGTATTCATAGATGGCTTCATTTCAATAATAAAACGGCTGCAAAAAGAGAAAAATTTCTTAATTCTTGTAATAGCAAAAAATTCCCATCATGCATTTGAATGGAAATGCTGTACAAGGTCAACTAAGAATAGGTGACTAGGTAGAAAGTTCACTTCACGAAAATTGTTGTTTTAGCGTATAATTGTGGATCAATGCTCTTGAACTAACAGAATCTCTTTTAATATATTTTGCAATTTTGAATTGCCAACATAGTTCTCATAGAAGTATAATTACCTTTCATTTTTTGGTGTTTGACTCATCGTCAGGGGTGGTGCCAAGAATTCTCCGACGGGGGATGACTCTTCCGACAAGGGGGCTAAAATGCAGTTGTTAGGGTACTTTAATTGGCAAAAATCTCCAAAAAAATAGGTTTTCACTTTACGATGGGAGGACTAGTATGTTCAAAAGGGGGGGTCATTGTCCCCTTCCCCTCCTCTGACACCACCCCTGTTCATCACATCAGGTAATCTTATTAAGGTGGGAGGCTAGTTTGAAAATGACAATTTTTGATGAAATTTTGGAAAATGTGTTTTTGAGGTGAAAAGATAGTTTAATATCTATCCTTTCATAACACATGCTCAATAGCTGGAATCTATTCAGTGATTTTCCTTAAATTGAGCTAAACTGAGCCTAGGGTTGTCACAATTTCAAGCAGAGACCTATGGCATGGTGTAAAAATTCTCCTTTTTTACGGGCTTCCTTTTGCAGTACTGGCTCCTCTACTATACGACTCTATATATGGATTGAGAGCTCCTTGTCTCCTTGACCTAGTGGTCCATGTTTTAACATGATTATATAACACAAAGTATGGAATTTGAATTTCAAACTAGCCTCCTACCTTAAGCAGTTGTCAATCTGGTCTTTTGAACATTTGTAATAAGCTCTAAACCACGATACTCTTTTAGAACTCCTCCTAAGTTTCAACTGCTATCTGATACAGGTCAGCTCCAATTTTTGTAAATTGACGATCTCCCGTAACTCCTTTACTCAAAAAAATTCCAAATGGGCAGAGCCGCCGAGAGGGGGCAAAGGGCAAATTGCACCAGGGCCGCAAGGTATAGGGGGTCTCGTAAGCCTCTTGTCCTGCATCTCTAAGGGGTCTCACAGAATAAGACCAGCTGCAAGTTTCCAAGGATGGTTCCCAGAACCTCAATTTTTCTGTTCGCTTTGCTGGTACGGGACGTCCTTGTTTTTCCTTTGCCCCCAGACCTCTGAAATTTCTCAGGGCCCTGCAAATGAACAGGAGTCAATCACCTTCATCTTCATAGATCACTTTCTAGAATCAGCTCCACATTTTAAAGCGATTTGGACTTTCTTGGATCATCTACCCATTTAAAAATGATTTTCTCTTCAGATCCAAACTTGTTTGAAGGAGATATGATTTTGACCGATGACCAGAGAAGAGAATTTCTATTTGGTAATGCAAATTATCAGATACCACTTGCAGCCATAAAAATAAACCTATGGCCAAGGACAATTCCTTACAGCATGGATTCCTCAATCGGTATGCTTTTACTGGTATTTTACTTCAATTTGTACATATAATAAAAGATGACATAGATATCTAAAATGACATATAAATATAACATATAACATACTATAAATGCAATATAAGCTATGTCGCTAAGCTATATTACTTATAACCGATGCGTGATTTCTTCTCGCAATGCGCTTGCGTCTTAGGAGCTTTATCAATAGCAGTCAGACATGTCCCTTGAAAAGTGCAAATTTGGGTATGACTGCAAATGAAGGAATTTATTAATCTGTGAATAAATTAAATGTGATTTAATGAAGACTATATTCATTTAATGAAGACTATATTCATTTAATGAAGGCTATATCTATTTTATGAAGAGTAATAAATTAGGTTTTGCTATTAAAGATTTCTTTTTAAATTGCTAGAAAGCAGGTCCTTCAATGATAATAGTAATATTATTGCTAAAAAATTATTATTACTATTGTTATCGCTATTTGCCGACCTGCCTTCATTTCTATCACCAAGCATTATTACCGGGGATTCCCTTAGACTAGATCTTGTATTGGTTACTGATACTTCTCTTTATATTCTTGGGCTAACTGTTGGATTTGAATCCAGTCTTCAAATTAATAACAATCAAATGAAGGCGAAGTACCACTCTTTCGTATCTTACCTCACTCCTACATTTTCTAACATTAAATTTATCAATCTCTTGATGAGTACTCTTGGACTTCTGGGTAAATCATCTGACTCCTTGTTATTACTTTTGGAAGATCTCAAATTTAACAAACCTTCATCAAAATACATAATTAAAAAGATCATGAACATATCGACAAGATGTAGCTATTACATATTCTGTCTCAGACACAAGCCCTGGACCAACCCCGCATTATTAGAATTTCAGTCACTGCTTATTATCATTATTTCTTTTTTCTTTTTCGTATATGCACAATTTGTAGAAGTATTAGTATTAGCAGTTGTTGTTTTTACCCTTTTGTTATATTTAACTTTGCTTTTTTTGACAAGTAGAAATTTCAAATAGCCAATTATACACTACCTAACATTAGAGAGGTGTATGATTGTATCGTAAGATATATTCAATTATATAAAGTTTGAAAAAATGTATGGATGGGCTGACATGTAAACGAAGACATACTTATGTGAATAAATGAACAGTTAAAAGATAATGTATGATCAAATGAATAAGCCAACAAATGAACCAAGGTACAATAGAGAAGATGAATATACGTAAGACAAGCAGCCAAATCGTATAATACATTTAATCACATTAAATACTAATTTTGCATTACTTTAGAATAAAAAGAAACTTTGGTTATAACTTAGAATAAAGACATAGGACTTATTAACACGCTAAGAAAAATACAAAAATTACCTGACCTTTCCACTAAGAACAGCACAAAGGAGTTTTCTAGCATATTGTTTAGATAGAGTTAACTGTCTTCATTTTAGCTTCATCCTCCAGAGCCATGGCATCAATCAATGCTGCTATCGCCGACTATGAAAAATTAACGTGTTTGCGTTTCAAGAAAAGGACAACTGAAAGTGGATATCTTTATTTCTACAAAGGAGGAGGGTTTGTATCAGCAATAATGAGTGGTTTCTTATAGACGCTGCAAAATTGGATATATTAAATTATCAAAATTATCAAACATAGTAATAAAGTAATCACATGACAGCAAAAGTGAAATGCATTTCTTCCTTATAAGAATACCTAATTTCTTGCTGAGTCTCAATGTTCATAAATTTGTTGGTTTTGAAAGCGCCTAAAATCATTGTAAAGGGCCTAAAATCCGTTAAAGTATGCAAACATAGAAAAAACAAGAATGGACAGAGGCTTTATATGATTCGTCTTAAATTATTCGTGAGTACCGAAAGGTGAAAAAGGTCACTTAGAAACCAAAGGAGTGACTTCAGATCTTTGTTCATGTCGTGCTTCATCATAAAGCAAAGCAACAGTAGACAACATAATGGATATTTTCTCAACAGCGTTAATGATAATCTACAAACAGTATTACAACTCGAACGTATAAAAATTCTAAACCTTGATGAAGTTTAAGCCTTGCATTATTACCAATTGTTCTTAACTTTTAGCGATTCTGAATCTTAATATTCTAATAAACTTCATTGCTATCAAAGTGTATATAAGTACAGAACTGCATACGATGTTCACTTGAAAGAGAGCGAAGAAATAGAGCTACCATTGCGCATGACAATAGTGCAAAAGGCAGTGCATATGTTCAGTATAGATTCTACATCAAAGTCACGTGACTGGTGACATCAGCATAGTTCTTGAAGAATATTTGCTCAAAATCGATACGTTTTAAATCACTTCAAAGGAGATTTTCTGCTATTGAGACTTGTTTGTACAACTGTAAATACAAAATATTATCAACTTTAGCTGTTTTGCATTTTAAGTTTCGACCATGATGTCATGAAAGTAGTTGTGAAAATCAAATGCTTCTAAATTCCAAGTTTGCCACTATTTTTGTGCAAGAGCTTGTCCTAGAAACTCTTTGAACGTAGCATGAAGGTACGAGTTGTTGACTTGTGTGACTTAAACACAACTCACACCCTCCTCCAAAAAGATGGAGTTCTGTTCATGACAAACTTTTTGACAATAACATCAACCAGTGCAAGTTACAATATTGGAAAGGCTATACCTTGTAAACATCTATCTCTTGCTTGCTTGTTTGCTTGCTTGCTAGCTTGTTTGTTTGCTTGCTTGGGAAATATTTTGTTACAAGAGCGTAATCCATTTCAGGTGTTCATCTCCTGTCGGTTACTACAACAGAGCAAACAGAATTTCCCTGGCTAGTGGATGCTGGCACAAGGGCATTGTTATGCATGAAATTGCACACAGTCTAGGCTTTTTCCACGAGCAAAGTAGGCCAGACAGAGACAATTATGTAGACATCTTATGGCAAAACATTCGCAGAGGTATGCTTTTTCATTCAAATACTTTTTACTGCCTAGTAGGCAGCTTTTACTAACTATGAACCGAGGTAGAATAAAAGTGCTAAGGTTATTAGTTTTTAGAGATTGTAGTAGGACCTTACTTGACCACTCTTCTTTTGTGATTCGTTTTGGAAGCAAAATTATCCTGATCATCTAGATACTAGATCTGATCATCTAAAAATGATCTTACTTGACCACTCTTCTTTTGTGATTCGTTTTGGAAGCAAAATTATCCTGATCATCTAGATACTATTAATTTCAAAACCTGCAACCCCTCTCTTAGCTATTGAGATAAAAGCATGATGATGCAAATAAATGCTTGTTACCAAATATTCAGTTATGGATAACTGAAACAAATGTTTAGCTCTAAATGCAGAAAATACTCCAACTCATACGAATGAAACTAAAAATGATCTCTTTTTCTTGTGTTGTTTGCTCAACGCATAATCTCTGCTTTTTTATGCTTCCCTCCCAATCCCTCCAAATCCCTACCTCCTCCCTCTCTATCTCGTCTTTGCTTAAATCAACTCCTAACATTCAAGTATACTCTTGGTTTGCATTTAGAATGCCCAATACAAATGCTATTACTCGCTAATTGAAGTATAAGTCAGGCAGAGACTTCTTGACTCTACATTTCCTATAAAACTTCGCAATTTGTGAATTCTGATCATGGTAGCACAAAAGGATATATACAGCTCAACTGTCAGCTAGCAAAGGTGTGTTTTGAGACAGAGTTTTTCTTGCATCAATGGCAGAAGATTATGTAGCTAACAGAGTATGATATTTCCTTTTACCCACAAAATCTATTAGCTTAAGTGCGATATCAGCTGTCTGGAACCAGTGGAGTAACGCATTTTAGGGCACCTTAGTTCAGCCCAACAAATTCATTTTTTTATACGCTTTTTAGCCAAACTGTCCCTAAAGGCTTCCTAAGGCCGTCCCACAATCCTTACTAACCTTGTTGCTAACACAGCACTGGATTAATTTATCCGTTTTTGGTCATTTGCTACACAAGTGACCCAGTGTACCTAATTTTTAAGGACCCCGAGTGTTCCCTTTGCACCACTGTTCGGAGCCTTCTAAAACGTTTGTATGCAAGCTCTCTAGATCTTTGAGATTCGCACGATTCTAATTCCTACGCTTTACGTTAATATTTATTCTCTTGTCTTGGACTCATCGTAGGGATGGAGCACAATTTTAGAAAACAATCATCTTCCAACATTGATAGCATGAATGTGCCATACGATTACAGAAGTATTATGCATTATGGTGGGACCGCATTCGGTTCAGGAAAAATAACAATCCAAACTAAGGACAGAGCAATGCAAAGAGTCATCGGAAACAGAAATGGGTTCAGTGATTATGACATCAAGCAGATGAATTTATTGTATAAATGCTCAGGTATCCGCGTAACAATTTGTACTTTGGAAATATTGCTACTGTATGAGTGTAACTTAGTTATCCTAAATTCGACTCTCAGGTGCCTGTTAGAGGAGAATCTCCATAGCTGAGAGGGATCTAAAAATTTTCTTAATTTTTAATCAACGGATGGATTAATTTAGTTAGGGGGTCGGAAAATTATGAAATGCAAAATACTGTAGAATCCTGAATATTACCCCTGGGCGTATAGAGGTTCGTAAGAATTTTTTGTGGGCGTATATTCGGAAGGGCCTATATTCGGCGGGGGGGTTATTATCGGATGGTCTTTTGGGTTGACAGATGACTTGTGTATGCCAAAGAATTCACCATTTAGTGTCCATTAATAGATGCTAATTGCAATATTCTATATGTAAAACGTCAGAAAAGGACACGTGTAAGTACAGAGGCTCTATATGTGCTCTGTACATAGTCATTAATTCTCCTAACCACATACACAGAACCCAAAATTTAAGCCCTGGAGTTACATCTGGGAGGGTTATATTCGGGGTTTTACGGTATACGCGTGATAGAGAAGGTGGCAAGTTTGTCTATAGTGTGGGAGTCTTGATAAGGACAAGCAGATTAGAAAGAGCGCCAAAAATTAATAGATGCTTCTCTTTTATCAGGCACTCAATGATGCTTGAATCTAACTGATGTGGCTTTCTAATGCCTGATTCATTTACTTTGTGCTTCAAATATGACCACACAAAATACTTTGTTCCAATTCTAGGTCCAATACCAACTAATCCACCAACAACCGCTCCACGTAAGAAATTTGTGTAATACTTCATCTTTCAGCTGAAATTGAAGATGATTGTTAATGTTTTCACAATAGAGCGACAACAATGTGCATTTGAATTATAGTAAAATAGCAGTAGCTGACTTCACATAACATCTTGATGTTATAATGCTAATTATCTAGTATATAATAAGACAGAAATTTGATTGTTTGAGCATTTCTACATTACATTTAAAATGAGCACTGATGGTTGAATATAGTCTGGGGTCCATTGAAAATACCTTTAAATTTTCATTCAGCATGCGCTGAGAACTCTCAATATGTCAGAAGTTTCCCAGTATGGAAATCACTAGGATATTGTAGTCACTATGATAGAGTAATAAAAGTAAGTTAATACTGAAATAGAATGCCAAGTATTTTGAAAGTGCTTAAATCTATAATTCTCAATTAGCATGTGTTGATAAGCACAGCAGCTGTCCAAGATGGAAAGCAAGCGGATACTGTACAGACAGTCGTTACAAGAGGTATATGGAAAGAAATTGCAGAAAATCTTGTGGAAAATGTGGAGGTAACAACATATTTATCTTTACACAAGGCATACATTTTTAAACTTGATTCTTGAAAAATCAACAAAGTAGCAAATTTTGACAATGTTCAAATTTCGATGAGCAACTTTACACTTACTTTCGTACGTTGAGAAATTTAATAAGGAGAATAAAGAATTTTTTGCTCCAGATTATTTCTGTCGAGGAGTTCATAAGTGATACTGAGTTTCTTCAGAAGCTTATTTACTTAAGTCAACACTGGGGACACAAATTTTTGTTTGACCTTTATTCGGTAGTTGGGGGGATTAAGTGAAGTGTGGTAAGAAGAAAATAAAAGAACGGGCATCAGGAGGGGTTAATAATAGAATACTATCGAAACATTGCTGAATGAACAGCACCATGCTATCACCACAGCCCATGAGCTTCTGGTAGCATTGGGAAGTTGTTATTCAGTACTCAAGAGTAGCATGAGAACAAAGACAGGATGACATTGAAACTTCGCTAAATATTCTTATTAACATTATTGCTTATTTCTAATTTTTCTAAATAGTAAATGCTAAACTACTTTCGCTAATTAGCTTCTTTCATTCTATAATATTTCAAATGCCTGCTATCGCTGTTTGAATCATGTGGTATTCAACTGGGCTGTCATTTAGTCTAAAAGAGCACGTAGTAAATCTGTAACCGAGGTTTTCTTAGTCACACCCAGGCCTGTGAATTTGACAATGATGAGTTACTTAATGCCATTATCTTCTAGGAGGAGAAGTTACAACAAAGAAACCTACTCAACCACCGACTCAACCACCGACCAGACCACCAACAACATCGGGTAGTTATGACCTCAATGTTTGCAAATGCTTAAGATATCAAAATGAAATTTTTAATAAAATGTTTGATTTGAGCTGTTCTAGTCATTATAACAGAATATTGCATGAATAGACTTAAAAAGTAAAAATTTAAATTTATGTTTTAATCTAATCATTCTATTAGAATATTAAGAATTGTAGTAAATTGGTAGTAGCTGATGTCATATAACATCTTGATGTTATAATGCTAATTGTCTAATATATAATAAGATAGAAATTTGATTGTTTGAGCATTTCTACATTACATTTAACATGAGCACTGATGGTTGAATATAGTTTAGGATCTATTGAAAATATTTTTAATTCTCATCGTGAGAAAAAACTCCCAATACATCAGAAGTTTCCCAGCAAGGAAATCACTAGGATATTGTAGTCACTATGATAGAGTAATAAAGATAAGTTAATGCTATAATAGCATATTAAATCGTTTAAAATTGATTAAAGCTATAATTCTCAATTAGCATGTGTTGATAAGTACAGCAGTTGTTCAAGATGGAAAACAAGCGGATACTGTACAGACAGTCGTTACAAGAGGTTTATGGAAACATATTGCAGAAAATCTTGTGGAAAATGTGGAGGTAACAACATATTTATCTTTACATAAGGGATGAATATTTAAATTTGATTCTTGAAAAGTCTACTAAGTAGCAAGTTTGGACAATGCTCAAATTTCGATGAGCAACCTACACTTACTTTGGAAAGTTGAGAAGTTTAATGAGGAGGATAAAGAATTTTTTGCTTCAGATTATTTCTGTTGAGGAGTTCATAAGTGATACTGAGTTTCTTCAGAAGTATATTCACTTACGTCAACATTGGGGACAAATATTTCTTCTGAAGTTTATTCAATAATTAGGGGGTGGGAATAAGCGAAGTGGGATTGGAAGAAAATAAACTGGCAATCAGGACGGGTCAATAATTCGGTACTCAAGAGCTGATTATGTTAGAATACTGTCGAAATATTGTTGAATGAACAGCACCATGCTACCTCCGCAGACCCTGTGCTTTTGGTACCAATGGAGGGTTGTTATTCAGTACTCAAGAGTAGCTTGAGAACAAAGTCCCTGTGAATTTGGCTATGATGAGTTACTTAATGCCATTATCTTCTAGGAGGAGCAGTTACAACCAAAAAACCGACTCAACCACCGACTCAACCACCAACAACATCGGGTAGTTATGACCTCAATGTTCGCAAATGCTTAAGATATCAAAATGAAATTTTCAACAACATGTTTGACTTGAGCTATTCTAGCCATTATAATGGAATATTGCATGAAAAGACATAAAAAGTAAAAATTCAAATTTATGTTTTAATCTAATCATTCTATGAGAATATTAAGAATTGTAGTAAATTGGTAGTAGCTGATGTCATATAACATCTTGATGTTATAATGCTAATTGTCTAATATATCATAAGATGGAAACTTGATTATTTGATCATTTTTACATGACATTTAACATGAGCACTGATGGTTGAATATAGTTTAGGATCTACTGAAAATATTTTTAATTCTCATCGTGAGAAAAAACTCCCAGTACATCAGAAGTTTCCCAGCAAGGAAATCACTAGGATATTGTAGTCACTATGATAGAGTAATAAAGATAAGTTAATGCTATAATAGCATATTAAATCGTTTAAAATTGATTAAAGCTATAATTCTCAATTAGCATGTGTTGATAAGCACAGCAGTTGTCCAAGATGGAAAACAAGCGGATACTGTACAGACAGTCGTTACAAGAGGTATATGGAAAGAAATTGCAGAAAATCTTGTGGAAAATGTGGAGGTAACAACATATTTGTCTTTACATAAGGCATACATTTTTAAATTTGATTCGTCAAAAATCAACAAAGTAGCAAATTTGGACAATGTTCAAATTTCGATGAGCTAATTTGCGCTTGCTTTCGTACAATTATTTCTGTCGAGGGGTTCATAAGTGATAGTGAGTTTCTTCAGAAGTTTATTTACTTAAGTCAACATTTGGGGCAAAATTTTCGTCTGAAGTTTATTCAAAAATTAGGGGGTGGGAATAAGCGAAGTGGGATTGGGAGAAAATAACTGGCAATTAGGAAGGGTCAATAATTCGGTACGCAAGAGCTGATTTTGTTAGAATACTGTCGAAATATTGTTGAATAAACAGCAACGTGCTACCCCCACAGCATTGGATAGTTGTTATCCAGTACTTAAGAGTAGCTTGAGAAAAAAAAGTTAGGATGACATTGAAACGTCGTTGAACATTCTTATTAACATTATTGCTTTTTACTAAGTGTTCTAAACAGTTCATTTTTAAATAGTTTCACCAAGTAGCGTCCTTCATTCTATAACATTTCTATGATATAGTTTGCTATCAACATTTGAATCATGTATTACTCTACTGTGATGTCATGTGGCTTAGAAGAGTACGTAGTTCTAGAAATTTTTATTATGGGTATTAGGGCGCAACTTAGGGCACATTTTAACATACAAAGTGGTGGGGAAATTCCCCACCAGCCCTTTTCATTGCCACACCAGTGGAACATGTTTGCCCCACCACTTCTGCGCCCTTATGATTTAGTGACTTATACCTTTTTTCGACTTATTTGAAATATTTGTGGATAAAATGCGTTTAGTCTTTAGTGAACAGGCTTCAAATCTCAATTCATTACCCTTAGAATTGTTTCCTCCTTCACAAAAATTGAGGAGTACACTATTAGTTATAAACCAGCAATCAGTTTTCTGTCTATAGCGATATTTCAGAGTAGTTTTAAGTCTTTTAATCTGTAGATTCTCCATTATCTTAAGTGCCATTTTCTCAAATGTCCCACCATT
>WIPJ01017231.1:0-25539 GCA_018155075.1 Cassiopea andromeda | reverse complement strand
TATATATACACACACATCCATGCATAGTATAGCTATAGATGGCTTTATGTAAAATAGGAAGGGTTAATGGCCCCCCGTCCCAAACATATGTCAAATTTTTGCATGCACGAATTAGCGTTTAACACCGTGAAGTGAAATAGTACATTGGGACATAGATGTTGTGTCAAGATAGTACATATGCATAAACGAAATCGCGGGAAATGCTATATAGCGTAAATCATAGTGCATGATGTGTTAAAATCTCTATGTGTCTCTATGGATGCCTTTTTTGCTAGAGGGAATGGAACTAGGACCAAAGTGATGAAGTCTTTGCAGGATTTGCGTGAAAATACCTTTTCTGTACAAAATTGACCCAAGAGCCGTATTGACATGTGAGGTCTATAGCATCACTCTTGTGATGTTATCCTTCTTCTAAAAAGCCAATTTGTTAGTACTATGTCTTAGATTTTAAGTAGAAGTTCATGTTCGCCTGTGAAATGGTGAGCATTGCACTCCAAAACAAGTTTTATTTGTTCTTTTATCTGTGACCTGTTTCTGTTAATGATATCATTAACGCTATGTTGAAACTGCACACATAGGTCAGGCCGTTTTCCATTGCAAATTCCAACCAATGCCCTTGCCTCCTTGATCATTCCATATATCTTGTTGCTTGGAGTGAATGTTTCCGCATTTTCCGTCATTTCCTGATAGACATGCCGATTGGTTAGGTTCATAGAGTGAACTATGTACGCATTGTCACTTGAATGAAGATGGTCGAGATTGAACCACTGTATTTCTGATGTGTCCGCTGCTTGTTCATCTCTCTGAAGAAAATCTAAAAATCTGTCTGCCTTGAAGCAATCCCATATATTCAGACACTTTTTCTTCAGTTCATTGAACAGCTCCTGGCGCTGATTGGAGATGTTTACTGGAATATTATAAGGGCTCATCACTGTGAACTTTAGAAGAATACACACGTGAATGCCACAGCTTGCTACATCTTCCTGCTTCGGGAAGTGTTCGTCATCTGACATGACCTTGTACCCTTTAACGGAATTTTTGCAGTTGTATTTGAAAGCAGCGTACATATTAATATAATTAATGAATACATGTAATCCAGTTTCATCCACCTTGCCTCTTAGTGGATCTATGTATATAACAGAGCATGTTTGAAAGTTATATACCATGCCTACCCAATGTACTTCTGCTCGACACCAGGCAGTCACAGCATAATCAAATAGATCTTCTGGGTCATCGGAATCTTCTCGCTTTTTTGCAAGTTTTCTGAAAAAACTTTTCATCAACTCTAGTGATTGCATTGTCTGGAACATATGTGTTTGAATAACAAGAACCCTCTTTTCTTCTATTTCATATGCAGCATTTGCAATGAGTATCATATAGGCAATCAATGACATTATTTGACGTTTTCTCGTCCTGTAATATATTATCTAATTGCTCTTTTCTTATATATGCTGATGGCTGTTGTAGTAAGCCTTGTATTTCTATGTCATTCTTTGACGTAAACTGCATTGATGAGTTGTACGACTGTCTCGCTACACAATATTGATGATGCACAGCTTTTTTACCATGCCAGGGCCTCCTCTGGATAAAGTGTGTTGGATTATGACCATGCTATTTTATCAGAACTGCAGTATATTTTTTAAGTTGAAATAGAGACCCATTATTTTGCATATAGCTCGGCAAATCCACTAACTTTAATGTTATTAAGGATGTATCTGCAGCTATAACAACATCGTGCCGCGTCAAAGAAACAATTATTTTTTTAGATGGGCTATAAACGCACAGAATCTGGTACATCTTTTTCTGACTTCCCTCGCCAATGTACACAGATCCATGGTCCTGTCACATCTCCAGCAGGGATAAATCACCCTTCTTGCATTTAAGGTATAGGACCCCTGGTATAAAGCGAATTACGACTTCAGCAGGACCTCTACTTTGGCAGTCTTGTTTGTGGCAGTTTCTTGAACTTTTACATTTCGTCTTTAAGGCCTCTTGTATATCCTCTTGAAGTAAGGATCCTACTGCTAAGTTTTGTATTATTTTAAGTTCAGACGAGAAGCTGTTGCAGAATTGGCATTTGAAGTGTTGTGTAGCTATGATGTCACTATGTATTGGCTGTGGCAAAGCCTGCTTTAGAAACTCGTTGAAGCAGTATTCCAGCGTAGAGTTATTTGGTCTTGGTAGCAAGCTCTGAGACAGTTCCCGAGCCAAGACTTTGAGAACAGAGTGGCTTTCATCAGGTGTCAATTCAGTCCTCCAATTCCTATGATCTACTTCCAAACGTTTAAAAATTCCGCACATCCTGACACTTGGAACATTTGGTGAAAGATTAGGCAGTAGTGCAAAATAATTCTTCTGGGTGTCTGCAATCACATCAGCTCTTTCGTAAACCATAATATGTTCGTCTTTTGACAGTCTAGCTGTTTCTGCCATGGAAGTTTGCTGAATGCATAAGTCATCTAGTGTGAGCATGACATCCTTGTTAATGTATATGACTGTTGTTTAATGTCCAACATGTAGAGAGGAACCATGATGAGCTACTACTGCACGTAAAACAAAAAGTGAGCATTTATTTTCGACTTCTGCATCTTTTTTAGATTTTTTAGCAATGCTTGAGCAACTTTAACATCACTGGAATCGAAGATCAACCGAATGACTTAATTTTATAGGAGACAAATTTTTCTCTTCTTTGCCATCGTTGGTGGAGTACCGTTTCAGCATTGCTACAAGAACTTTAGGAAATGCCTGTATTACTTTCCCATACTCCTTTTTTGCAACTTTCCCACAACTGGATGCAAGCTCCTTCCCATCTGATTTTAGAACCACATCACTGAATACCACTTGAATCAGTTCATTAGTTGGCTTATTCTTTAGAACTGGTAGAAGTAGGACATTGTCTGCAGCATCCTCTTTAATCGTTTCTTGCCGACCACATTGAAAGCAAGTAGATAATTCCCAAAATTGGAGGCTGAACTGGGTGCTGTCAATTGCAGAAATTTCTTCTAACATTTTGCACAGTACAATTCAAGGATAATTTTGACGTCCAAAGGGCAATTCCATACCAAAGTTTCTTGATAAATGATGTAATTTATTTTCAATCATACTTTCATTGACATATCTTTTCCCAAGTGATCTACTTTGAATTTCAACCAATTGTAAAATGCTAATTGATGCAGTTCCTTTCTCCAAGTTGACAGTATGCAGCTCCAATACTTCTGCGACATTAGAACAGGAACTTAATGCTTGGACTATTGCATTGAGCCAACAATTGTTTCTTTTATCAGGAAGCCCTGTCATCAGCTGCAATTTGATCCTGTTTACAATCTGAGCAGCACTCTTTGACGTTGAGAGTTGACTGAATTTTGAACATGTTGCTCTATTCAATCTGATATCTTTTTTGCTATAAATAGTCACTCCTGTTGTTTTTGGTGCTGATGGACATCCAAAGCATTCTTTTGATAAGCTTTCACAATCTGTATCTGATTGATTCTCCAATAAGTTTGCTCTTGATGTGCTTTTGGTAGGATCTTTCTGCTCCATTGTTGGCTTTTTGTTAGCTTTCAATTTGATGGTCTCCTTGGTGTTTGGTGACTTTTGGAAATATCCTTTGTTGTATGTCAGTGAGAATCCTTTCCGCTTTTTATCCCACTTCTGTTCTAGTATGGCATTGCTTGCAGCCTGTCTCCTTCTCCTCTATATTGATCTGCAAAGGTTCTTTGCATACCTATAAGATCTTCATGTACTTCTCTTACAAAGTTGTCAAGTCGCATCTTTATTGTCCCTCCAAGCTGCTGATTGAAAAGAACTCCCATTCTACGTTCACTAACACCAATGGCTCGGTTATCTTTAGTGAAGTTCTTGATTTTGTCGGCAAGTTTCGTTCCAACGAAAATACGTTTCTCTTTATGGGCCATATACACAGCGCCTTTACCATGTCTAGTTAGATTGCCAAGCAGTAAGCCAGACCATAGGGGGATAGTGCCCATGAACCGTTTATTGATATCATGGATGAAACTTGGTTTGTAGTACATATTTGTTGTTCCATTTTGTTCTGTAGCTCCTCCTCCTCTGATCTACTTAATTTCTGAAAATACCTACGGGAGGGAGAAGTCCTTGCTGTTTCTAGAATATCTTTCTCTGTGCCTCCTTTGTCTTTGATATCCACCTTATTTCATCAAAATCGCCAGTACCCACATGAATGCCGTTTTCTTTCATGTTGAAATCAAATTTTTCAATGTGTTTATTTAGTGTTCCAACATCTGAGACTAATTAATCGCATACAGTTCTTGCGTCAAATCGAATACAATCTTTTGAGTTGAAATGCTTTTTAGCAACACCCTTCACATCTCTCATGAAATGGAAAGCACACGCATGAACATTCATCTTCATTAGGTCTTCTGTATTGCCTTGCCCATTTACTATTCTCCATGCACGGTTAAGGAAGTCAGGCAGTCCTTCATTGTTTATAACATGTAGAGCAGCTAAGATGAACACCATTGATCTGTCACTGTTTATCTGTACTGGCATGGAAAGATTTCTTGTGCCATATATTTCTTTTTCATGATGTCTGAAACGTCTAATCCAGTTCTCCACATCAGGTACAGTGTGGCTATCACTAAGCATTATTGATAAAGGCACGCTGACACATCCATCCACTGGATGTCTTGCTGTAAGCTCGTAGTAGAATAAGTTCTTATTGGTCACTGTAGAGCGGACAATCTTTCCAGTAGCATCCCAATATACTATATCGTGCTGAACAACGTTGTGGAATAGTTTGACTGAGGCAGTGTTCCAAATCATGACGCTGGTTGGAAGAATGCTGACTTGAATCTTTGTCTTATCCTCTTTGCCTTTGTTCTTAAGATGTGTCATATCCGCAAACTTTTTAGCAAACTTTTAATTTCGTCAGTGTCCATTCTGTACTTTGTTCTTCCCTCATATGCAATTTGGCGAAAAAAATGAAAGTTTTTCCCTACGTTGTTTCTATTGCCAGCCGCAACTGCTTCTTCTTTCAACTTTGCCATTAGCTTTACTCTTTCTTTATAGGCTTTATGACCATCGCTTAATCTGTCTTGGATTTCAGTGTGATCTTTACCGACTATGGGTCTCGAATGAGAAGCTCTTCAATATTAAGATTGACTATGTCTTGCTTGAAAGTAATAGTTCCTTTGAAATCACCATGCAGAATTATTCTGACATCTTTTGCAAGACAGGAAGAATGCTTGCAATAGCCATAAGCTTTGAAAATAACGTCACTGATCTGCTGCAGCTGAGCGAACCTTGCACTGACATAATGCCGTTTGACCATGATTGTGCAATATGGATTGCACTGCTCTATACTTCTAGTGAAGAAGTTACACCATTCTCTGGTTTGAAATATGCGCACAGCAACCCCACAATCAAGAACAAGGCTCTGCCATTCATCTTCCTTTACTTGAAACTGAGTACATTCTGGTATTTCCTTTCCAAAAAATTGTTCAGGAAGACTGCAGTTACTTAATGATTGCAAGGTGTCATGTGTTGTTGCTGAATCTGTACATAAATTCTGTATTCTCAGTTTTTCTTTGCCAATGGATGGGCTATTTTTCCAGGGCAGCCTACATTTCTTCATCATCAAATCCACCAACACCACTACACGTTTTTTTATAAGAAAAAAGTTTAAAAGACAATGAGGCTCAAATCGTCAAAGTCTTAAGAAAATCGTAAGAAAATCACGAGGCTCAATTTCCAAAATTACGTGTTTTATAGGCCAAAAATCGGTATTTCGTCGTTGTTACATTCAAAATGTTAAATATGAAATTCAAATTTAAGTATACAATATTAATAACTAAAGTGTAAAACAGTTTAGCCAGTTTAGTTCAGTAAAAGTTAAGAAAAATTTGAGAAAATCTCAGGCTCAATTTCTAAAAAAGTTAAGAAAATTGAGACTCAGGCAAAATAATGATTTTCTTATAAAAAAAAACGTCTATTACCTTCTTGATCATAATTACCGTCTTCGTCATTATCATCATCATCTTCATCACCATCATGGGCTTGATGGGAGACAGTATGAGGTGTTTCACGTTCTGTTAAATCATCTGTTTCTTGATCTATTTTTATTGAGGGTTCATTCGATTTTTCAAGGTTTGTAGAACGCATCATATTTATTGTTATATTGATTGTTCTTCCTCTGTGTGAATACTTACAGCAGAATGTGTCCATACTGCAACTTTTCATAGCACAGTGAAAGACACTGAAAAAGAAAGATCTTTTTTGCCAGGGTCTTATCTTCGAATAATTTTGCATTCTCACCATCTATGCCGATACATTCAAAATGAAACCAACCATAGCAAGCACTGCAGCTGATCCACTTTGCTCCACCCCTGTCTTCATTTTCCCTCTTCATAAAGACCATGCAAGCTGCTAAGCTATCAAACTTCCCAGCCTTGCCAGTAACGAGAACGGTGTTTACGAACTGATCATCAAGTCGTTTTCTGGCTCTGTTCTTTCTTGTTGCTTCTGTCAGTTCAGCACCCCAGCTCTGCTTTGTAGCTACATCAACTTTACAACTCACCAATGTGCGAATGTCTCCTCTATTATTCTTCCACATCAAGAAGAGTCCAATTCTCGACTTCAGTCTGGAAGACTTGCGGACAGACTTTGCAATAATCACGCCAAAATTCACCATGTACAGGTTGCTCATCAATCCATTTCTGATCTATTTGCCTCCTGGAAATACTTGAAAAGATGATGTTGGCAATGCTTTCCTACTCTTCACTCTTCATAGATGGCCCTCTTTTGGCCACATGTGCACCATCCTGCATGCTGCTAACCACACATGACACTCGCTCTTTCTCCTCATGCTTCTCCATCGCTTTTGAATCTATCTATGAGAGATGAAAATTCTCTCAAATCATTTCCGGTTTTTTTAAAGTCTACTTTATTACAGTGACATTGTGAGGGAGGCAAGGGGATTAGGGCGACTACCCCCAATTATAAGGAATTCGTTACCCTCAATGCTAAACAGGTGGCATCCGAGATCCGAGGGACGCTGAAATCTGTAATTACATCGATATCTCAGAAGGGAAGGTTGTCACATGCATATAAACGACCTTATAGCCGTTTTCTATGTGGAAAGGGCTTCAACGCTCCCATATTATGGCTAGGGGCAATTTCTAGGGGGTCTCGGGGGATGACCTCCTTGTTAAATTTGATGTGGGAGGCTCAGTCCCCTCTAAATTCTTGTTTTAATTTAAATGCATGTGAACACTGATATCCTACAGCTCCTTTTGCAATGAAGCAATTGCAAATTCAGTTCCACCATTACTACACGCTTCTTTTTTAAAAGGAACCTAGCTCAAGGTCTAGTTCAAAAAGTTCTTTTTTTGAACCTATTTTTATCAAATTCTAATTCTAAAAGTTCCTTAATAGTTCCTTAATTTTCAGTGCACATATAGTGCCATAAAAGCGGTATAGAGACTCAAGGAGACATCAAAATTCTGAATAATAACTTTAATTTTGACTAGAACTCAAGACTGGAACACAAGTAAGGTAGGAAGGAAGTTTTGTAAATGTATCTATGTGAGTTTTTGGCTATAAATGAACGGAACCGGCGTTTTGATTCTTCAATATTTTGCAGATATAAGAAACTCTCATATTGAAAAGTTCCTTAGGTGTATTTTCCATTAGAAGTATTAATTTGTTGAAATACTTCGACCGTTTACATTTAGTTTCTTTATAAAGTGGTTCCTCATAAAAACTGTGTAGTAGAATAACAGAAAATAAACTTGCAAGCCTCAGCAAAAGATATAGTAAAAACCAGTACATAAGGGTATTCACATATAACCTACAGCCTGAAATAATATTTTTTGATTTCAAATGATTGGGACTTTTCCATCCGGATATTTTTACAAGAGTCTTATTCATGGCTCATTTTATTTCCACTACGAAATCAGCTCAGCCTGCAGGCGTGGGGTGCGAAACCACCTGGTCTCACAGCCTGTCAGCAAATATCTAAAATATTGGCTTTTGTTGGCAAATTTAAGAAACTCTGTTGTGTAAAAGAATCGTCAATATTCATACCTATTTTGCTGACAATGCTTTACAATACTGTAGAATAGCATTCATGCCTGGTTCGCCGAATACTTTGTCGACAATACAATAGTGGAATAAACAGTATATACATTCTCATACGAAAATTTTGCCTTCTTAGTTAGGGGCTATGTGAGGTGAAATCCTCTAATGATAGGCACACCTTCGCTTTTTAAGCACAGGAACGAAAAGACATTCGCTTTTTAAATTAAAGCTTTTTATAATTAACTATATTGCAATGCTAAGCTTCCAACCATCCTTCATTCTAGCAATTTTAGACCCTAAGTTAAGAGCCGCCCCCCACCCCTGAAAGCAGGTACTGCATCATTATATACGAACATGAACAGTCTATTCTATTTTGCAAAATTCTATTTTGTTAAATACAATTTTTTACTGTATCTGATTAGATCGGTCCTCTTCTCAAAACATTTCCTGGACCCTTCATTTCTTGCCACACCACTCCCGAGTGTAAGCCAATATCGTAGTTACACGAATAAGAGCCGCGGCGCTAATTTTCTTCTGGCACTTCAAAATGCGGTGCTTATTCCAGGGTGGCACTTTTTTCAAAGAAAAGAAACAAAATGATTTTTAAAAACACAATACACCTCAATGAACCAGTACAGAATAAAATAAAAACACAGTAGAGTTACTTTGAACTGTAGCACAATGTAGAGAGCGTTAGCATTTTCCGAAGCTTATGAAATAATAAAGTAGATATTTAATGACTTATTTGTTTGTTTTGTGTGCTTTGCACGTCATGTTAAACGTAGCCAACATCATTGATAGAGCGATAGTCGCAGCCTGAGTTTTGTTGCGGCGCTTATTTTGACATCCAAGCAAAAAGTGCGGTGCTTATTCGAGTAATTACGGTATCTAACCCAACTCTATTTACTTCGGTGCTACAAAATTTTATGCTTTTCTCTGGCCTTCTTTGGGGACCATCCATTTTCTTCCTCATTTTCAAAAGCTTGCAAATCTTATTCTGGGGCACATTTGATTAATGGCAACTTTGCGCCCTATGAAAAACAACACTTATTATGGCCACAACTGTGGTAAATCATTTTTAACCCCATCGCCTTGTATTCTATCTTGGAGAAGAGGAGTCTATGTATTCTACATTTGGGGAAATTATAAGAAAATGGATTACATCCAACACCAGAAGAATCAAGATTTGCAATAAGATATAAGATAATGTAATCAATGAACTCTTATATCAACTTACCCTGAAAAGTGACAGTCATGGAAGGCACTTTTCAACTCTCCATTTCCTCATTTAATATTCTCTTCTACATTTACATCTCTGCCTCTCGTAGCGAGATTGTCTGAATCAAATTCGCTAGTACAATCTATTTTATGCTCTACCTCTAAAAATACTAACCAATGAACTAAATAAAAACAGGAAATGAATACGTATTATGTGACATTGAAAATCATAGCTAAGTGCGTAAATCTAGATAGTGAAAAAGTTCAATTCATGATTCCCTTTCTAAAAGAAATTAAAATAATCAGCTAGATAAAAGCAGGAAATTAATAAGTATTATGTGATTTTTAACATGATAGTAAAGTGCATAAATCTGAATGATGAACCTCCTCTTACAATGAGTAATTTCGAGTATCTACGTAAATGAAGCATTCTAACGACTATTGATGAAGTAGAACATGATGCGTCGCTACTTAAATGAATGACTATGTTCAATATCACCATGGCATTTCTATATGGGGGTTTTTTCGGGCTTTTCATAACAATAATTGAAGGCTACTTTCTATTACTTAGATCCTTTCCTACTTTTATGTCCATGATTCCATCGACTTGACAAAATACCATACCCTGTTCACCTTACCTGTACACGTAATCAGAGAAAAAAGATCACCTCTTTATTCACTAAATCAGCTTTGTCATACCTACTGTAAATAGCCAACTTTATATTAAAGAATTTTTATAATAATAATAATATGTTATTCTGCCACAGTTTGTCAATAACAGCCGTCGCAATGAGGGATGAAACTTAAAGATGGATGGGGGTGGTTCATCCCCCAACCTTAAAATTTGCCATTTCGTACAGCAAAAAGCCAACTCACATTTAATTTTCACAAGGAAAAACCCTCTGACACTTCACCAACAATATATAGAAGTTACGTCCCTGGTTGCAGTGTGATGATGGTCTTCTCCTGCTTATTTATTGATCACTTTTCCTAATATCAAATCCTGTAGATGTTACGAGAAAAGGTTACTTTATGTTCGATCAACTAGGTGCCTAACCTTATACTCACTACCTGTTGAACAGTGAAACAATTATGGCGTGAGAGCTGAATGGTAAAAACATTTGCTACAACGATATTTCAATAACTTCTAATGTAAGTGACCATGAACTATCCGAATATCGATTCGTAAACATTGTACTCCCTTTAGATTTTATGATAAAAAGATCTTTTATGTTCGACTTTTATGTTGACTTAACACCGTATATGTCTTCTGGCCTAGATCTAATTTTTTCTGGAATGTCGAAATGTTAAAAAATCTATAAAGATGAAAGATGTTTTTCGTCGTGGCTCTTCTCTTAAAGGCCATGGACTATCCGAAAGTTTAGTCTTAAACACCGCGGCACCTCTGGAGTTGTCGATAGAGGGCTTTCTGTTTGTAGCACCATTGTATATTCAGTTGTTAGTGAACTGTACAAGACGTCATAGTTGAAGTGCTTGGTACTAAAACAATTGGTACTAAAATATGTCACTGTGTTCTTACGTAAATTACTATGTGTTATTCAAATTTTTTGTCATCAAAAGTGGGCTCCTTACAAGTTGTCTCTATAGTGTTGGTCTTAGGGGAGGGGGTCATCTGAAAATTTTTCAAGAACTCTGTTCTTCTGCCGAGGAATCCCCCTTTTGCGTAGCCTTTCGCTGTTGCTCGTGGGGATTAAGCTTGCATTGCTATGGCCCTTAGATGGCTACCAGATCTATATGTGGAGTAAAGACTTTAGAGCCATGTCTGTGAGGCATAATGTTTCTCTCAAGTGTGATATGGTTCAGATATATCTTGTATGTAAAATGCTTGAAGCTTTGAAACAAACATTTGGTAGTTACATCTAGTTGGCCTAAGCAGTTCTGTGAACATCCACTCGATGGCAATTAGTAACACACCATAATAAATTTGTTTATTAGGTTAATTGATTTATTTCACTATTTGCTTCGAGACTACTCGTACGAATTGAAGTAAGATCTTTCTATTTTGTAACCTTTTAATGCTACAGATCTTTGAGACAGGGATTATAAAGGGTGGATGGCAATTTGTCGAAATTTTATCGATGGCCGTAGTTTGCAGGCTGATAGTAGTGCAGGCTGATAGTAGTGAGGGCTCACTTGACACGACCCCGTATATGAATGTAGTGACTCCCAAGAAACTGACATATCCGTGTCTTCTGTTTTGCTGTTTTTACATGAACAGACATGTCTACAAACAGATTCTTTTCTATTCTCATGTATACTCTCTTTTCACGCCCCCCAACTCCACTTAATTTGAACCGACAATTATTACTTCCAGACATTTCCTCGTCCCTCCTCCCCCTGTTTATTATGGGTTTTAGAGCATAACTGTTTTTAAGAACAAAGATTTTTATTACCAAGTTGCAAGAATTTTCTTACCAAGTTAGAAAAACACTTTCAGTACCAGGAGCCCATGCAAAGTTCATGCAAAATAAAATGGATCTATGATGGAAATAATAATGAAGACTAGAGGGCTAACTCCCTGTGGTTTATTGATACCAATTGAAACCGTGCATGCGAACTACCGCCATATTGTTCGCATGGCAAACGCGAATAGCAAGGCTTTTTTTTGTTTTAGTAAGTGATGTCGGGGAAGGCTGTAGGGCCTATAACAATGCCCCGAAAAAGGAAAAACTGAGAGAATGGGGAAGTTTAAGTAGAGAGGGAGATAAGATCAAGTTTATTGATGTTAGATTTAACAGATGAAAAATAGTGGGATTCAGGGAAAGTAGTGGGTGGCAATGAGTTCCACAGTTAAAAAGTTCTAGGAATAAAAGATGATTTGTGAGATAGAGTTCATGGATTAAGTAGTTTAACTTGGAAAGGGTGTGAATAGGTAGAGCTTCTTGTGGTTCGAACACGCCTCACTGGATCAGGAATAATATTCTTGATTTCCTGAGAGCAATGTCAATGAAAATAGCGGTAGAAAATGGAAAGGTCTGCAACAAGACGACAATGGGAGAGAGATTGTAGAGAATTAGTGAGGTTTGGATTGTTGATGAGACAGATAGCTTTAGACTGGCTCTGTCAAGAAGATGAAGAGACGATTTAGGAGCACCACCCCAGACATTAGAGCAGTGCTCCAGAGAAGGAAAAATCTGGGATTTGTATAGAGTTAATAGTTGAGATGATGAGGAATACCCACGGGCTCTAGAAAGAAAGCCAAGTTTCTGAGATGCATGCTTTGCAATGGAATTGATATGGGGTTTCCAAGTGAGATTAGATGAAATAGAGAGACCAAGTTGAGTAATACAAGATGACATGTCCAGTTTATGGCCGTTCATGAAAACAGGGGGAAATCTTGGTGATGTTTCCCTGATATGGCAACCTGTTTTGTCTTTTCTTCATTGAACGTAACAAGGTGGTCACTACCCCACTTCTCTACATTTTTCAAGTCATTGGTGAGAAGTAAAGCTGTAGTGTTACGATATGGTGAAATATTAGAATAGGCAAGGTGTTGTGGATTGGATGAAAAAGATGAACTTAAATAAGAGTCATCAGCAAATGGGAAAATACTGGAAAATGTGGAGGAAAGCAGGTCATTTATGAATAGGATGAACAGAACAGGAGAGATAATAGAGCCCTCAGGTACACCTGAGTTGATGGTATGAGGATTAGAGAGGTAGTCATCGACCCTAATAGCAACTGACCTATCAGATAGAAAGCTGGAAATCCATTTAATGAGGGTGTGATGAAGACAAAACATTGGCATTTTAGCAAGAAGACATTTCTGCCAGATGTGATCAAAGGCCTTGGAATTATCAAGAGAGATCACTCTACTCTCAGTGTAGGATTCTAGAGCAGAGGACCAAGCATGAACAGCATTGGCTAGAAGGTCACCGGTAGATCTGGCTTGTTGAAACCCATATTGATGGTCAGAAAGAAGGTTGTTTGTTTCAAGGATGGCAAGCAATTGTTTGGTGATAATGGTCTCCATAGTCTTAGAGATGAGAGAAGTAATTGCAATAGAGCGATAGTTTGAAGGGTCAGATTTGTCACCTGTTTTGGGGATAGGGAAAACATGGACGAGTTTCCCAGAGGAAGGGAAAATACGAAGATTGTAGGAAAGTTGGAAAAGCTTGTTGAGAACAGGGGCGAGTTCAGTGGCGAGTTCAGGGGCACAGGACTTTAGAACTATAGTATGTATACCATCAAGTCCACTAGATTTGGAGGTGTAGAGTTGAAGAAGGACTTTCCGGACTTTGTGTGTAGATGACTTAATAGGGGACATTGTGATAGTGGATGTGGGGTAGTGAGGAGCTTGTACATCTTCGTCATCAAATTGGAATTGGAAGCAAAGGTTGATGTGAAAGGCTAGCTTTAGAAGGAGTGCATGAAGATGAGCCAGAGTTGTTTTTTGGAGGTAGAAGAGAAGATGGCAAAAGTTTGTGAGACAACTTTGGCTAAGGACCAGAAGGAGCAACATCCTGTTTGACATGAAGCAATTTTATTATTGATGCATTTGGCAAAGGGGGATTTGGAATGATTGATGGTTTTGGACCATAGGTTATGAGCTTGTACAAATACAGCACTTGAATGTGGAGTTTGGTGTAGTTTCCATTGTTTAAATCGGTGGCTTTTATGTTTGACAGCTTTTGCACATTGTGAATTGAACCACTTTGGAGAAGACTTTTTTCCAGGTTTTTTAAGGAAGATGGAATAAATAGAGTCATACCAAGTTGAATTGCGTTAGTGATGAAGGTGGCAAAAGAGGAAGGATCGTTAGACAAGCCTGAATAACAGGGATAAGCAACAAAAAGGTTTCGAAGAGAGTCCTTTGCTATAGTGGAAAACTTTTTGAGAAGAGGAAGATCTATCCTGGTGGGAGACAAAGTTATGCTGTAACGTGATAAGGCAATGGTCAGAGTTACCAAGTGGAGAATCTAGAATGAGGTTAGATTAAATGTCTGGGTTTGATGTAAGAAACATATCTAGTGTATTAGTTTTGTCCCCTAAGTGATCAGGGATACGTATTGGTTCTGATATCAATTGTGACAGGTCATTTACAATGGCAAAGGCCTCTGCATTACGACCAGCAGGGCTAGTGATATGTGGAGAGTGAGTAAGCCAATTCGGATTGTAGACATTGACATCACCAAGGATGGTGATTTCAGAGCTTGGAGATTGGAGAGAAATTTTCTCAATTGTCTTAGATAGATAGTCAAATAGAAGTTCATGGTTAGCTGAGTTAGGTAAGCAGTATAGGGTGCAAATGAATTTTGAAGTGCCAAGTAGAGAGATTTTCATGCAGATGAGTTGAAAACCAGGATTAATGAGGTCAAATTTAGGTAGATGAGAACTTTGTACATCAGAGTGGACATATGCACAAACACCACCGTTTGGGAAAAAAGAGGAAAAATGCTCATATCTAGGGCATTTTGGGTGAGGACAGAGAATGGAATTGTCATTTGGGTCCAGTGGTTTGATTTTAGTTTTGGTGAGGAAGAGTGCATGAGGGTTAGTGGACTGGAGATATTGGTGTACCGATGTTAAGATTGGAGGATAGTCCACGAATATTGCAAAATGAGATGGAAAAGAGTTTAGAATGAGTCACATTGGTAACTGCAGTAGAGCTAATATCTGTGTGAGTGAGAGGCATATTGTGAATACAAAATAAGTGAGTGATGATTGGGTCGGTTAAAGTGATAGAGGCAGCATTTGTCAGTGAGCCTATGAAAGTTCCCATAACTATCCTGTGGCCTCAGAAGGGCCTCCCCGGAACTACAAGCTAGGAGTAGCTCTAGTCGCGAACTGGGATAGCAGGCAGCCCGAGATTATACACCAGCTGATGAGGCAGCCTCCCAAAGCACTACCAATGGGTTCGGGCCTCTGTGATATCTGGCGGGAGGCCTGCAGTCCACCTTTTCCAACGGTAACCTCAGGCATAGCAGGGGATCAAATAAGCCCAACAGCTTCCCACTGCGACTAATCACAATAACCTTACCAACCAAAAGACCCGGAATCTCTATCCTAGTGCTGAAAGAGACAAAGTCACTAAAGGCACCAATAGATAGAGTGGTGGTACTTCCCCGGACGATGAGGAAGCTCATCTACCACCTATAATGCTATAGCTACAATGGATCATCATCAGAACATCTGATGATCGCATACAGCGTGAAACTCAGAGTTATGTGACTTTAATAGTTAACAGGTTTTGGGGGCATTTCTAATGAATCATGTATAGCACAACATTCTCAAATTAGTGTCTTTGAGATTTCGCTCACTTTCTGCAACTTGACGGAAGCTGACGGATGGTGCTGATGGAAGCTCATCTACCACCTATACAGGCTTAGGAAGCATGCAGAAAATTAGTGAAAAAGATTAAATGTCAAAGTCTAATTTCTCATATCTGTGCATGCTCCTGCCATTAGCCACGGGCTGTGGATAATGGCTAGTGAGGCTGTACAGAACTGCATTAGCGCCAGCATAGGTCTTGCCAAGTGGAATATGGTTTTTATATTTGGACTAGGACTTCACTTCAGTATAATTACTTGAGTGGACCTAGCAAATATTTGATGTGGTAAACGCATCCAACCATTGTGAAATTAAAGATATCCTCGATTAATGTTTAAGTAGTTTATCCACAAAAATATCAGTTAAACGTTTTTGAAAAGTACCATTTTGTTCAAATGATGTCTTACCCTTGGAGTGTTGTTCACAATGACTTGCCTGTTATATCTCTTTGCATACGTATGCATACTTATTAAGAGGTATCGATGGCATAGTTGTTTAATCAGTTGAGTTAAATGATCATCCTCAAATATAGGATCATTCTCAAACCTATGATCTTGCAGGGAGGGAAACAATGACTCAATTCTAGGCCCATTTGTGACAATGACATGATTTGTCATTTTCTTTATAAGATTGTTCTCTTTGTTTATTTTCATTTCTCCATTTCCCTTGACAGTTTGTCGAAAAGCTTGCTCAGCATACTTAATTATTCTATATACACTGTAAGAGACTTTGATTAATCCTCCATTGCTTCTCCTCGCTAGGAAAAGCTCATGTGAAGGTGTTTCTCTACATTCGGAGGTAGCCGAAGAGCTGCAATTTAGAAACAATGCTTCAGAGCAAATAGAATAGTCAATTTGTCTTTTCATCCTTCGTACAATGAACCCAGCAATGTAGAACTGCACATTTTCTGAGATGTCTGAAATGATCACTCTGTTCAATGCATCTGAAAGTTCTTGAAGCCGTGCATCATTACTGTCACTACCACCAGCTTCTTCCACAATTGGAGATCTATGCTTGCTCCATTTGAGACTGAACAAGGATCCTGTGCTTTCATTTTCAAATGACATTAAATTGGCTTTTTGTGATGCAGTTATAGAATTTTTCATAAGAATGTTTCTCAATGCATACTTAAGTTGAAGAGTGTTTGGGTTATTATTTAAATCCCCCTTTCCCCGAATACAGGCAGAAGCTCAATGTGGTCTTGAGAAAATTTGTATGTTAAAACATACTTGAAAGGGTTTTCATCTCTTTGCAATAGGATTTTTGACAAGGCAAGAATGGATCGCATGCTGATGACAAATCCAAGAGCAAATGTCTTTCTTCTGCTTTTCACTAGAAGTTGATTCTCACTTGTCAGAAGTGAAAGAATATATTCACCTGTTTCCTTAAAAATGGATTGAGTTAAAGAAATATTTTAATGCCTTAAAGGAGACTTGAAGCCTTTGCCATATGGATTTCTGGAATTGAGGATATCAAACACTCTGTCAATTTTTCTAATAAACTGAATTGTTGGACCACAGCCCTTGAATTCTGGTAATTTGAAGTCATCTTTCAAGAACTCTAAGGTATTGGCTACTGAAGAACTCAATGTTTGCACTGCCAAGTTGTTGCGCATTTTGTGATTTGCCAACAAAATCTACCCAAGAATATTTTCAACTTTTCTCTGAAATACTTAACAAACACATTGGCAACTCGTAAAAACGTCTCAAAGTGGTCCATCTCTCAATCATCAGCATGTTCCTTTTGCCTTCAATCTCTTTTGCCTTCAATCTGAAACTTTGCAGCACATTGTTTCTAGCTGTAAGCTGTATCTAGAACCTGGTAGGTATACCTGGAGACATGATTCTGTCCTAAATTCCATAGCTAAGACATTTTCCACACTTACAGATTGCTCGTTATACGCATATCTTCCTGCTTTTATATCCCCTTCTTTTATCCCAGGTAGCGCTTTCCGACCCGATCTTCTCATAATTACTAAGGAAAATGTCCTGTATATTCTTGAGCTCACTATTGGTTTTGAAACTAACATAGAAATCAAAAGTGAGCGTAAGGCTTCAAAATATTATCCTCTACAACAAACTCTACTTCCGAACTATAAGCAAATCAAATTTATAAATCTTTCTATGGGAGCCCTTGGGACTATTGGGTCTTCTTCTGAACCTTTTATTAATGTTCTTAAATCTCTCGGTTTCAACGACAAAGTGCAAAAACACATTCTATCTAACCTCATCAACATATCTATAAGAAGTACTTACTTTATTTTCTGCTGCCGAAATAAACCCTGGACAAACCCTGACTTACTCAACTTGTGAGAAATGCTATTAATTTTTTTAAATTTTATTTTACATTCTATTCCATTGATGTCACAGTAAATTTTTTTTTCATTTTGTTTTGTTAAGTAATTAACCTGACAGCCAGTTGTACGTTGCCTAGGTTTAGAGAGACGTTTAATAGTATTTAGCTATATGAGAATGAGATTGAAGTTTGAGAAAAATCTTGGAATTCGTCATCAAATGCCTCTCATAACTAACTTTACGCCAATTTTAGCCGTCTTTAGTTCCCCTCTAACAAAAAGCATCGTGTAAAATGTCTTTTTGAGATATTCTTAAATTTCTTTCAAAAATAAGTACACTTACATTCGAAAAGTATTTCACCACTTCCAACAATTATTTAATGGCGTATGCTCAACCAGGCACGTGGGTATGCAAATTATATGCAAATTGCATCAGCAAATCAAAAACAATAGGAATTCAAAATACGGCCAATGAGAAAAGTACAATTTGACGATTCGAATAGTTAAACTTTGTCCCGAAAACCTTTTGGTAAAACAGATCGTTAATCAATATTTGATGGGTAGCTGCACATTTTTTGACAGCCTCAAGACTTCTTGGGAATGGAAGCAGTATGTTGATGGATGTAATATTTTGGTATTCGAGACCAAACTTCCTCAACACGTAGAATAAAATTATCTTTATTTATTGGAGGACATCATACATCATTGCTGAGCTGGTTTTTATGAATAGCCATACATTTTCAAGTATATTCATATCAGAGCTTTGAGCAGGATACTGGAAAAGTAATGTACTCCTTTCGGAAGAAGTTTTGGGTTAGCTCTGCTTGGTGAAGAGCTGCATTATGGTGCTGAAAATTAAAATTGTTTGCTAGATTCAATTAGAAGTCAGAGATGCTTTCAGATAAATTTTATTGAAGCAAAGAAGCATTACATGTGGCATTCATTCTTTGATCACATTGCACAAGTCTGCCTACGCCATTAGTCCCAATACAGCCTTGAATCATAACAGATGTATTTTTGATAGTCGGTTGAAAAATTCGAGAATATTTGCTTTGGAAGTTGTTATCCATACTCTTAACAATCTGCAGTCCTTTCCAAGGCCAAAACGATACTCTTCAGGTAACGCAACATCTTTGTCTCGTAAATGAAGAATTTACTATATTCTCAGACCTACTGAAGACGGATCAGTTGATTGTTTGCTGAAATAATAAGGTTTTCGTTTTCTTCTGCGGCTTAGAAACGTATAGTTATCTTTCTAATAATATATTTGATAGCAGTTTTGCATACATCGGATTGGTGAACTTCTTTCACAATTGCATTTAAAGTTCCAAACCTATGTTCATTTGCCGAAGGACAAACTATCCTCTCTCTCTCTGTCGCTGAGTTTAATTGAAGTCCAAGTTCTTGCTTTTATCTCAATAGAACTACCAGAAACAAACTGAATATAAAATTATAGTGCATTAGAAAGATGACAATTCAGCTGCCATACAATTTTTGGAAATGGCATGCAACCTTCCCTCAAATATTTTTGCAGCTAACCGTTCTTCATTGGGCAATTCTTGTGTTTTTGCCAGTATTTTCTTTGACACAGTTTCCATAATTCACAGCAAGAATTCATACCTTATATTCTCAACTTTTGTCAAACGATAGCGTGAGATATTTTCTCCACCATGTCAATGCATTAAAAATTATTAGATATGTTTCCAATGAATATCTTTTCGTAGGCCTAACTAAAATGTTTGTTGCTGTGAAGCCATGTTGTTCCAGGTGGTGAAATACTTGTCGAACGCAAGTGTATTTCGATAAACTTAGCAAAAAACTGAGCAAAAAACTGTTGTTGTAACCCTGAAATATTTTGCATAGACGTCTTAGAAATAGTCGTGGAAGTTTATTTGACACTTATCCAAGTCAGCGAAAAGTCCAGACAAACAAATTCGTTTGTTCATACAGCACTTCCTGTACGCCATTTTCTGTAGGCCATGCATGGTTGTTCACAAAATTGTTGTTCTATTCGATGTCAATAAATGTAGACGTTATCATTTCGTATTGTACTATACCGTACCAACTATCTGTATACATCCTATCTATTAGGTTAAAGTTTCTCCAGCTCTTTTTGTAAATATGCAAAATGTGGGCTGGTGGTAAGAGAGAGTGGTTTTAGCTGTCAGTCAGGGAGAATTCACCGAAAAGTAAGGGATTCAATTTGCGTATTGGCTTAGCATATTCGCGTATTGGCTATGAGCCCAGAGCTCCAAATTCAAAGCCTCGTAACCAGCGATCGTACAAAATTTATTGCCGAGCGCAAGGCTAGTTGTAAATACGGGCGTGAAATTTCCATTTTTTGAGGAAAATGATAATTTATTTCAGATATTATCTTTTTCTCCCAATGATCATATGATACCCTCCTCAATATGCTATATTAGGGAGGTAAAAATCAACAACTTTCAATTTTTATAATGTACAATCGGGTCATAATATTTAACGAGTACAAAAGCTTTGCTAAATTTATCGAAATACTTACTTTTGAAAGACAATCAAGAATATCTCAAAACACATTTTACACGACGTGTTTTATTTGAAGAGTACTAAAACCGGCTGAAACTAGCCTAAATTTAGCTGTGACTGGCATTTGTTCACGAATTCCTGAATTCTCATTTGCTAATCCAGCATCAAAAATTGCATGTGATCAGGGCTCTCAGCCAATCAAGAGTTGAGGCCTATGCTACTTGGCAAGTGCTATTGAGCTAGACGAAAAGCCGCAGGAAGTGTGGGATAACCATGGAAACAATTATCTTTGCGGGCGTGCAGGGTTTCACCGAGCTGAACTAAAGTTGCAACCATGAATAATAGCATATGTGACTTGCATAGCTTTGCCCCTACGAAAACTATTGATCCTTCTGAACCCCCACACATGAAGGTACAGGCAAGTTTCACCCCCCACCCCACCCAAGACACTCTCTCCAGGTACCTACTGTAGTAAGTTTTATATGAAGTAACGTTGGCTTTATAAGATATTTACTAGCAAACAAACACCAATATTAGGAAAAAGGGGTCCCTAACCTGTTGTCATCCAAATGATGTCGGGAACACCCACCCCCATGTTGGACAACTTTGTATGCTCTCTTTGTATGCATTCTAAGTGGTGGATATACATCTATTGTTATAAGGCTATTGTTGCTTTTAGTTTGCTCTTTTTTGTTTGTAGGACTTGCAGTGAATGGGCAAGTAGTAAGTCCAGTGGAAGCGAACTCATCACCAAGTCACATCATTGCAACAAAAGGATCATCAGTTTGGTTGCATTGGAATTATACTTATGTCGGAGATGGACCAAGTGGAGCTGTTATCCTCACTTACAAGGAACAAACAATTGGATTCAACAGTACATCACAACCAACTATTCAAACTCTTGCAAAGAGAATTGGACAAACTGGTGCCTTATCATTGGACTCATCAATACCCGCACCATTTAATGGAAGAGTTGAAGTGATATCATCAAACAATACATTTGTGATTCATGGTCTTCAATACAGTGATTCAACATATCAATTTTCATCATTTGTCAGTGTGGATATAGATGCTGGTGGTGGTGCGTTTACCAGCATCTTTGACTTGAAGCCTTTTGTTTCAATCACAGTAACTGGTATGAATATTTATCACTTTCCTTTGTTCTTCAACAGCCTCTGAGGATTTCACAATGTATTCTTAAATTAGCATCACAATAATAGCTGTATTGAAGGAAAGGCATTATGCCTGTTGACATGTCATCCCATGCCAATGAACCCATTTGCTATATGTAGCCTATCCCAGAGGGGAATTGCCCCCAATTATTACCGAGGTTGAATATTATTTACCGAGGCTTCATATTGAATTGTCCTAAACCGTGTCGTTATTCATTGCAAAAGTGTCAGATCTAGAACGTAGGAGCGTCGTGCTACAGTAATGTGGCTTACAGATATTCTGAGTTTTTAACCACATGTGAATTTAAACTTTTTCATCTTTAGTACAATTTGTTTTACAGCATACGGTTTGTAACTTTGTCAAACAGCGAGAGCTCTATGCCCTACGTGGGTTGTCCCACTGTGTCAAGTGGCATGTTGGTACTCATGGTAGTGCAGCATTCACTAGAAGCGACTTGGTACCAGTTGTCATCATTTCAATAAAGGACATGAGCATTAAATATTCTTTCTAAATTTACTTACTTTTTCAATTTGTGATTTCTGAAGGAGATCATATGACTTGATTGGTTTTCTATCATTCTCTGCTATAAGTAGCATTGCGGGGCCGCTCCGTAAAGATCATGAGGAACTCTTGGATCGAGGAAAGAGAATTAAGTCGACCGAGTTTTTCTTTTATGCTATTTTACAAGCTTTTGATAAAATGTCAGATTCTTTGTTAGGCGCTACTTTGAATTAAAGATTGCTTAATTCACCACTAATATAAGGAAATTTCAAGAAAATATCTGGGTGCAATTTGATTTCGTTTAATGCACAGATTCATTTTCAGTACTAAGAGGTTGATACACAGTTCAACTCATGATGCTACGTAATCCAGAGGAATGTTTCTGCAGTCTGTCTTAAAGCAAACAACGTGTTGGAAATCACATACTTGTGTAACCAATTTTCCCCTTCATTCTTCATAACACATTGTCGGCATTATTCAATGAGAGCGACTTGTAATTAAATAGATACAGCATCTTTTAAATTATACTATATTTATATGAGCACGTTAACAGCTTCCACTTTTCACTCAAACACTGAATCAGCTTGGCCTTCTAAATTTTACAACAGGGATTCCAGATTTCATAGCAAGGCCCCCAAGTACCTTGGATGTAAATGAAGGTTCAAATCTACAGCTACAAGTTGAAATGGATGGAAATCCAAAACCATCAGCTGATTTCAGATGGCCTCATCTTACTGATTCATCTCCAACAAATGTTCCAAGTGTACAGTTGTGTCCATTTGTATACTCATCAACATATACATTGAATAACATTGATGCAAGCTATTGTGGAAGAATTTTGCAAACAACATTAAAGAATAACATTGGATCATCATCAGACACAGCATCCACAAATGTTACTGTTTTGTGTAAGTTTATTTTTCTTGTTGTCAAATGTTTACTGTTCTTTACTGAACACTTCAGAGGAATCAGTGTACTTTAAAAGTTCAAGGGCTTGATTTAATGAATTCACCAAAGTCGGAGATTGACCTGGAATTCTTCATTTTTGTAGTGGCCAAACCATGAGCTTAAAAGTATATGGAATATAAGAAAACAAAAATTTTTCGTCATTGTTTAATGCAAAACTTTTGGGGAGGCAGTGCTCCCTGGTTGCTCAGTTTTGATTGTCCTGCATCTCCTATTAGTACAAGTAAATGCATTAGTTTCGAATGGTTATTCATATGAACGTCAGTCTCCATATTGGAGTTTCCTGATATATAAACATCAATATGGCAAGCTACATAATCAATCTACTCTCAAGCCCGGAATAGACGCCTCCACCCTACTATGTTTTTTCAAAATAATTCATACCAAATTCATACCAGGACTTTCTTATTGCAAACGTCGCCCTCCCACTTTTTCAGTCTGAGCCAAAACGAAATTTTTGTATTCAGATCCATAAGTTTCACCGCCAAATGAGGTCTGTAGAATTGATATGTAGTGCAGTCCCCGATACTTTTGTCCCTACTTTGTCAATTATTCATTTTGCCAACACACCTGTTACAACTCCCCTTTGTTTATTGCCACCGCCCAGCTATACACGCTTTTGCAATCCCCTGTTTCTATTCCGAACGAAAGAGCATTTCATCTGATATCTATTTGATTACCAAATGCCAGAAATGTTTTCAAGTGCAATTTCAATTGTCCTTTAGATTCTGTGACATATCATTAGCGGATGCAATCAGTTGAAATTCACATTCAAAATAAAGATAAAAATAAAGAATTCACAACCTTAGATTCATTTGTGTCCCTGCCCTAGTATTGAATTATTGCTCAGAGTAGTTATCCTTCAAAATAGATATAAACTGTACAATTCAAAGCATTAGAGTCAGTTATGTCACTGCCCTATGATTGCGTGTTTGGTTTGAGTAGTCTTCTCAACTTGCAGTAAAATTGGACATGGATTTTGGTTTGAAAGCAGGAAAAATTGGAGGAGCAAAATGTGTTGAAGTGAAGTGGAATAAAGTGGAAGCGGGTGCATGTTATGTGAAATATGAAGTTGTACTCAAAAGTGCATCAGGAAGTAACGAGTACAGTAATTCAGGATACAACATTAGGGAGATGACAATGTGTAGTTTTCTAACTTTCAGTAGTGTCACTGATGTTCAGCTGACAGTCAGGTTCAAGTCTACATCGAGAAATGTCACTGCAAAAGTCTCTGACACACCACTCACCACCCCAACTCCATCCCCACCTGGTATGACACCACTTTGCACTGATTTCTTTCATTTGTAAATTGGTACAAATCAAGGAATATCTAAAATGTCATATGTAATACGATTTTTCAAGTGCACTGCATTTGCAGTGTATGGCTGTGATCTAAATGCACATCCTTCTGTTTGCATGTAAATTTTATTTGAAATGGTTGCAATCCATTCATTTAGAATTATCAAATTTTCATTATCTCTGAATAGTGTGCTTGCTCCTCATAATTTTGTTGTTTTTTGTTAATCAAATATGATTTGGTCGTTAGTTTTGTTATTTTAAGTTAAATGTATATGATCAATAGAGCAAAGTTTGCAGTTTTCTTGCCACATAAAATGTTTAGCACTATCTATAATAAGAAAATGTTAGAGCCTTGACAAAGACTACTTTTAGAGTCGACTAGTCCGTCAGTCAGCCGATAGATTGCTACTATCTACAATTTCAGGAAGCTCTGGGAGTTGAACAAAAACACTGCCAGCCCTGAACCAAACACTTAAAATTTGTAAAAGTTTGTCAATGTTCTACTGCATTTACTAATAAATTGTTCTATTTATTTTCTGAATTGTTCTTTTCAGACAAAGATTCAGATGTTGGTCTTATAGTTGGAGCATCAGTTGGTGGTGTCGTATTTCTTATCATACTCATCGTTTTAATTGTTTTCTGCATCAAGAAATCCAAACGTAAGTGAACTCAACATCTCAAGCAATTTTCCAGTTCCGAATTCTCTGTCATCGCGAGTGTTTTACTTTGCTGGGAAATTGGTGACAATCACTGGAAACTACCATTAAGTGCAAACATTTTATTAGGAGTGCTAGTAGAAAGCCCTTGTAATCAACTTTTTGTTTTTATTTTACGATCGATGCATATAAATGGCGCATAACCACATCATGTTATTTAATAGTCTTATATAGAACGCCACCTGCAACAGAGTAGTAATTAATGCAATAGATTAGTAAGAAAGACATGGAAAAGTACACTCTAAAGGCATATTTGGCTTGTTTTCAAGTTGTTCTTAAATCTTGAAGTCAAATGGTTCTGCTTACAAAACTCCATACAAACTCCATGCCACTTAATATCTACGCAACAACGCCCTATATCCGGCCAAACCTCACAATTTAGCTTGCTAATAGTGAAAGGTGAAATATATACCACTAAATTATGAAAAAAATAAGTTCATACCAAAAATTGTGTTCAAAATGCATGAAATAGATCACATTCCATGTGTAACGCTTTAGCACCTGCTAATATTTTTAATGTGT
>WIPJ01017230.1:3381-20094 GCA_018155075.1 Cassiopea andromeda | reverse complement strand
GCCAACCCCAGAACAAGTTAATTGAACGCCAGGACGCTGATGACAAGATAAAGTCTACGTACGGAAAGATTGGGTGTTGTCTACTGTAGAGTACCAAATAATTGTTGGAGGATTGGAGTTGTGTGTGGGGGGTTGGAGAATGTCCTTATCATTAAAGTGTGATAGTACTTAATTGAAATATAAACGGCTTGTCCTTTCAACTCCCATTGATTATAATAGAATTTTTGTATTTTGAGTCATTTCTAAAACGCATCTGCTTTTTAGTTAGAGACTTCAAAGTTTATTGATGTACTCTAGGATTAGTTTTTCAAATGCACTCGCCACCGCATATGCTAGCATGCATATACTGGGTCTAACTACTTGTTTATGCTATGACTTTTTGCAGCTAACTAGTTACAGAAAAGCCATCATCTGCCATTGCTCTCTTTGGAGGCATTATAAGTGGTGGATATTCATTGAACTTTAATTTAATTGTTAAAAGGCTAGCTTTGTTTTAGTTTTTGCTCTGTTTTGTTTGTAGGACTTGTAGTGAATGGGCAAAATCCACTAACTCCAGTTGAAGCAAGTTCATCACCAAGTCACTTCATTGCATCAAAAAGATCATCAGTTTGGTTGCATTGGAATTATACTTATATCGGAGATGGAAGACATGGGTTTGTCACCTTCACTTACAAGGAACAAATAATCGGATTTAATGCTACATTACAACCAACTACTCAGACACTTGCAAAGAGAAATGGACAAAATGGTGCTTTAACATTGGAATCACCAGTGCCTGCACCATTTAATGGAAGAGCTAGTGTGATATCAGCAAACAGTACATTTGTGATTCATGGTCTTGAATGCAATGATTCAACATATCAATTTTCATCATCTATCAGTTTTGATGTAAATGCTGGATTTGGTGCAGTTACCAACATCGGTGTCTTGAAGCCAGTTGTTTCAATCACAGTAACTGGTATGAGTATTTATCACTGTCCTTTGTTCTTCAACAGCCTCTAAGGGTTTCACAATGCATTCTTACGTTAGCATCACAATGATAGCTATATTGAAAGAAAGGCATTATGCCTGTTGATATGTCATCCCATGCCAATGAACCCATTTGCTATATGTAGCCTATCTCAGAGGGGTACTGACCCCACTTATTTACCGATATTGCATATTGAAGTGTTCTAAATCGTTTCGTTATTCATTGCAAAAGTTTCAGATCTGGAATGTAGGAGCGTCATGCTACAGTAATGTGGCTTACAGATATGCTGAGTTGTTGACCTCAGATGAAATTAAACTTTGTCATCTTTGGTACTATTTGTTTTGAAACACACGGTTTGTAACATTGTCAAACAACGAGACCTCTATGCCTCATTGATCAAATAGTGCAGCGGTAATTCATAATCTTATATTATGATTCAAATGATCAACTGTCATCAGTTTTCAATGCATGAAAATTTTAACGTTTGACTCCACATCGATAGGGGCTGTGAACTTTATGGGGATTGTTACATTATGCCTTTAAACTGCAAATACCAAGTCAGTGGCGTAAGATAAACGCTCGGGCTATTAGTTCAGTTCATTTCAAAGAATGCCAAAGATATATATCTCAGATGGCCCCATTCAGTGGTGCAAAAGCTTTGGGGCCCGTTTGAGTTCTCGTAACCCGACCCTCATGGTGATACAGCACTCACTAGAAGCCAGTTGATACCAGTTGTCATCATTTTAATTAATGGCATGAGCATTAAATATTTTCTTTCTAATTTTCTTACTTTTTCAATTTGTGATTTCTGATGTAGACATATGACTGTATTCGTTTTCTATCATTTTCTGCGATAAGTAGCATTGCAGGCCGCTCCGTAGAGATCATGAGGAAATGTTGGATCGACGCACGGGATTTAAGTTCACCGATTATAATGAAATGTCAGTTTCATGTTTAGGCGCAACTTTGAATTAAAGATTGCTTAATTCACCATTTAAATAAGGAAATTTCAAGAAAAAACCTGCGTGTAATTTGATTTTGTTTAATGCACAGATTCTTTTTTCAGTACTAAAATGTTGATAAACAGTTCATTTCATGATGCTGCTTGTCATAATAACATGAGCTCATAATCCAGGGGAATCTATTCTGCAGCCTGTCTTAAGACAAACAATGTGCTAGAATTGACGGAATTGTGTAACCAATTTTCCCCTTCATTCTTCATACCACATTTTTGGCATCATTCAATGAGTTCGACTTTTAATTAAATAGAAAGAGCATCTTTTAAACCACATTATATATATATATATATATATATATATATATGAGCACCTTTACAGCTTGCACTTTCCACTCAAGCACTGAATCAGCTTGGCTTTCTAATGTTTAAAACAGGGATTCCAGACTTCATAGCAAGGCCCAAAATTAACTTGGATGTAAATGAAGATTCAACTCTACAGCTGCAAGTTAAAATGCAAGGAAATCCACCACCATCATCTGATTTCAGGTTGCCTCATCTTACTGGTTCAACTCCAACAAATGTTGCAAGTGTACAGTTATATCCATTTGTATACTCATCAACATATAAATTGAATCACATTGATGCAAGTTATTGTGGAAGAATTTTACAAACAACATTAAAGAATAGCATTGGCTCATCATCAGAAACAGTATCATCAAATGTTACTGTTTTGTGTAAGTTTATTTTTCCTGTTTTCAATTATATATTATTCTGTAATGGTCACTTCAGCGGAATGAGTGTACTTTAAAAGTTCAAGGGCTTAATTTAATGAATTCACCAATGTCGGAGATAGACCTGAAATTTTTCACTTTTGTAATGGCCAAACCATGAGGTTAAAAGTATTTGGAATATAAGAAAGCAAAAATTTTTCGTTATTGTTTAATGCAAACCGGTGGAGAGGCACTGCTCCCTGGTTGCTCAGTTTTGATTGTCCTTCATCTTCTTTTAGTAAAGTAAATGCATTTGTTTAAAATGATTATTCATATGAAAGTTAGTCTCGTTATAGGAGTGTCCTGATACATAGACAGCAATATGGCAAGCTATATAGTCAATCTACTCTCAAGACCGAAATAGACGTCTCCACCCTACTATGTCTTTCCACAAAATTCATACCTAATTCATACCAGGACTTTCTTATTGCAATTGAACAAAGAGCAATAGATATTGCCATAGGATCGCCTTCTCCTACTTTTCCATAGGATACAATTAAAAGCATTAGATTCAATTGTTTCCCTGCCCTACCATTGTGTGTTTGTTTTGGGAAGTCTTCTCAACTTGCAGTAAAATTGGACATGGATTTTGGTTTGAAAGCAGGAAAATTTTGGAGAAGCAAAATGTGTTCAAGTGAAGTGGAATAAAGTGGAAGCGGGAACATGTTATGTCAAATATGACGTTGTAATCAAAAGTGCATCAGGAAGAAACGAGTACAGTTATTCCGGATACAACATTGGAGAGATTGCAAAGTGTAATTTGCTAACTTAAAAATATGTTACTGATGTTCAGCTGACAGTCAGTTTCAAGTCCACTTCAAAAGGTGTCTATGCAAATGTCTCTGACACACCACTCTACACCCCAACTCTAACTCCGCCTGGTATGACACCACTTTACATTCTTTTCTTTCATTTTTAGATTGGTACAAGCCAAGGAATGTTTGCAATGGTTGCTATCTATACACTTAGAATTATCACCTTTTCTTTATTTCAAACTATTGTTCTTGTTCCTCATAAATATGTTGTTTTTAGGTAATCAAACATGATTTGATTGTTAGTTTTGTTATTTTAATATAAATTTGTATGATCAATAGAGCAAAGTGACAGTTTACTTGCAACATAAGAAATCTAGCGCTATTTGTAATCTGAAAATGGTAGAGCCTTGCAAAAAGCTACTTTTAGACTCGACAGTTGACTAGTCCTTCAGTCAGGCAAAATATTGCTACTACATCGTTATCTCCAAATTCACGAAGCTCTAAGTGTTCAACAATGAGCCCTAAACCAAATACTCCAGGTATTAGCGTTATCTCTTGAATTTGTCACCAGCTCTGACAACACTTTTGTCGTCTTTATCATATTCTCTACCACATTTGGTATTGATAATTCTTTTCGTTCACGCTATTACACGACCGTCCAACTGAACTGTATAAACGATACCGCTAACATTTGATGATGTAATTGATGTATAAAACACCATATACAATACGCAATGCAAATACCACTTGTGCATCCTGATATCCTATGCCACAATTGAAATAATTTTTCTTTTCTGGCAACCATACTCAGTCTTTTTTCCATCTCTCCTTTTCATCTTTTCCTTTTTATTCACTTTCCATGCATTATAAAATAACCAAACATCAGAACACTAGTTTTTGATATATACTTAGATTCTTTCATTATTTGTGCTCAAATTATCCAGAGCTTTGTTTTTTCATGCAAAAATTCATCAATGTTTGACTTCATTTCCTAATTAATTGTTCTATTTAGGTTCTGAACTGTTCTTTTCAGATTCAGATACAAATATTGGTCTGATAGTTGGATCATCAGTTGGTGGTGTGATATGTCTTATCATAGTCATCGTTATAATTGTGTACTGCATCAGAAAATCCAGACGTAAGTGAACCCAACATCTCAAGCAATTTACCCGTTCCAAATTCACTGTCACCACGAGTGTTTTACTTTTCTTGGAAAGTGTTTACGATCACTATGATCTACCATTAAGTGCAGATTTTTGATTAGGAGTGCTAGTAGAAAACCTTTTTATCAACTATTTGTCTTTATTTTACGATAGATGCACATAAATAACACATAACCATATGATGGTATTTAATATTCTTATGAAGAAACCCACCTGCAGCAGAGTAGTAAATAGTGCAATAGATTAGTAAAAATATATGGAGAAGCACACTCTAAAGGCATATTGAAAAGTGACTGAAAATTTCTAACTAAACTAGAAATAAAATTGGTGGATATTGCTGGTCTTCCCAGGGATCGTGCTTTGGGTAAAAACGCTAACTGTGCATGAATTTCCTTAATTTGTGTTGTACGAGATAATCGTGGAACTCATTTTTATATGTAATGGGATTTTGTTCCACGTCCATGCACTACGATAGAAAAAACTTCCTTCTGGGGAATTATAGATTTTGTCTTGGGATTTGCAAGTGCAATCAATTTCATGTTGAATAGTTAGATATTTGGGATCTAGTATGTTTTCCTTTTAGGCTATCGGGGCAAAGACCAATTAGGAGTTTTTTATCATAACTGCCATGTCAACATTAGTCAAGTTTGAGACCGAAAGCCAATTGCAACACCACCCATTCTATACTCTTTACTCTTCTATAAGCGTGGGTGCTCTGTTCTGCAAACGCTCAAGATGACCAAGCCTTGTGCTAGGAACATTGCCTCATTGCTCAGCACTATACATCAGAGGGTCCTGGAGCTTTGTCAAAGATGTTCAAAAAGCATAAAAAGGGAAGAAAACGAAAGCGATTTACCAACTTTCATCATAGAGATCAATTCATCACCCACTGATGTACTTTTGCTTCGGTCGAAATAGTCCATCCATGCTCATTGCATCTGTCTTCAGATTTCATACACATTCGATCAATCAAGAATTGTATCAAGAAAATCGTATAAAATTTTTGATCGGAAACATATTGGCGGGCCCAGTCACGACATGCATCGCCTTCGAGTTGAGTCAACAAGAATAGACAATTATCCTTAGAAACAGCCTACTACTAAGAGATTCTCTTTTAAATTTCTATGCATTAGCTAATTTCAGTCCTTTTTGAATCTCTCTCATGTTACATTGACTTTATTTCAGGAAGTAGCAGTAACATTGATTCTGGGTATGTATAAAAAGTGCTCTGCAAATTTCTCATCCCTGAACTTTAATACTTGTTCCTTTTCTTTTTTTTATTCAATTATAGCACTTTTAACACTTTTCTAAGTAAGAAAAGTGAATGCTATTTTCCATCATTGATTTAAGAATCGCCATGTGAATAATGTTTACTACTTTCTACCATTCCTTTTCATTATTGGCCTTAGCTTTCAACCCTTAATCGTATTAGCCTAATGTCATTTAGTGTTTTCAGACTTTAATGTTTTCTATGCTGTCTCAACAGCCATGAATACCCGCCTCAGGTGGACAACTATGCAATGGTGAGATTAATAAGTTCCTTCTCCTACTATTTCAGGCTTCTGCATCAGCATCTGCATTTTTGTAAGTAGATTGTCGTAGAGGAATGCCAGCATTGCAATAGCCAATCAAAAGTAGCCACGTAGTTATTTTTTATTAAGTAATGCCGGGGAAAGGCCGTATGGCCTATAACAAAGACCCGAAAATAGAAAACTGGGAAAATGGGGAAGTTTAAATAAAGAGGTTGATAAGATCAAGCTCTGTTGATGTTAGATTTAAAAGATGACAAATTACACTGCAGATGGCACTCTCCAGTTGACAGTGGGTGTAGATGTCCTTTGCAAACTCTTTCCTTCACTTTTGACGTGTTTTCTTATTGGCTACTCCAACTCACCAATAAGAATGTACCTTTGGTAACAACATGATGAGCTGATGTTGCCACAAGAACCTCACTGCAGCCAAGATGCTTAGAGAAGTCAGTTTAGAGTTGGCCAGATTTCTCCCAATGAAGGGGTATCTGCCATGCTAGGGAACCCTATTCTCTAAGAAAAGTTCATTAAAATATCAAAAAAACCATTCACTCATTCAACTCCAAACTCTATGGAATCGCATTTCCCTGTTTGAGACTCATTGAGCATTGGTAGAATTAATTCAAAATTAAAATATTTTTATATTTATATTGCTTTTGAAACTCATCTTAGCCTAGGAATTTTATCCGTTAAGGCGGATATTTTTATCACAAAGATTGACGTACGATTAAGATTATACAACTAGACAATTATGATACATCATAGACATAATTGTCAAATGGTATTCTTATTTTTTATATTTTCACCAGTACGTTTAAGTTTCATTTCTATATTTCTTTAATCGTTGTTTTTGTAGGCTGGGGAGGTACATAGAAATCAGCGAGTAGATCCAACTGGTAGAGTACAGAATAAATCAACTTTGATATTTGAGAAAGCTGGTGAAAGTGCTAGAGATAGGCCTACGCACACAAGAGGAAAAGCCGAGTCAGATTACGCTGACGTCAAAGTTGATAGAGCGGGCTATCCAGCAGCTGGAGCTGTACCCACACGGAATAAGAATGGTCGCGACGAAACACATTAGCTTATTCCCTCAACTGCAGGTGCTTCGTATTGCGTCAGTAACTGATTTGAGGAAATCCATCATTGTTTGGTTATGATGGTTGGTGTTTGATTCTTTGTTTTGATGTTAAACTTGTTCTGTAATCTTCATGTTTGGTGAAAGTTTATTGCAGTAATTCATGTTACGTTGTTTTCCAATTACATTTGACATTCCCAGAAGACACGAATCATCAAATTGATAAACTTATTTTCCGACAATTTGCTGAACTATACTGTTTAAAATTCCATTAACCATCAGCTAGTTTTACATAAAACTATGTTATGTTATGCTAATTAATCCCTTAGAGTTAGTTGTCGATTTTCTGTCATAAATATATGCAGTTGTCAATTTCGCTAATTATCAATTAGGTTTGCATAAAGCTATGTTACATTTTTTCCCTAAAAGGCCCCATCCGCATTTATTGCAAAAGTTAATAGTGAGAATTTATGTACATCTTCCGACTTTGACGCCATTAGATTATAAACCTACGCATGGGAACGTCATCAGACCTCCTAGATTTCTTCAGACAATCCACTTGGCGTCTATACATGTTTCAAATCAATTCTGCACCACATTAAAACTTTTATGTTTATGTATTAAGCAAAGATCATGTCTTTCTATAGCGTAAAATCTGTTTTCTGATACTGTTTGTGGCACAAAGTGTCTTAGAATAAGTATATTTGATTAATATATTGTTGAAAAGTTTGATCATTCTGTCATATATGGTTATCATACTATTTGAGTTCAAAGTGTATTGAGTATTGTGTTCATTGCTTTGCAACACTGAATGAGTATCTTCTTTCTTTTTACAACAACCCATGAGATATACAAAAAATATATAGTTCTGACATACAAAGTAGAACTTGAGATATGATGGGAAAATAAAGGGGGGAAGAAGAAATTTTTTTGCATAGCTTTACTTTGAAAATCATTTCTATCAAATAAGCCCTGTGCGCCTAATCAAGTAAATACAAACCGGCTGGCGTCAGTGTTGTCTGTGACACAACAGAAGGTGTCACAGCATACCACAGCTTTGAGGCCTATAACGAGAAATGCAGTAAAGTGTAACTACTCACCTATTTGAAATCATGTAGATCATATCATATCACAAACATTTCCTTAAAATTTTAAAAAATTCTTCATATTTTAATGTTCTATATTCTCCCCCAAAGTATGCTTAGCTTAAGCTTAATCTTTGAGCTATTCGTAAAAATAAAATTATAAAGTTAGCAACTTTGGGCCTGGATATTTCTCTAGATAGCGAGGGGTGGAATATTTTCAGCCAATCAAATAATCGGTTTACACCATCATTTACCAATCAAAGCGTGCAATAGACAATAGAGAACGAAGAGAAAATAACTCTTCATCTAGTTTGAAAGCAAATGGCTAGTCAAGAGAAGATTCAAAAGGAGGAAAAGAGGCATCCACCAGGGAAGGATCAAGACCGTCACCCTGGTTGCACATGTGACAGTCAACACTCAGCTGCAACATAATACTTTTTATCTTTTGGCAAATTTTTCTAAATTTTAATGCATTGAATCAACTCTACGATGGATAGACTTGATTTGATAAGTACATTTGATAGATAGAATTTGTTAGGTTGCTTAGCACGTGAACGGCAGCAGAATTTATTATCTTATGATAGATTTAGTGGAAAACGTAAAGCACTTTATTGAAAAAGAGAACTAGAATGCGTTGTTGATAATCTATAATGCTGAATTAGCAAAACTTTGCAAATGTGCCGTAATTTCAAGGAAAATCTTCTTAGCTGAAGACTTATCGGCTAGCAGCGACACTTCAAAGAATGATGCCTGCCTTCGCGCTATCAGTGATAAAAGATTCTTAGCTGCAAAGTACATTTCAACATATAATTTTCAGCATTGAATTATTTTCTCTTGCTCCTTACACGTGTCTGAAACGAATCTGAAATAACCTTCAGGGTTATAATTCATATTCCTGGGGAATGATCCTGAGAATGGTAATTCCCCATGCTCAAAGCACAATGTTGTGTTGTCATTTCAGTTACATGGAAATTGTGGTCCTTCGCAGCAACATGGGATATCGTGAATCTATGCAGGCAAGTGGTGGCATTTCTTGTATTTCCAAGGCTAATTTGAAGATTATGTCCGTGTTCAGCGGGTATATTGATAGTTAGTACTTAAATAAAAAGGATAATTGTTTCGGAGCTGCATATATAATTTGCAATATGATATGATAGTGCGATTTTAATTAGTTTATTGATGTCGTTATGTATTGTAAAACAAAGATGGCCAAGTAAAGGAATTATGATAACCTACAATATATCCATGGGGCTCCACCTCTGAGCCTTTACAACTCACTCCCGGTCCCATCCTTTACTGTTCTTGAAATAGTTAAACTATTCCGCCTTACGCAGCTAACATAGTGTTGTTTCGTAATGGAGACTGTTATAAATGAGACAAAGGGCAGTTTTCTTTTGTAGTTCTTGCAATGTTGCAGAAGTAGTTATATCCTATGAAATTGATTCTCTTATAAAATCATCATATCACAGCATCGAGCCTTGGATGATTACGTCAGCACAATAAATCATTACAGCTATTTTTAGAATCAAGTAATCTTTCATTCTGTCACGAACACAAAAATGATCTGATTTTGCACTGCTCGTCATATGGGCGCACTATATTTACGAAATAAACTCATTCTCTACAATAGATAAAGTACAAGGCCACTGCCATCATAAAGTTCTGAGTCATAAGTTGAGACTATGCTCTACTTTATCAAAAGTCTAATAAGAGGGAGCACATTCGATCTTCATCGATTTGGGATTCATAATAACTAGCGGCCAGAGTATGGCTGAGGTGAGCGGCTGGTAGCCGCCTTTTTCTGAGAGACCCTACTTGAAGTTTCAAAACAGCCAAAGTCTTTACCGAAAAGGGGACTATTTTATTCTGTTTGACTTCTGTCTAGCTTATAGAGAGCGTAGCCTTTTGCCTCACGAAAGAATACTGCCTTACTGAAGAAGCGCTCATGGATTTAAGCAATTTTACATTTCCAGAACAAAGAAGGATATTGAAAAGAAAGTTTCCTATCAAATGGCTTGTGATATATGGACTTATCATTCATTCAGACAAGCTCTTCCCAGGTTCATATATATGTTCATCTATACAGTATTTTGAATCAACTCTACCTTTCTTTCTTACTTATGCATGTAGAAATTATGTTCTCGTACCAGCAAAAGCGTGTTTGTCTAGTGTTAGAAGTCGCACCACGGACATGATGTATGTCAAAATGGCGTCTTGCTAGCCTAAGTGCACTCTATGCAAAGCTCACTCTTTTAGTGATTGTTGCCTTCATGTTATGTTACCATGAATAAAGGGTTATTTAATTACAATACCCACGAGCTTGTGTGAAAGAAAGCATGCCCAAGTTGACATATTTTGGAATGGTCTTTTAGCTAACGCCCAATCTATAACAAACAGAAGCCGAACAGCGTGACCTCCGTAGAAACAGAATGAATAATAAGTTGGAGTACAGGAAAGCGCAAAAAGTTAAAGGGAAAAAAGAAAAGTTCAAACTTATAGGAAGCTGGGGAGAAGGTAATGACTTCAAGATCCGCTGATTTAAGAACCCCGCTTTTTATTACAACCCCACTCGTCTATTCATTTTAACAATGTTTGACTTACTTTATATCTACTGCACATTGATCATTCCTCTGGATATGTGCATGTACTGACTCAAAAGTAACTCACTTATCTTCATGTACTCTGTTTTTCTGTTTCTACGTCATGCTTACACTGCCTATGAACAGACTTTTCTAAAAACTGTGTCTTACACTTTCCCACGATGCCGTCTTTTACTGCCCCCCTAATTCACTTATTTTCAATCCACGAGTAATATTTTCAGAAATTTTCTAGACCCCCATTTTATTGCCGGTTTGGAGTATAGTTGTTGATAAGAGAAAATTGTAAAACAACGATTTCGAAAAAGCAAAAGTTTTATTCTCAACTTAGAAAACAACTTCTTCAGCACAAGAAGCCCATCCAAAGTTGTTGCAAATAAGAAAGATCTATGTATTTAGGGCCTGTTCACAAGACGCTCGCTAGCCGGCCTAGTTGAGATGTTGGTTGCATAAAGATTATTGCTCAAAAAGGGCTAACCCCCTTGACCAAGATACCACTTGAAACTGTTGAGATCTCGGCTGGCCAAGACGTGAATTTTCCATGTGAAACTCTGCAGGTGAAATAGCCCAGTCAACTGGGATGACATTGTAGGCAATGCGCATGTGTAATAGACCACGGTTTTGTAAACAATGGCTTCTATGTTTACGCAGACATTCCAATGGAATCTGTTAGCTTAAAGAATTCCAAAGTGAAGGTGGCATATATTCTTGTCTTGGTAAAGAACCTTGACTGGATGACCTCGTCCTGTTTAAAGGGCTAGCCCACTTGTTGTGAACAGTTTCTTCGTGTCAGCGCGAGGCGCCGCTTTTGTTAGTAATGAGTGACGAATTTTGACATCACTTCTATTTTCAAAAGCCAGTGCCAAAGATCTTCAGTCCTTTCATTTCATTTCATTTCATTTCATTTTAACAACTAAAGGGGAGGTAGCTCTTTAGTTCAAAAAGAATTGATTTACAAGGGGCCCTCCCATAAGATAATTACAAATAAATTATATTACTCTTACCATTACAATTATAATTTACAATTTAAAAAAATAGGAATAATATTTAGTATCTAACAAAAAACATTTTACAACCCTAAATTAATTTTTGAAAAGAGTTTAGGGAAGATGCTTGCTTTGACTCAGCTGTGAGGCAATTCCGCAACTTTTCTCCCCTCAAAGAGAAACACTTTTGCCCATTTGATGTCTTTTTCTTTGGAGCCACAGGTCTGCCTCTGTGCTACGGAAGTTGTAGAATGAAAATTGGGAATTTCTTATAAAAAGTTCAGACAAGTAACGAGGAGCCAACTCATTGAGGGATTTGTAGACCATAGTCTGAGTCTCACTTTCAATAAGCTCTTCAATGGTCTTCCACCCCAACCCCTCAATGATTGGCCCACTGGGGGCGTCAAAACGGCTACCTGTTACAATTCTGGCAGCTCGATTTTGAAGCTTTTGCAACTGGTTTACTTCCGTTTTGCCAGTACAGCCACAAACCGAACAGCAGTATCGAAAATACGGTTCTACAATGCCTCTGTAGAGGGCTATAACGGTTTTCATTGGCAAGAAGGAATGAGCATGTGTAAGAATTCCTATTGCCCTAGAAACCTTACTTGAAAATGATTGGATTTTTTCTCTCCAGTCAAGAGAACAATCAATTACAACACCAAGGTATTTAGCTTTTGTAGCGTCTTGCAGTTCATTTCCACGGGTTTTCAGATTAAAGGTTTCATTTATACTTTTAAGTGTATTTTTTCTCTGCTTAGTAGAAAGTAGCATGGAGTGCGTTTTTGCAACATTCAAGGAAAGTTTGTTACCTTGCAACCAAGTGTCTAATTCTTTAAGATCCATATTAATGGCCTCAATCAGCTGAGTCATATTACTGGACTGGTAGCAAAGACTAGTATCATCAGCATACAAGGATATAGTGGACTGCTTGATAGCTTGTGGAAGATCATTTATGTTTAAAATGAAAAGCAGGGGACCAAGACAGGAGCCTTGAGGTAGACCTATTTCTATGTCCCCAATATCAGATTCGGTTCCATTGATCATACAAAATTGTTTACGGTTTGTAAGGTAGGATTTGAACCAAGAAAGCTCACATTGTTGGACACCATAAAGCATAAGCTTTTCTAAGAGAATTTGGTGGTCAACAGTATCAAATGCTTGAACACTAGGCCCACAAGTTTACCAAGATGAAACCCTTTATAGCATTCATCAGTGCTTTTAAGCATACATGTTGCAGTAGAATGATGTTTTAAAAATCCTGACTGGTCAGGAGAAAAAAGACTATTTTCATTCATATACTGCTATACCTGGTCAGCAATGAGTTTTTCAAATAGCCTTGAGATGACAGGTAATATAGAAATTGGTCTATAATTAGATTTAATTGTCTTGTCTCCATCCTTGAAAGCTGAAACTATCCTTGCTATTTTCCATGCATCAGGAAACTGACTAGTTTCCATTGATGAATTAAATTACAGAGTAAGTGAATTTTCAATGAAGGGCAGTGCAAGTTTTAAAAAGTAGCTGGAGATGCAGTCAGTTCCAAAGCTCTTTGCAGTTTTTATCTTAGCAAATGCATTCCTGATGTCCTGGATTGTAACAGCTTTGAATTAAAATCTGGCCTTTTTATAATTTACTTCATAATTACCACATAATAGAGGATTAGGAACTGGGTCAATATCATTAGCAAGATCTTTACCTATGGAGCAAAAGTAATTATTCATTGTATTCGAAATGTCCTTTTTGTTAACAATTTCCGAGTCTAATTGTTTGAGACAGTCTATGTTACTTGACTTTGACCTTTTATTTAAAAATTCATGAACTGTTTTCCAAGTTTCTTTCATGGTACCTTTACATGCAGAAATCTTAGAAGTGTAAAACTGCTTTTTCAGTTTAATGTTCAGCGCATTGACCTTATTACGCATGTGACGATAAGAGTCCATAAGAATTATGGATTTTGCTTTGACAGCTCTTTTTTTCAGCTTATCCCTTGTTTTCATAGATTCTTAAGGTCTTTATTTATCCATGGGCAGTATTTCTCCGAGACACGCATTTCAATTAATGGAGCATGTTTGTCTATGATAATAGAAAACAAATTTGACCAATCATTTACAAGGACATCAATATCGTCTGTTTCTAAGAGCATTTGTTCCCAACATATGCCAGCAACATCAGCCACGAATACCTCTTCATTGAACTGTTTCATTTAGTGAGTTGGTTCTAGATTTAGCTGTTTGAAACTAAACAATTCATAGAGAGCTCTGATGCGTTTAGTATCACAGTTGGCAGACTGATTGGTAAGCTTCGTAGAAAGATCACAGTTTGTGTCACCAAAGAGAATCATCTCCTTCTTCTCCTTATCCAAGTATGAAAGAACCCTCTTAAGTTTAATGTAGTTGTCGATTCCCTTATTTGGAGGCCTGTACCAGGCTACTATTAGAACAGATTTGCATCTCAAGGTGGCTCAACCTCAATACAAATAAGTTCCAGATGATCTTTAGAGACATCGTTTCGAGGTTTCTAAAGATGATCTTTAAAAACATCGTTCCTAAGTACATAGAATGCGCCTTGGTAGCTGAAACAAAGGATGACCGACCACACCAAAGGTTATACTATGCGATTTACAATCTACCAACAGAAAATTATACATGTTAGATAATTCTGGGCTAACATGCAACTGAAACAAGTCTTCTTCCCTAAAAAGGCGCAAGTGATATCTCTGTAAAGAGAGAAATCATTGCTTACCTAGCAAGTGCTTGTGAGCTACATAAACAACCAAGGGAGTATGGGACAGCCATGAAAACAATTGTCTTGGCGGGTATACTGTATTTTACCAAGTTGATGTAAATTCTGCATCAACTAAAATTTTTACCGTGAATAGTAATAAACAATGCGCATAGATTTAAATCGCATGGCGATCAGTGCCCCTCAGACCATTGAATGAAAAATACATATAATCTAAGAAGACTTCTGAATCCCCAAAAGTGATGGTACAGGCCTGCTAGGCCCCCCAAGGACACTCTCTCCAAGCACCTGCTGTAGTAAGCTGTTTATAAAGTAAAGTTGCCTTTTTAAGATATTTAATAGTTACAAAACCAATAGGGATCCCCAAACATGATTGCATCGTAATGATATCGGACATGTTGGATGTTGGACTACCTTGCACTCATTTGCTGCTACGCAGAGGTTTCAACTCTCTTCCTTCCATCAAATATGAGCCATTCATGTCCGCGCAGCATCCAGAAAATCCTCGAAGCATAGCCGACTCACAATTAATTTTGAGTCGGCCATAGGACAAAACCTTAGTGCAAATCCAGAATGCGCTAAGACAAGCACTATGCGGACGGCAAGTTTGGTATCATTAGGCAAGCAAGATCATCTTTTCATTTAAGTGTTTTGGAATCTGTTTACATCAAGACTCAAAACCCAGTCTTGTGTAGACAAACAGAGTGTGTTTTCTCATTGGGACTCTTCAAGTAAACAATTTAGATAGGTCCTTAATGGTGAAAATTGGTGCCAAATAGACGCATCATATCACATGTAACCGCATCTGGATATATATTTCGGTTGAGCATTAGGTCTCGATCCGACGTTTTCATACTCAAATGATTTCCGTACGAAAACAGCTGTCAGTACGTGACAAGAATATTGCCGCTTTTTTGTACGGTGGTAAAATTTTCTGTATTCTCAGGCCTACTGAAGACGACTCAGGTGATTGTTTGCTGAAATAGAAAGTTTTTCGTTTCTTCTTTGGCTTGGACACTTATAATTATGTACTATCTTTCTAATAATATATTTGATTGCTGTTTTGCAAACATTGGATTGGTGACTCTCTTTCACAATTTCATTTAAAGTTCCAAACCTATGCTCTTTTGTCCCACGACATACTATCCTCTCTCCCTTTCGCTGATTTTGATGAAACTCCCAGTGTTTGCTTTTACCTCAATAGAACCACCAGAAACAAACTGGCTATACAATTATGGTGCATTAAAAAAATAACAATTCAGTTGCCATACAATGTTTCGACATGGCATAAGACTTTTCTTCAAATATTTTTCAGTTAATCGTTCATCATTGGGCAAGTCTTGTGTTTTAGGCACTATTTTCTTTGACACAGTTTTTACAATTTACAGCAAGAGTTTATACCTTCTATTCTCAACTTATGTCAAACAATGGTGTGAGATGATTTTCCCACCAAAACCAATGCATTCAAAATTTTTAGATAGCTTTCCAATGAATATCTTTTCGTAGGCCTAACTAAAATGCTTGTTGTTGTGAAACCATTTTGTTCTAGATGCTGAAATACTTTTCGACTTCAGGTGTATTTCGATAAACCTAGCAAAAAACTGCCGTTCTACTCCTTAAATATTTTGCATAAACTTGGGGTCTATCGGAGGATTCAGCTTCTTGGTGCATAAGAAGCTCAAGGACCGCGTACTGGAGTACGAAGGAGCAGGCAACAGAGTGGCGTCACTGACCCTGAAGATCAACAGCAAGTACCAACTGCAAGTGGTGCAAGTGTACTCCGCAACATCAAGCCACGACGACGAAGAGGTGGAAGAGCTATACGAAGAAGTAGCAAAGATCATGGAGAAAAGCAAGAGTCAATATAGAATCATCATTGGTGACTTCAATGCAAAAGTTGGCCAGCAAATTCAGGGCGATGGAGGAGCAGTTGGAGCATTCGGCCTCGGAGAAAGAAACGAGAGAGGCACAAGACTGGTGCAGTTTGCAACATCAAAGAATCTAAGAATTGAGAACACCTTCTTTAAGAAGAGCAAGAACAGGAAGTGGACCTGGAAGAGCCCCAACGGAGCGGTGATGA
>WIPJ01017179.1:0-10012 GCA_018155075.1 Cassiopea andromeda | reverse complement strand
GGGGCTAACAAAAAAAGGGGGCTAGCAAGAAACGGGGGCCAAAATTAGATAGGGCTATAAAATGCTTTTATCAGAAGTTTCATAGACGATTCTTTACATTATCGAGGAACAACTTTACAATAGCAAATTCTAATACCTTTATTTTTCCATAATGCACTTTTGATGAATCGTTTTGCAGCATCTTTGTCAACTTTCATTGGTGCTAGCACAAAAATATTTCAAATGTATAAATTACAGTTTATTGCTATAAAATGTAGATAAAGGAGAAGAACTATGTAGTACAATGGAAGAAAGATAATATAATTTAAAGGAGACAAAATAATCTTAAATGACGGAGGAAAAATCATGTAGTACAAAGGAGAAAGAATCATGTAGTACAAATTAGAAAAAATCGTGTAGTGAAAAATTTGAAAAACTCAAGTAGTACAACAATGAAAAAATCATGTAGTACAAATTAGACAAAAATCGTGTAGTGAAAATTTTGAAAAACTCAAGTAGTACAACAATGAAAAAATCATGTAGTACAAATTAGAAAAAATCGTGTAGTGAAAATTTTGAAAAACTCAAGTAGTACAACAATGAAAAAATCATGTAGTACAAATTAGAAAAAATCGTGTAGTGAAAATTTTGAAAAACTCAAGTAGTACAACAATGAAAAAATCATGTAGTACAAATTAGAAAAAATCATGTATTGAAAAATTTGAAAAACTCAAGTAGTGCAACAATGAAAAAATCATGTAGTACAAATTAGAAAAAATCATGTAGTGAAAATTTTTGTATAGAAACAATATAAATGTAAAAATAAGAAATAAAGGGTAGTCCCAGCAACGAGTGGCAATGGGCACAAGGCCGACGGGATATGGTGCGGCATTATTTGAAGCGCGTATGCGTGTATGCGTGTGCCTGCGCACGCGTGTGTGTGTAGAAGGAAATAAGCGTTTAGGTACGATTCATGAGCTATCAACCTGTAATCAGCGTTTCGGGGGTTTAATGACAGTACGCTATTGATTACAGGCCCCCCAGCATCCAAATAAGGATACTATCGTACCTGGAGAGGAGTAGAAGTGTGTTGGGTGTGAAAGTGGAAAAGCATACAAAAACTCCAGTTATTAGTAGAACTAGAGGTGATAGAGATATGGCAATAATAATCATCATATCTTACCAATCATAAGGTGTGTATACAAAGTCGATGTTAGTCAGCCATATTGGAATGGACAAGGATGTCTTTTATGTTTTTGCTTCTCTGAAAAGCCACTACTGGTTTGATGGAGAATAAATCCTGTAATTCATCATCCTCCTGGATAAAGTGCCAGTGACTGTGTAGTGTTTTACCAATTTCGGACGTATTTGAATTGTAGGGGACAGCAAAGGGCAATTTAACCGTAGGGGAGTGATGGTGGTATTGTAATAAGTTGTTACGTGAGAGTGAACGTACCTTAGCAAAGATTTCACTAATAAGACCAATGTTATAACCACGTTTAATGAGTATAGCCTGTAGATACTCTAAATGGTGAGCGAAATCATCATCATCAGAAATAATCCGGCGATATCTGAGAGCCTGACTATAGATAACGCCCTTTTTGCAACTGTTAGGATGGAACGAAAGTGCATGTAGTAGTGGAGAGACATCTGTTGGTTTCTTATATAGAGTGGTTTGAAACCCACTGTTATTGTTAAGGATTACAAGTGTATCTAAAAACGGTATCCTGTCCTTAGATTGGGACATCTCAAATTTTATAGTAGGGTATATGGTATTTATATGTTCAAAAAATTGGTGGAGGCAGTCGTGACTATAAGTCCAAATGGCAAAAATATCATCGATGAAACTTATCCATAAAATTGGCTTTTTGTTATCTGGTGCAGAGTGCAGGATTTGCCGTTCAATGTGGTCCATAAAAATATTGGCGTAGTTGGGGGCAAACGGAGACCCCATGGCAGTACCGTGTGTCTGAAGGTAGAAGGTGTCCTTGAATTTAAAATAATTTTTCTTGATGATAAAGGTAATGAGTTGCAACATGTATTTCAATGGTAAAGGGAGAGATTGTCCGTAGAATGTTTGAAGGGCAATTGAGCAACAGGTGATTCCCTCATCATGGGGGATGTTTGTGTAATGTGATTTAACATCAAAAGTCACTAAAATCGAGTTCTGTGGTATTGTGCCATCAAAACTCCGAAGTGTACGTAGGAAATGTGTTGTATCCTGGATATAGGATGGTAATTGTTTAACGATAGGTTTTAGATAAAAATCTATATATGTTGACAAATTAGCTGTAGGTGAATTACACCCTGATATAATTGGTCTACCTGGAGTACCAGGCTTGTGTATTTTGGGTAGTAAATAGAAAATAGGCGCTCTAGTATTAGCTTTCGGGTCAAAAAAACGAAAGGTTTTGTAATCAATATATTGTTTATGATAAAGAAATGAGATAAAGGATGAAATCTCCAAGGCTAGACCAAAATTTGAAAAACTCAAGTAGTGCAACAATGAAAAACTCATATAGTACAAATTAGAAAAAATCGTGTAGTGAAAATTCTGAAAAACTCAAGTAGTGCAACAATAAAAAATCATATAGTACAAATTAGAAAAAATCGCGTAGTGAAAATTTTGAAAAACTCAAGTAGTACAACAATGAAAAACTCATATAGTACAAATTAGAAAAAATCGTGTAGTGAAAATTCTGAAAAACTCAAGTAGTGCAACAATAAAAAATCATATAGTACAAATTAGAAAAAATCATGTAGTGAAAATTTTGAAAAACTCAAGTAGTACAACAATGAAAAAATCATATAGTACAAATTAGAAAAAATCGTGTAGTGAAAATTTTGAAAAACTCAAGTAGTACAACAATAAAAACTCATGTAGTACAAATTAGAAAAAAAAGTGTAGTGAAAATTTTGAAAAACTCTAGTACAACAATGAAAAAATCATGTAGTACAAATTAGAAAAAATCATGTAGTGAAAATTCTGAAAAACTCAAGTAGTACAACAATAAAAAATCATGTAGTACAAATTAGAAAAAATCATGTAGTGGAAATTTTGAAAAACTCTAGTACAACAATGAAAATATCATGTAGTACAAATTAGAAAAAATCGTGTAGTGAAAAATTTGAAAAACTCAAGTAGTACAACAATGAAAAAATCATGTAGTACAAATTAGAAAAAATCGTGTAGTGAAAAATTCGAAAAACTCAAGTAGTACAACAATGAAAAAATCGTGTAGTACAAAGTAGAAAAAATCGTGTAGTACAAATTAGAAAAAATCGTGTAGTACAAATTAGAAAAAATCGTGTAGTACAAATTAGAAAAAATCGTTTAGTACAAATTAGAAAAAATCATGTAGGACATAGCAGAAAAAATCGTGTAGTATAAACTAGACACATTCAAGTAGTACAACAATTAAAGAATCATGTAATGGAAATTACAAAACAAAACATGTAGTACAAAGGAGGGAAAATCATGCAGCTCAAATTAGAAAAATTCAAGTAGTACAACAGATAAAAGACATATAGTACAAAGGAGAAAAAACCATATAATACAAAGAAAAAATTGTTAGTACAAAGGAGGAAAAATCATGTATTAGAAAGGAAAAAAGAAGAAAAAATCTTAGTTAAATGAAGTATTAAAAACTGTGTGAAATAGCTACAAGATAATTACACACAGAAAATACACAATAAGCTATTGAGCAAAGCATTAGCAGATTACAGGGAGGGGTATAAAGAGCAATCAAAAGTTGTTTCCCCAAAAAGGCAAAAGCATTGTCTCCAAAATTTTATTAGAAAACATTTTTCATTCAGAAAATCACAATTAAGAAGTGGCAAGTATTCAGGAAAATTGAAGCTTAGGCAAAAAGTAGTTTTCTTATAAAAGTAGCATGTATTTAGTCTTTGGTCAAATATTTTTGCTTAGAATTTGCAGACTTGATGTCATCTGGGGGCACTTTGCTCCCCTTGCCTCCAAATAACCACCACTGTATTTCATACTTATTCTGTCTACTGTAATTTACAATGCAAGAATGCTGTTGAGGCAATTGTCAATTCTTTTAGATTTGAAGAAAAAACTAATTTGTACACCAGACTCATTTCAAAAAATTGCTTCTCCATCTGAAAAAGAGATATATCCTAGCAATTTGGTAATGGTTTGTCATTAAGTAGCAAACAACACCCATTGGCTAAGAACGCCAACTTTCAATCAGACTTCTAGCCAGTTAAATGTTCAGAAGCAGTATAAAAGGTAATTTCTGTTAAAAACCATTTGTCGATAACTTTAGGTTTGTGAATTAATATAAAGCTAACTAGTACCATAAAATGTGGACTACTGACCTCCTTTCACTTTTTCTTCAGTATCCTTAATTTTAGACATATATGCTTTAATTCTGTCCTAAACAGAAACATTTTGAAACTTCAAGTTTAGACAAAAATTCATTTATTCCAAGGGGCAGAAGTCAAGATTGAAGCACAACAACCACTGTATAATTAAACCCTTAACATTTCTCTTTACTGTGAATTACTCTTAAAGAATGTACCTGTCTTGATCTAATATCTAACTTGGAAAATTAACCTTTTTAAACTCACTTACAAGTTCACCTTTTACTGGGTGGTCAGTTGCATTTACACCTTGAGTAACAAGATACACTACAAAGAAAAAAAGATACACATTTTGACATATCTAACCAAAAACATTAATACTGGTGTTGTCATCTAACCTATTTGTACTTGAAAAAACACTAATGCTACTTGTCTACCTACAAATAGTATGGTGCCATGGCATCAACTTTAATTGTATATCTGTCAAAATATATCATGTATATGCAATGAAAAGGATGCAAATATACTGATGTGTAATAGGCTGTGCACAACTGCACTTCTGCAGTAACAATCATGCAAAATAATTAACTAATATACTAAAAATTAAGAGGATAAAAAGAGAAAGAATGTATTTGCGTCTTGATTAGCTGCAAAGCCAACACATCCAATTTTTTATCATTTCATACACTATTTTGTGTTATTGGCATCTTTGTGGCATCTGGATGCTTGCTTTAGAGCATCCTTCCCTACTTGATAGAATCAATGCCATATTGAAAAGTCTTGGTATCTGACAGTTGGGCAAAGTCTCTTATTTGAAGATTGTAGGTGACTTTTTACACTCAAAAGAAAATCTAACAGGAAAGTGTGCTGTTTTCACTCAAGAATTTCCATACTTCAATCATTAACTTTTCTGATCTGAATCCAATCATGTAATATATTACAAAAATTAAATGAAAAACTTGTCAATTACTAATCCTATGCTTTTGTCATGAATAATTAAGTCAAATTTTGAATAATCAGCCTAATAATCTACTCTCTATTAGTAATTTTCCTTCTTTCCATCACATAATAAATATTTCCACTGGTCCAAAGACATGAAGCCTCATGTCTTTGGCCCATCAGAATAGATGGAACATGAATCTAAATCATACACTTTCACAACAAATAGCAGACTTTCAAGATTTCCATGTGCTTAGTAAAGCTGAAAATTTCAGTGACCCAATAAGAGAACAACTGTTTAAAAAAAAGAAACTCCTATATAGTAAGGATCAAGGAAACTAGCAATAAGGAAACTAAGATTTAAAAAGGGAAGATGTCAAACAATACAAGACATTTATTTCCTTGTTAATTTTGTCAGACTGTACACTTGAGAACTTGAGATCTATATTATGCTTAGCATGTGTACATTATACTTTGAGTAAACAAAAATGATGCCAGGGAAAGATAATTGAAGGTCAAAATATAAGTGATTCTATAAAGGAGACCTACTCACCCCAAAACAGTGAATTTATTGTATACGATGTAGTTAAGTCCAATCTGGCTTTTTCAATTGGTTCAAGCTGAAAAGAAACAACATTAAGTTTAAATGTAATACTTCAATGCCAAACTGGAAAGTTTTCTTACTGCATGGACAATGTTAATGTTAAATAATTTGTGGTGTGCATCTGAGGAAACTTCTGGGAATTTTTTGTGCAGATCATATTTTGAAATTTATGTGAATTATGTTAAGTGTTTGACTTTCTACCTCTCCACATGCACAGCCAGAAAAAAACTAAAAATATTATGGAAAGCACACAGGTTAGTGTGCAGGCAATATATTGTAGGCATGCAGCAAAGTTTCCAGTCTGGTTTCAGTGCATTGACAACTCTTTAGCCATGTCCAAACTAACCTAGGTTCGTCCCAGATCTCAACTAGCCCAGGTTAGATTTCATAGCGTGGACACAACTAACCTAGGTTCACCCCAGGTTAGTTTAGCCCAGCTTCAGAGATGGGTTCAACCTAGGCTTGCCCCAGGCTAGTTGTGAAATATGTGGTATGGACACAAACCTGGGGCAAACCTAGGTTAGTTTAAACTTATGGCTTCAATTATTTGATTGTTGCAATTGAGTGTTTTTCTGAGTGTAATTTGTGCTTACATATGTATAGTTATTGATTTACATCAGCAGCAGCATAATGATGTTCTTAATTCTTTTCAAAACATAATTCCTCTATATTCTTTCAACTACAGTATTGTAAGCTTTGCTATCATTGCAATTTTTAGAAAAATAATTAAACTACAAGTCTTAATACTGTACATGTTGTTCTCCACTATATTTGATTCACATTTGTAATGAGGATTCAGAGTAACATGCCTCATGTACATGCATAGATTCTCTTAACCTAGGTTCACCCTAAGTTTCTGTCCACACTGTGAATTAGGTAACTTTAGTGTGGACACAACCTGGGTTTGCCCAAGATTAAACAAACCTAGGGCAAACCTAGGTTAGATTGGGTAGTGTGGGAATGGCATTTCACACCATTCAGAATGTACCTAACTGGAAAGTTTGTTTAATTCATGGAAAACTTCATTATTCAAGAATTCACAGTGCACATCAAAGGGAAATTCCAGAAATTTTCTGTGCACATCAAATTTTGTCAAAATATTATAGAATTCTCTTAAGTGCTTAACTCTTCACCTCTTCATATGTGTGGCCAGCAAACCAATACATTAATTGTGAGCATCCAATACTGGCAAACGCGTAAGCTAGAGCGTGGGCAAAATATTGTGGGCGCGCAGCAAAGTTGCCAGACAGGAGATGTGTAACTGAAATTCAAACTGAATTCTCCCTTTGAAAATTCAGCTTTATCCTAACAATAAACTCCATTTTTCAGCTCTTCTACACACCACTTAGATTATATAATTAGCTCAACTTCAAAGCTGTGTCTAAGCAGAGCACAGAAGACCATACAATACTAAGGATTCCCGAGGCACATCTGCCAAAGAGTAGTTTAGCTATATCCACGCCGCCAGGAAAGCTAACTCCACGCCGGAGATCTTCGGACCTAAGTGCATGAAATGCACTTTGGTTCACTATCCCTTAAGTGGTTCACCACTCCTTAATTTGATTTCAAGTGCACTTGCACACTTTAAATTTTCTTTGTATACACCAAGCCATAGACAGTCTACTAAGCTTTGCCAGTATATACTAAATTAAACATTACCTTATTCTTCATATCATGCAAAGGAGTTTTCGTCAAATTTCGCAGTATCTCATCACAGTCATCTAATGACCTCTGGAGACTCGACATCGATTCAACCAGGTCAGAAGGCAACTCCACATCTTTGTTAGCCATTTTGTTTATGAATCCTGCGTACTCCAAACCGAGGCCTGAAGCAACCATGGGGCAATGATATAGAAGCGCCGAAGGCGCTAGATGTCCAACTCTATGGTCCAACTCGATCTGCCAGAGTGAGGCAAATTTTGTTTTGGCGGCCATTGTAAATGGTGGCAAAAAGATTTTTCGCCAGTACTGAGCCTTTATAAATTGGTAAAAAGTAGGTGCCGAGTTTGTGAAGTTCCCAACGGATTTTTAGCGTGTAAAGTGGTGAGTCGTTGTTAACCACCACTTATCTCCTCAATTTCGATTGAATGTTGACGGTTCATGTATTTATCGCGACGTTTCAAGTAATTTTTGCCAGTGGCTTCACTGCTACGTTGCAAAAAAGTTTTTAATTATATTAAACTTTTTTGCAACGTAGCAGTGAAGCCACTGGCAACCATTTACATTGTTTTTGTTTTAAAATTTATATACGAAGCTAACAATAATCTTTTCCCTGTGGTTGTTTGTGATTTTAAGACCCCGAGCATGATACATGTGTGAATATCGCGTCGGATAACCTTAAAGAACTTCTAACAGATTTGAAAAACGAGCTGGAAAATATATCGAATTGGATGAGGACTAACAAACTTAGTTTGAATGCCAGCAAAAGTGAATATATGGTTATAGGCCATAGGCGGCAACTGAATAGGGTAGATGATGATTTGCCATGACCTTGTCCTCAATAATGAAGTTATCAAAAGAGTCGAAAAGACAAAATACTTAGGGATCAACATCGACGAAAGCCTTAATTGGAAAGAGCAGTACAAAACTATCAAAAACAAACTAAAAGGGGGCTTGAGTTCCCTGAGAAAACTAAAAAATATCCTTCCGCAAAAGAAACTTGACCAAGTCTACAAAGCTCTCTTTGAAAGCCATCTTCACTATGGTGACATTGTTTGGAGTTCTCTTCCCAACACCAAGCTGTCCCAACTGCAGCGACTACAGACAAGGGCAAAGAAGCTAATTGTGGATGCCAAGTATAAGTACGGTTGGAATTGTGAATGGCTTAATGTAAAGTCTTTGCTCTCCTTTGACAAAGGAGTCATGACATACAAAATTTTGCATGACCTTTGTCCCGAAAATCTTATGTTCACTGAAAGATCCATGATCACAGATTAGAGAACCAGAAATCATGGAGATCTGCAAATTCCTAAAGTTAGGTTAGAATATGCAAAACGAAGTTTCTACTTCTCTGGTGTCAAAAACTGGAATGATATCCCTGATAACATTCGAGAACGAGAATCAGTCGCTCGTTTTAAAACAGGTTTTAGAGAGTATCTTTTGAACCTACAGGACCCAAACACGACCCCTTGGTAGAGCAGCAATTCTTAAAATTATTTTGTTTTCTTTCTAAAAATATATTGTTATTAGTGTTAATTTTCCTAGCTGAAAGGTACTCGTGTGTATAAATATTGATAAAATGAAAAATGAAAAAGCTCTGCAGACTCACTATGAATACGGACTTAGCTTGTATGCTGTTTGCTGCCATTGAGGTAAAAATATAAAGTATGTCACATTGTTAGCTTTAACAAGTGAAATTTGATCGGATCTTTTTCAGAAAATAGTTAAATCTAGCTCTGCATATGGATGCACAAATGGTTTTTTTAAAAACGGCATTTCATTTCATAAATTTCCCCTGAAGGATAAGAGCCTTCTTCGAAAGTGGATTGTTGCAACAAAGAAAGAACATTTTCAACCTACCTTCAATAGCACTAGCAAAAATGAAAGTTTTTAAGGTTATTAGAGTGAATACTGCAGCAAATGAAATTGAAATCGCATTTACTAACATAGTCCCCTTGTGATAAAATGTTTGCAAAACACTTTATTTCAATAAGACAGAAGCACACCGCAGCAAATGCCACCTTCAAAGTACTTGAAACGTCGCGGTAAATGCACAGATTGCCAAAATTCAAACAAAATTGAAAGGAAAAGAGATAATTCATACTAACTCGCCACTTTACACGCTTAAAATCCATGCGGAACTTCATTAAATCAGCCCTTACTTTTCACCAAATTATAAGGGCTCAGTACTGGCGATAATCCTTTTTGCCACCATTTGCAATGGCTGCCAAAGCAAGATTTGCCTCACTTGGCCCAATGCGCAAACCCCTGAGTTGGACATCTAGCGCCTTCGGCGCTTCTATATCATTTCCATGGGGCGATGACCGCCATCTTGAATGCATGGCTAAAAGTCTTTGTTGCTGTTGTTAGTGCAGTTCATAACAATACTGAACGAGTTCGTAGCAGGGGCGGATCCAGCATTTTAGCTGACTGGGTTACAGGAAAAGACTTTTTGAGACCACGCCCTACCAAACCCCGGACACGCCCTTTCAAAACAAAAAAGAG
>WIPJ01016963.1:0-21076 GCA_018155075.1 Cassiopea andromeda | reverse complement strand
GACTCCATGTCAGCAAAGAGAGCAGTTGTAAAATGTAAAATGTGCAGACATTTGTATCGACCCTTAAGGGTTGTAAAATGTAATTTTGATGATGATGATGATGATCAATGACTGTAACTTTGTTCATAATTGTGTTTAGTTTTTTAACCTTCTCTTTTTTTGTTTAATAATTATAACTGTTAATATTGCATTTTAGATGGAGGGACCCTTGAACACCAGTACCTTTGCTGAAGGGTTTCCCTCCGTAAAGAACTTTAAAATTAAATGAAATGAACCCAACTAACACGGGCTCGCCCCAGTTTTGTGTTCACAAACAAGTACAAGTTTTCGCCGTGTGAACAAAGCTGGGTCAAACCTGGGTTAACTTTTGCCATGTGAATGCGGGATTAGGCAACTATGCATAAGATAGACGCTAAATGTATCATAAAAATTCATTGAAGAAGCCATAATTTGACACTAAAGGTAGTTGAATTCTACTTAGAGTTAAACGAAATTGCCTCTTTTAAGTAGCACTCTTGAACAACTATGATAAATCCTGCTGTAGTGGAGAAGGATAAAGTATAGGCCGGAAACAGAGATACAAAAGAAAAATATTCGTAATATTCGCGTAATATTCGTAATATTTGTAATATTTGTTTTTGGTTACATTTGCCGAGTGTAAAGGCTATCGCACATGAAAAGCAATATTTCGCATTAGTATTTCAGATGAAAATCCTGACACGACGGTTAGAATGATGATGAAAGATCAATGTTTTCTAATTTAGTTGATGTCAGCACTTCACATTGAAGAACTTGCTGTGCAATTATGCATTCAATGCAATGCTTTGCTTTATATTTTCAGATGACAGACAACTCATAGCCAAGGGCCCAGGTACGTGGAGACGCAGAAGGCGCAAAAGAGGTTGAGGATTTCTTGAAAAGTAGAGCAAGAACAATGTTGCCTGCATACTCTTTGTTATCAGAAAGGCATTAAGCTTGCACATAAGCACATCTATGTTATTAATCTGTAGCACTTCTTTTAATACTATTAATTAGCACCTGCAGCAACAAGTTTTCGGAGATTTTTCTGTTTTTTGTTTTTGTTTTTTCTGTCTAATGTTATATAACTATCTCTCATTGTCCATTCACCAAAATTGTAGGCATGAACATAACTTCCGCACTATTTTGGGACAGTGTTGATCTCCTAAAACTACAACAAGACAGGCTGTATTTCGGAAATATATGGATCAAACAACACCCAATTTTGCATATATTAAAAAATGTTCTTATTACTACTTTGAATGTGAAAGCATTAAGAGAAGGATAACGCCAACATAGGTTTGTAGTAAAAGTAAAGGTAGTCTCGTACACTTTCGAACGTAGGGGAGTACCTGCTAGAGAGCACAGTTATCCTGACCCATCAGTATATAAGGTAGGGTGGCAAGTTCCTTTCCTCACCGCCTTTGTCTCCTCAGTGTTGCCACCAGGTACCTATTTGCTGCTGGGTGAATAGTGAGCAAGCATTCAGTCAGGGCAAAGGGTACTCGAACTGTAGACCTTCTGCACGGAGGCATGCACTCCAACCACTATGCCACCTCGCACCAGGGTTGCAGTATTCTTTTTCTATTGTAGGAGTCGCCAACATTTCACTCTGAGGGCCACATCAGCCACCAAGCAGGTGGTGGGAGGACGAGAACACAACCGAAGTCCAAATAACAATGAAATAAGACGGAGTTGCAACTTTTAACATTTAATACTATCTTATTCAGTTTCTATGTAACATAACTTCCGTATAAGAAGTTGAGTCGGGTAGAATACGAGTACGTTTCCCAAATGTGTCCGTAGACAAAGAGTCTCCGTGGTTTTGAGACTCCTTTTCTGTTCCTAGGAGAGTATTTTCCTTTTCTTCTCTCTTGTCATCAAATACATAGTCGTGAACTTATCCAGCTTAAAACATGTTCAATGAAGGGGGATCAGTCCTCAAAATTTTTCATAATTTAAGAAAGGGGCTGAGTCACCTTGAGTTTCCACCTACGACACTCCTTTTTAAGTGGTATGGGAGGTTTTCGTCCTGCAATAATGAGATATATATGATAATAAATTTGATAGAAAGCAATTGCACAACAATACTTATCAGATAAAATGCTGTCTTTCTCAACTATGTAAGTTCCTATTCGATTGATACAAAGGTACATTTTTTCCACTTAAAGTTCACGACAGAGATTCTTTAAAGGCCTGTCTCCACTAAGGCGACTCCTAGCAAAAACCAGCGACTGGCGAATAGTAAGCATGCGTTGGGAAATTGAACCATCTTTAATCGTACAGCGTTCGCCAGCAAAAAGTCGTACATTCCATCTTGACTGAAAGAGGCGAGCATCAACTGTGAAGCTTTGAAAAAAACAGTTATTGGCTCCGGGTATTGTGGTACTCGAGTTAAATTTCTGTGTTTTCAATGAAAGCACTCAGAATTGGCAAGATTCTATTAGTGAACATTTTGGCATTGGAACTTCTTCAAAAGTTACAATGTCAGAAAGCCAAGTACAGAATGAACACGTCTTGTAGGGCCTTCAAAGAAAACCAGGAAAAACAACAGGATTGGAAGGAGAGTTCCATAAAATTGAACGAAGATAGTGAGCCTTATTCTATTGCGTTTTTATGGTTATTTTCTCTTATATGAATCCATGTTGCTTTTCAGGAAATTGTTTAAATAGTTGTTAGGTATAAATTATTATTAAATGTCCACGCTATAGAGAGATGTGCTAAAGAAATGAACAAATGATCTTGATTTGTAGCGCATTTGCCGCCATATCCTTTCAGTGGTGCTTACACAATCTTTAGTGCATAGTACTTCTATGCTGCCATCTGTTTTCACTCCACAGGGCCACACAAACACCACTCCATTAGCTTTATCCTTCCACGTACTCCACCTATTAACATGCTGACCAAAATCATCACTCATTTCCGACTTTCCATAGCAATGTTTTAGGTGTGAATTAGTGCTTGTCCAACAAAGATGTGATATTTTAGACTGAATTTCTTCAAAAAATCCCTAATGTGTTCAATACCAGAGGCAATGCAGAGTGGTACCGAAACAGCAACAGCTCAAAGAAAAGGGATTGCAGGTGCCAAAGAAGGAAAGGCAGCAAGTAAAGACGAACAAGCATCAGCGATTTCATTGGGCAGTGCCATTTCCCGATACCTTACTAATTAGAACGATCAAAGGAAAACTGCTGATGGCTTGTTTTGCCAGAGCCTAGTGCCGATTTTGTCATCCCTACCAGCAAAAAAAGCAGAAGAGCTAAATTTGAAATTCAAAAAACTGCTATATGACATTCATAGCATATCCTATATGACCATCTGCGAAAACCCCACCATCGCTCTGTCTCCCTGCTTAATCACTGTTAAGAGCTGCCATCAAAAAGATACTATGAGTACCTTGTAATTGAAAAATGTAGAGCTAGCACGTGTTGGGACTTGTATCACAACTTGCTTACCATCGATTGCACCGACACAGATTGGAAAACTCCAATTTAATTCAAAACGTTGTGTGTCTTCTTTCCACGCTTTTTAGGTGCTATGGACCTTGAGAAAGCCATTATGTAAAAGGTTTACACTTCTAATTTGACACATTTTCATGACGATACGTCCAAAAGTTGCAGGACTCATATGATAGCTCATAAAAATTGTGGCATGTGAGTCTCTAGTTGCTGTATGGCACAGGGTAACGGACAGTAATTCTTCTGGAGAATTGGTTCCCTGTTTCTGCAAATCTTCAAAAAGGAATGGTCAACAAGACTCAGTAGCTCTTCCAATGTCACTGGCAATATTCGAAAGTACAGAAAGATTAGATCGTGACCATACATGCCAACATTGATAAAAGAGAAATAGGGAGATTTTAAAATCTCCAACGCAGCGTACCGTAGGCATGCACGCAATGATGTTAGTCATCGCCCCAAAACAGCTGGGGGTCTGGGGGGCGCTGTAAGCCCCCCAGCAGGTCCAGGGCAGAGCCCTGGCAGGGGTCCAGGGGGCGGAGCGCCCGGAAGCTCTTGAGATTTTGCCATTTCAGATGCCTTAAAATGGCTTAGGATCCTGCATATGTAATACATACAAACTATGAAGAAATCAAGACTGACATATAAATCCGCCCCTGAACAAGGCCTAGGGGTATTCCATAGCCCAGATGAACCAGAAACAGAAAATGAAAAAACCTTTTGAAAATGAAAAAACTATTTTTTCAGAAAACTGCATGACAGTATACTCATCTATGACAAGATAGCATAAAATATTTGTTAACAAGTTCAAAAATAAATTAGTTAATATGTTCATTGTTCTTTAAATTAATCTTTTGAGCTTTTGGAACTTGCAGAATTTGCAGAAAGGTTCTTATAGGTGACTGATTTTGCATGTTTCATCAATGCTTTTGATGGTTGCCACTCAAAACATTTAATGTTCTGTTGCTTAAATACATTTATCTTAGTAATCAGCAAGCCAACTAGATTATTTCTTATCCCTGTTCTGTCTTCATAAACACTTGAATGTGTATGACCCTTTTTGACACCCTTCCCCAGATTGTGCCTTGAATCAGTCAAGATCTTATCAACTGTACTGAATACACCTTCGCAGAAGGAATTGCTGTGAGGAATCAACAACAAGAACCGAGCTAAATTTTAAAGATTTGGAAACCTTTGAATGCCTGTTACTGAATCTTTCATCTTTGATATTTCAAGCCAAAACTGATCAATTCTTTTGTAAGTGTCTGCTAAAGGAAGGTCATCATTGCTTGTAGTTTGGTAATCAAGCAACTCTGTTTGCAACTTATCCAAATGCTCAATTGGAACAACTGCTGGAAATCTAGATGTTAATAGGGCCACATGATCTTCTTCAATTTTGGTTCTTTCACTTGGCTTTAAAATGTTGAAAAATATTTCAATAATGGATCATGCAATGCTGGCATTGACTTTAGAAGATAATTGCTAGATGAAATGAAAAACGATTGCACTTCCTTTAAAAATTTGTTATAGTTGGATGAACCTATGATGTTTTGCGAAACAGCATACTGTTTTGTGGTTCAACCAATATGTATACTGTTAAGTTCTCTTTGATTTTCAGACTCTTCAATATTTATAGATAAGATATAATTGGTGTTAGCAATCACTTCACTTTTGATGAAACGTGACAGCAACGCTCTGTATAGCTTGACAGTGCTTTCATGTAGAAGATGTACCAGGGGCTCTTCAGATTGTAGAAAGGTATTAAAGTGAGCAAACACAGGCATAACTAATTGCACAAACAAAACATAAAGTTTAGAAAATGGATCATCAAATTTTCTTGCCAATCTGACCTCTCTTGTAACTGTGTTGGCACCAAGAGAATTATCCTCCTCAAATTCTGAAAGAAAGTATGATCTTAGGGCTTCCCACTGCAGCAGAGTTCTGTCCACTGATTTTCCCAAACTGAGCCATCTGGTTGTAACATGCTTGATAACCTTTTTGACATCAGTGTTTGTAAACTCCATGTATTCTCTAAGAGTAGCCTTTCTTTTAACACTGCGTTGGAAGTGATAAAATAGATCAATGATGAAATCATCTACTTGCATTGACAATTTTTTTGCCCCTTTCTGAGCACACAAGTGTGCAAGATGGTAGGGACACCCAACATCAAAGACCTTTTGTATCTGTTGTGAATCTTTGATCATTTTGAGAAGGCTTTTGTTCTTCCCAACCATGGAGCTGGTGTTGTCAGATGAGTAGGTGCAGCAAGAGTCCCAGGTTAAAGAAGCTTTTTTCAAAGAAGAGGTACAAGTCTCAAAAATAGTTTTTGCATCTGAGCCTTTGTCAATGTCTGGCATGTCCAGCAATGAGGTGGTAACAAAGCCATCTTCAGTAAAGTGCCTTATCAAAATGGGTAGGAACTTGTCATTTTCATCACTACTTCCATCTGTAGCAATCCCAAACCATTTGTTCAAGCTGGGTTCATTTAAAAGAGCCTTCAATTTACCAACAGACTCTTTTACAGCTGCCCCACTCAAAATATGGGTTGTTTTGGTCCTACCACATGCATACTTTTGGGCCATTTTCGAATCAGGAAACATTCGTTTAAACAGCTTAACAGAATGATCAGCAGTTGAAATTGGCAGGTTGTGCTCGCATAAGAACCCAGTGAATAATAGTTCAGCCTTTATAATCTTATCCTCAGTACAGCTAGAAGAACTTCCAGCAAAGAAATTAGAAACATTTTGAGTAGATTTAAGAGCAGCTACTGTTTGAACATGCTTGTTCAGAGCGACATGTCTCTTGATATCATTTTCTCCACCATGTCCAATACTGAAATCTGTATTGCAAATGCTGCAAAGAGCATAAGTTTCCCCCCTTTTAGATTGTCTTAACAAGGGATAAACTAAAATCCATTGTTCGCGTCTTGATTTAGATCTGATTAGATATTTCTTTTTCTTTGGCTGTTGTCCATCACCCGCCTCTGCATCCGCCATATTAAAGAATGTTGTGATTGCCAAATGCCACACATGCGCGGTGCAGTTCCCTAGCAACAAGCTTTATGAAAGGGAAGTGAATTGTTTCCAAAGAATGGAAGGAGGATAAGGAGCGGTGGGAGATGGAAAGGAATCCGATTCTCTGCGTAAGAACATGTACGAGGTGTTTCCAATGTAAACTGTAGTCTCGAGTAACCATGTAATTAGGTAAATACAGCACTAGGTATATTTGGGAGGGGAAATTTTAAAATTCCGGGAGATTCAGCTCATTTTCCAAATTGCGTGCGGGAGATTTTTTCATTCGAAATAGCGGGAGTCTCCCGCAATTTGCGGGAGGGTTGGCATGTATGCGTGACTCGCAAAGCGGTTTGCAAATACAAACTTTATGATTTCTTTGACGCATTTTCTTTGCCATTAATTTTTCTCTTTGCCTTATTGGAAGAAGAACTGTGAGCGGTGGTCATCAGACATGTTTTTTGTGTTTTGATAACGAAGACATATTGCAAATTATCTGCGGGAAATATCATACATAGATGGTTCGCTGGCGATTATAATTGTCATTATTAACTATTAACAATTTCTTCAATGTATGCTAAAATATAAAAATATTGCTAACGAGCTAATTAGTGCCAACAAAGCAAAAAAAGAAAAGTTATTATACAGATTCTATAGAAAAAAAGCGATAAAGACGCTACTCCACAGATAAAAATTTTGCACAATTTGCAGATGCAAGTACTTCCTTTACATGAGTTTATATTCTGTTTCAAATTAATTAGTGTGCTCGAGTCCTTCATCTCATCCGTTAATGAGGACCATAAATGGTGACCTATGTACAAAATGTTTTCAATTCCACATTTTGCTGTCTTGACATTCGGCAATTGCAAATGATTTTTACTTCTCAAATTATGTTGGACATCTCTCAGGAGAAATTTTTTCATAAATATAGGATTTAGATTACTTTTTATTTTGAAAAATGAAACCATTAGCAACTGCAGGTTGTGCTGATGAATGGCCACATATTTTTCTTTAGTTTTTCTATCTTTAATCCACTGCCTTTGCATACCAGCCGTAGTGCTTTTTCAAAAGCACGATTTAGTGTTGCCTTAGTTGCCCTATCGTTAAACATCCATACTAGTGGGCAATATTCAAATTGTGAACTGATGAAAGAATTCATTAAAATTTCTGATTTAATGGGATCAATATAATTTGACAAGCGGGCAAGTGCATGAATCCTTTGGTTCGAAGTCCTCAATATGGTTTTTGAAATTTTATTTCTTGTCAAAATTTATTGCCAGTAACATTTCGCAGTCACTTTCCTTAATTTCAAAGTTTCAAATTATGATTGTCGCTTTTGTGTTTTTATCTCCAAAAACTTATGGTGATAAGACGACATTTTTCATCATTGAGTTTGAAGAGATTATCGAAAACCATTTTATAATCACAGAGCAGGCATCTTCTAATCGTAGGATAACAATGCCGAGGTCTGAATGGCATGCAAAGACAGTAGTAATTTTTGTGTAATTTGCACACCAGAAAATTTTGCGTATAAATGTCGGCGATCAGGCGAACAAATGAAGATGTTGTCTCCAAATTTCTCTTGCGATTGCGCCAACTACTCGCTGAGATTCGCCTTAATGGAAGCATGCCTTATCTTGGTATGAAGGCCATAGACAGGGCATATGTAAAGGCATCTCATATCATGGATGGACTTTGCTTTTAAGGGATTGTATTGGAGTAAGATACGGGCTTTCAAAGTCTGCCAGGTGACTTTTTCGGAAAAGTCCAAAAATCATGTGATAGATAAACTCACAAAACTAGTAAAATTGACTTATTTTTGCTTATAGCTGTATTTAGTGACATTTGACGAGTGGGGTAGTGTGACTTTTTCGATTGGGTAATCTATCATACTTTGCGTGACTGAATGTATCTTGGTGTGGCCAGATGAAACTAGGTATATATACACTATTGCTGGATGCTTAGTTTAGATCCATTTTTGAAACTTTCTTTTGTTGGATATAGGGAAGTAGGCATTGGAGCTGAAGTAAACATTACAGCAGCTTCACCAAAACTTTTCATAGAAATATACAATTGACTCTTACTAGATGCTCTAAGACGTAAGCATAAAACGTAATCTCTATGTGGTACATATAATGTAATAGTTAAGCTTTATTGAGTATATGAAGGTAATGAACTGCAGAAAGGAAGAGGCTGTCTGGATAAAAATGAGTTGCCATTGAATTAGAAAGTTCGGGGATACAGCTTTAAAGCTATTAACTTTCACAATGAAAGCAAATCACAAACAACACGAGAGATTCGTACAGTAATGAAATTGGCCCACGTACTGCAAAGAGACATATCAAAAAGTTAATTTTGATTTCCTTTTACTACTACTGCCAGAAAATAGCATGAAATTCTAAGCATAGATAATTTACTGAACAGACACACAAGCATGGAATTCTATTTTAATACTGCCACAAAGACATCACATCGCTTTTGACAACAGCCATTATCATTTTTGTGAATCTGGGAGTGAGACTATAGTTGAGGGAAAAGTGCCTATACGCTGAACACTTCTAAGCGTGCACTACCATTTTGTTCGCCAGTTGATGAGGAATTTATAGATTGAAATGGAGCATTTTGATTGGCAGAATACATTCCACAGTACTTACTGCGTATTCGTGACAAACTTCTCTTTAACATGAAGTTGTACTTCGTCGCTAAATGTCTTGAAGCTTCAGCGTTCAATATGTTGAATTTCATGTAGGTCAGCTTGCTTAAAGGCAAAACACTTTACCAATTGAATGATCATTAAAACGCAAGTCAGATTTAATTTTGTCTGAATATTGAAATGTATTCACTGTATACCTTGCATACCATTACACTGCGTAACTGCATTTGGTTGGTTCAAATCTAAGTTCAAAATGCTAAAAGCTTTCAATTTCCGTATGATTTTCTTAAATTTATTGAAAAGTATGACTTGTCATGGTGACATTATGAAAATGTCAGTAGATACTTAATTACATAATATAGTTCTTCAAGCGACAAATTTTCTGTCTCCAGATTCACTAGATTTAGCACATGATCTTAACAAGGCATTTTCACTCTCTGAAACAGAACTAGTCGTATGTTACTTAATGCTCCTGCGTCATAATTGATTTTTTCGGAATTTGATATGCAGGGAACTTTCTCTAAAGCGAACGCCTTCGGGACTTTGAAAATGTTCCCGTTTTGACGAGAGATCCACTTTATAGAAATTGCCGTTTTGTGAGTGCGAAGGAGCTCAAATACAAAATATCCATTTCACTACTTTAGTAGGTAATAAAGGACATCAAAGCGGTGAAGTTCCGAAGCCCTGTTGTTTTGTGTGTAAAACCGATATTACCACATCTTCTTTACAATTTCTGTAATAGCAAAGATAAAGAAATTCTCTCTTACCACTAATGGTAACCTGTATTAACCAATTTTTGATAGCAATACAAGACATGACATTCCTAAGAAATTCTCACCATCTCTTTCGGGATAAATTAAGAAAGCTGAGGCTCAGATGGAATGCTTTTAAAGCAGAAAGAGCATGTATTTGGGTTTTTGTTACAAAAGTATCGCTGCAAATAGAACTCTACACACCATAGTTTTCCCAATAAAGATTTCAAGAATGTGACATGCATGATACTCTAGGGTTACAGTTTGCATAATGGTAATGGAAGCTGGTGTAAAAGCAGAAAGAATGTTAATGCTACAAGTATTTTTGCCATCTATGATAAAAGAGATTATGAAGATAGGCATTTTGTCTTCCAACAAGATATTGCACTCCTACAGCAAGCCAAATTGCATGAAGGTATTTTCAGCATGAAGGAATAAGTCTCCACTCTTGTCTAGCACGAAGTCCTCATATAAATAATATCGAAAACGTTTGAACTTTGATACAATGCTACTAACTTTTAACTCAAGAGCTCCTCTGATAACTAGAATTGAAAGAATCCCTCGAATTGAGAAAGTTCGGCCACAAATTGATGCGAAGGTATTTCAATCAATGCGTGATTTCCATAAAAAATATAAGTAATATAACAATATAGAAACTGCTTGTTATAAATTAGTTTATATTTTTAAACTTTCAGAGCTATGTGCATTAATTAGAAAGATTTTTCATGTTAATCTATTCCCGATTTGCTTTTTAAATAACTTCTGTATTCTCAATATATGATTTTTTAATGGCTTGGTATTGAAACCATTTTAATTGAAGGGGTGAGTTACATATGTTCAATCAATCAGGCATCATGAAATAAACATTGTCTACTTTCTTCAGATAAACAGCAGTCATTTACGGCAACATATACCATTCACAGTCTTAAGCTCATATAGTGTGGGTACAATAATGTTTTCTTATAAAGTTCTTCATGACCGCAAGTTATGTACGATCTCATATGACTGACTAGAAAACAAGGCAATCTAAAGCTCATCTTAACTAAATTATATTGCGGCAAACTAATTTCTGAGAAGTTCAATGAGATTACAACCAAGTTGTACAATAGGTAATTTTAACTGAAAACGTAACAGTGAACTTCATGCGTCACCCACAGTGGGCTCTCGAAGTGAATTAGCAAACTGCAAAGTAAAAGCCAACAAACCTTCAGGCATGGTAACGATTTGCATATAATCGTAAGGGGTCTTAAGGGAGTCTTAATCTGTCTTAAGCAGTCGTAAAAGTTAAACATGTTCAACTTTGTCAATTGATCTTAAGATTATTTACGACTGCGTAAGAGAGCTTAAGTATGGTGGCCCATAAGTATCATGAAATTTTCACCGAAATTTTTCTTTACAGTACACTGAAAATATACCATTATTTCATGGACTGGAAAAATTTTTATTCTATTTTGACTGAATAATTTTTTTGCGATTACATTATTTCATGGATGGCAAAAAATGTGTTGTATTTTTTTGTTTCCATCGTATTTTTTTGTTGGCTTACAAAAAATATTTTTGCACTACTTACAGGAAAAAACCTTACCTGTGGCCCATGAGTATCAGTATCATTTTTGTAACGATGCTAGACCAATAGACTTCCTACACCGGTCTATCCTAGTATTTGACTACGTACTGAGCATGGCAGCTGGATGGAAGACGGACAAAATATTGGTATCTGATCTAGAGAGGTATGTTCAACAAAATCTAAGGAGATGCGAGATCTTAGATTTTGTAAATCGAAATTTTCCATCCTATCCGTGGAGCTTACCAACGCTTGCAAAGAGACTGAGTTATTTTAAAATATCACACATACAATCTCTGCCAAAAGTCCTTGGAACACCAATTAATTAATGCATAAATTCTGATAAAAATGATATTCTTATCCATGTCGAACGATGGAAATCCCCTTCCCCCCAAAACAATGTTGGATGAAGTGTTTATTTGTCAGAGAAGGGTCTGCAAGCATAGCGGCTTTTTCTGTACCTTTCAACACTGTATATAACAATATTGTTTTGAGTGGGAGAGGGGGATACTACTAAATGAGCGGCAGAAATAATGCAAGTGTTCCAAGACTTTTGGCAGAGATTTTCGATGCTATTGTTGATGCGGAAATGGTGAAGAACATTGAAAGAAATGAGTTCTCCGGCCCTGGAAAATTGCTTGGATATCGGGGGTTGCCACAAAAGTTGCGAACAGTACATGAAATTAAAGTTCTACACCTCCTCGTACACAATATCATATTTGATTTCGATCCAGATGGACTCCAAGGCCGCAGCCTTCAAAGCAAACGAAGAAAGACAATGGAACCGGTTACATCAAGAGGGCCGCTTTGGGATCTTTCTGTGGACGGCCACGACAAGTTGTGTGGCTATTAGAATTGGATGTTCCTATTAGGGTTGCATGGTTTGATTGATACTTTTTCCAGAAAGGTATTATCATTAACTGTGCTTTTTTCCAACTCAGATCCAAGAGTTATTGGTAGACTCTACTTTGATCTCTTATACAAAATAAAAACGTTGCCTGTATTCATAAGGATGGATAAAGGGACTGAAACAGAGAAAATAGCAGCCATGCATAGCTACCTAATGTCCAAACAGGATTTCTTTGAGAATCCTGTTGACTCAGTTGTCTATGGCCTTCAACTACTAGCAAAATCGAAAGATGGTGGAGGGATCTTTATGAACGATTGGAAAAAGGGATTATGACTCATGTGATGAAATTGACAGACAGCTACTTGGATATGTCTTTATCCCTGTTTGCATAGGGAATCAGATAAATTTGTAAGCATCTGGAACAGTCACAGGATAAGAGAACAAGCAAACACGTGCCTACCTACTGGGGTTCCCGATCATTTATTCAATTTTTCTGAACAGTATGGAGGCAAAAACTGGGAATAGAGATCACAAATGAACAACTTCAAGAAGTTGCTGAATTTTCTGGAGTTCTTGACACAGGCAATTTCATCAAAAAAGCATTACATCAAGTGTGCCAACAGCATTTACCCCATCTTGAACAATTACCATGCAGTGACATTATGAATGCCTATTTATGTTTAAGAGAAAAACACAAACTGATCTCAATCAAGACGCACTAGGACATGAGAATAGCTTTAAATAATAAAGAACTACAAAAATTGAATACAACACTTTCTTTGTCAGCAATATTTCAGTTGTATTTGTTGTTATCTCTGTCCTTTAAATTCATCATCTTGTAAAATTCATTGCACTTATGAAATGCGAAGAAGGTTTCAATTGCATGTGTAGAAAGATTCCCTGCACAAAATCTTAACTCCCCTTCTTCTTCAAGTAAAACTGTGGATACAACTTCAGGATCAAATACGGCATATCTAACTCTTTGCATATCTAATACTACGATTTGATCATTTGTAGCTTCAAATGAATAGTGCGAAAAACACTCAGCCTTGGCAACAATAATTATGTCATCTTCTGATATGGCTGCAATTATAAGACTATTGCTGTTGAAGTACTTTGCAAAAGTCCCGGGAATATATTCCTCAATGGTAACTGGAGTATCTCCAATCCTGGAAAAAATACCTTTTTGTAATGAAGACATTCCCCAAAGTTTTCTGGGGATTTGTTCCTGAAGGACATAGCTATACTTCTTGCAACTGTATTCATTTGGACCTGCTTACTTGTATGCTCAGTAACTGTTAAGTTGAATGTATGGGTTACTTGAGACATCATGTCCTATTTTGTTTCTTCTATTACCCACTTTGAGCAAACTGATTTGTCATTTGGGGTAGCAAGAAAGGCATTTTCAAAGCCTCCTTCAGCAAACATTTTGTTATCTTTCAATGCTGTATCGCTTGGGTATGTCTCCCATCTTTTTGCAGTAATACCATAACTTTCTAATGTTAATGTGATTTGGGTCACATCAGGTGGTTTCACTAACTTTGCTGCATGCATCAGGTCGTCAATGCAAACTGATTTAGGAAATGCTGTGGATGAATTCTGTGGTAATTGATAGTCAATTTTGTCCTTCCTTGACTCTGATGCAACACTTTCATGTTTGCAGATGTGGCCTTGCCACTGCGATTGGCTGCTATTGCTACAAAGCGCTTCTTTTTGATACCTTGTCCCTTCTTTTGCTATTCCACTTTCAAGAAAGCGTATAAAATAGACCTTTTTGTTGGCAACTTGCTCAGTGACCTCTGTCCCCTAGGAGAACATCGCACGTTCCAGGTGCTTGATCATAAAACTTTTCACATGCCTCTTTACTGTTTGAGATTGAGATCTCACCATATCCAGAGCAGTTCACAAAATCTCTTGTGTCTAGAGGTCCATACTATTTTAATCTGTTTGGCACTGTGCTCATTTTTTGCACCAGTATACTTTGTGGAGTCGTCGCTGTCTTTGCTTTACCTGGCCCACACCTCATTGCAGCACATTCTCGCTCATATTTCCTCAAGTGCGCTTTGACATTGATGTTTTAACTTTAAGCAAGAAGGAAATTTTTTAGTTAAACGAGTCGAACAAATAGAGCGTGAACATGGGAAAACTACACTGCAACGAGGCTTCGTGCGTCTAGCCTCGTTATAAAAATGATACTGATACTCATGGCCCAAAGGTAAAGTTTTTTTTCGACGTAATGCAAAAATTTTCTTATATAGGTTAACAAAACAATACGACGGAAACAAACAAATACAACAAAATTTCTTTTGTCATCCATGAAATAATGTAATTGCAAAATTATTCAGGCAAAATAGAATAAAGCTTATTTCCCGTCAATGAAATAATGGAATTGCAATATATTTTCAGTATACTATAAAGAAACGTTTCGGCGAAAATTTCATGATACTGATGGACCACCATACTTAAGACTCCTTTAAGAATTAAGACTACTTTTTGACATATAATGACCAATACTGACACACAACCAGCGACAAATAACCCATACTAATCCACAGCAATCCATAGGCAACTAGACTACCCATAATTTCCCCTCATAATATCCCACGAGGTTGATAATAGATGGAAGGCACACAAACCTATTCCTCCACAGCAGCAACTTCTCAATGTATTCACCATTGCTTCTCAACCTGATCACTTGATCCACGCTGATCATCTCTTGGCTGTCGGGATCATTATATGCAACAAGCAGTGGTATACCGCAGTTTAGGGCACCTTAGTTCAAAAACTAGGAGCCTTCGACCTCTGCAAAAGGTTCCCTAAAGAATTCTTTTCATCATCCGGAATGCCCGGAAAGTCCTTCAGCGCAACACCTCCAAATCTAGTGGACCTGATGGCATACCTGCTATAGTTTTAAAGTCATGTGCACATGAACTCGCCTCTATAGGCTTCCTCCTATTATTCCTTAGTACAGTAGAATATTCTTAAAACTAATACCACTTATGGCAAGCTTCTTAGCCAAGCACTATACATAAGAGGTACTTGAGGACAAATATAGTTCCTTTATTACATGTTAGCTTTGGCATGAAAAATACTGGTTGCTCAAAGAGAAGTTATAGCTAAGAATAGACAATCAAATAACTGATAAGAAAATTGAGCATCGAACAAGAAAGAATCACAAGACATGAAATCCACTATTTTTGCCTTTTCTGCAGTTCTTCTTGATGGTAGAAGAGTTGGCGAATTCTTGGCCTTAAGAACTGATAAACATAGCCAGGAACGAAACTTTGCGTAAAACAAGACAAAAAGTCCTGTCAGTGAAATATGATTTCTACATCTCGTACCAAAGTATCTTCAGCTTTTTACAGCGCGAAGAATGAATGCAGTAAGCAACATTTGGACAGATTTGAGTGCCCAACTCATTTCTCCTTTTGCCACCATGTCTCCACCATCTTGCCTCTACGTGCTTGGCCAGTCATTTGAGAGAGAGAGAGAACAATAGAGCGCGCCTTCTTGTCCTACTATCTCTAACTTTAGGAGAAAAAAGGGGTTGCTATTTTAAAAGATATTGCAAACAAAATTTGCAAAAAAGGAGTGACTACAAGTTAATTGAAAAAAGCCATTATGATAGAAATACCAAAAATGGAAGGCACTTAGAAATTTTAGCAATATCAAACTATTAGTATAATAAATCATATAGCAAAGATATTCTTCAAAGTGATAACTGAAAGAATAAGAAATAAGATACGACAAGAAATTGCAGAACAGTTTGGTTTTTTTACAATCTCTAGAACAACCAATACCTTTTTCACAGTAAATAGAATAATTGAAAATACAATGCAAGCACAAAGAGATGCATATGTCTGCTTTGTCCATTGTGAAACGGGCTTTGACAAAGTCAAGCTGAATGAATTAATAAACATCTAGAAGCAGATTGGTGTTGATGGAAAAGATCTAAAACTTATTATGAACATTTATGATATGGAAAGAGTAGCTTTAAAATTAGGTGGAGAGCTGACTGATTGGATAGACGTAAAAAGAGGAGTAAGGCAGGGGTATGTAATATTACCAGACCTACTTAACATATACGCTGAATTTTTTATAATAAGGAATGTCGATGATGAGGGAATTGGTGGTACAAATTGGTGGTAGAAACTAGTGGTAGAAACATAAACAACATCAGATATGCAGATGATGCAGTTCTGATAGCTGATTCAGAGGAGAAATTAAAGACTTTGGTACAACAAGTTAGTGAACATAGTGAAGCCATGGGAATAAAGACAAACAGAAAGAGAACAAAGACAATAGTAGTTACAAAAACAGATAGAAGTCCCATAATCCATTTGAGATGGGACAGCGATGAAATTGAGCAAGTAGAAGACTTCGTCTATTTAGGTAGCCTTATTAACTGGGATGGTAGACAGGAAAAGGAATTAAAACATGTCTATAGCATATAAAAACATGAGAAAACTTAAGAAATTAATGGCAAACAGAAAATTTTCTATCACTTTAAGAAAGGGATTCATAAACTGCTATATATCGTCCATCTTTTTATACAGAGGTGAAACATGGAATATTAGCAATCAAACAAGGAAGAGACTGGAGGCCTTTGAGATGAAAATGTGGAGATATGTGCTGAAGGCTTCATAGACACAAGGAATCACCAACGAAGAAATTTTGAAAAGAATGGGAATGCAGCGAGAATTAATGACAACAATATATAAAAGACAATTAAGTTTTGTTGGTGATATAGAAAGAAAAGAAAGATTGGAGAGCCTACGCATGATTAGTATGGTGAATGGGAGAAGAAAGAGGGCATCCAAGGAAGAGCTAAACAAATAATTTGATTAAGATGGTGGAATTAAGATTTTCGAATTGAGAAGGATGATGAAGGAGAGAAGCCTCTAGAGTTCCATGATTGCCTACGTTCAGATGGTTAGGGCACCTCACTATGTAAGTAAGTAAGTAAGTAAGTAAGTAAGTAGGTAAGTAAGAAAGTAATGCTTTATTTAGTGGTGAAGATAGCTCTGACGAGTTGGTCATGCAAAATACATTGTGCGTGCGCAAATACGATCCCGCATACACAATGCAATCCTGTTCATGTATGAGTATTCAGCCAATTCCCTATGGTTATCTTATTACTATATACTACTCAGGTTCAGCATGTAACTCAAACTACCATTGCCAACGCAAATTTGTTCTCAATGCAGGATATTGAGTCAAGCTCAAGTCCCACTTCAAGGGTTTGCTTCTTGCTTGAGTTTCCATTTAGGCTTAAGGAGCCCCACCAATTCCATGGCAATGAAGGAATTGGGGGTAAGCAACCTGAACACGTTCTTTAGCTTCCAACAGCGTAATGAGATTTCCTCTGTTTGCTAACTTGTCCATTGATTTATGTATGTACAAGGACATAGCTCACAAAAAAATAGCAGTATTGTTCCAGATCCATTGAGGAATGCCAGAAACACAAGCAGCTTCCTACTAATCCACCCTCCCCAACCTACGCTATCTAATCCTCAAAATCTATAGCACAGTTCAGTGATGTACTTATGGGAGGCATGGGGGCAGCATGCCCCAATATTTTCAAAAATGAAAGAAACTTTGTCAAAGGTTGGCCATACCGAAAGAGAAATGGTTACAGTATTTTCTTTTTTTATTAACAGTAGTTGGTCAAATGGTCAAAATGCCCCCACCCCCAAGTAAAACTTTTTTGACACATTTCTGACACAAATAATTATTCCTTCCAAGCACTAGCAATCTAAGGGGCTGTCTTACCTCCATCTTTTTTACAAGATTCATATAAATTATCCTCTTCCAAATCTAGCATCAACAAACATAATCAAATCTCCCTCTCTGTTGATCATTCTATTCATTCCCTTTTTGGGAGGTTTTGCATAGACTATGGGGTTTTCCCCAAAACTATTTACAAGTAGTATTTATATAAAAGGAGCTACAAATTTGCTTAAAAAGTAATAGAGCAATTGAAACTTCCTTGAGTGATAAGCACAAACAAAATATGATCAGCAAATATAAGATGTTCTAGTAAAGATTCTACTGGATTCCTTCTACCAGAATAATTCAAATTACTAAAGAGAATCCATCTGGCATATAATATGATAATCAAAAAGATTAGGGTATATCAGAAAAATGTAAGATTATTTGAATATAAAATTAAGACTTCTTGGTTTTTCTCTGAATTTATATAAAATCAAAGGATGCAACAGACAAATATTTTCTAGCTCTTTTAATATGTCTCTTTGCACAGATATTCAACACAAGCATGCAAGGAATTCTTGCTGAAGTAGGTCTTAATTCTCTTCAAGCGTGAAAAAGGCCTTTCTACGGATAAGCAAGATATAACATTAGTTGCATTTAATAACACGATCCATCTGGCACATAATATGATTATCAATGTAATATTGTGAAAGATTATGGCATATCAGAAATATTTAAGAGCATTTGAATACAAATTTAAGCCTTCTTGGTTTTTCTATGAATTTATCTAAAATCAAGGAATACAACACACTTCTATTTTCTGCCTCTTTCAATACGTATTTGTGTACAGATATTCGATACAAGCACCCAAGGTATTCCTTCCTATTTCTCAAATAGGCTTTAATTCTCATGAAAAAGACTTTTCTACTGATGAGGAAGATATAGCAATTGTTGCATTTAATGACAGAAGTTTGAAAACTTCTGAAAAACATGACTTGCAAGTTGAGATTGTTGATGTAATCTAATAGCTCTAGATAACCTGCTTTGTGGAAATCAGAATCTCTATGAATAAACATAAGCTGCTGTTCAAGCAAAGAAAGTTTAAAAAGAGGACCATACATTTTTTCCAAAAATTCCAACTTCTCAGCAGGGACACTATTCTCCCAATTAATGAAACAATGTTAATTGACTAGATCTAGAAAAGCAAAGTCCTTAAGATCAAGAAATCGCTCCTGTAACATACAAGAAACATTATCAATGAGTTCAAAGAAAAGTCTTCTATAATTGTGCCTCATACCCGACCTTGCTTTTGGCTGGCTCACCAACTACTTGAACTACTAAAGCAAAGACTCATTATAGGAATTATTTGACTTCAACTCACCAAGCATGTCAAGAAAATTATCTTTCCAATGCCATAGCTAAGATCTGTTTTTCTGTTCTACAAACCCATGTAAAGAATAGATGATTGCTGCAAAATTTTACTAAAAAGGGCAATTAAGAAATGAAAGAGAAAGCCATTCAGCTGCTGCAATAATCCACCTGACATTGAAAGTATAAAATCATCCCAAGGTTGTGCATTTTCATGGATAGATTGCAAGGCAGTCTTCAAAAATCACACCTACTGTAAGTGAACGATTGAACCATTGTGTTTCTCCCGGCTGTCGTATCTCAATTCCATGTTTCCTAAAAAGCTCCTTTCTTTTAGAGCTCATACTTGTACATGAGCTAAAAGTAGTGATGTGCCGAGACACCTTCTGTTGGAGAGAGCGGGTGTTTTGACCAATTGACCAACTATTCTTACTCAACAAAATAAAATCACAGAAATTACTATTCTCAACTCTCTTCCAGCATGCCTGCCTTTTGACCAACTTTGTTGCCAATTTGAAAATATTGGGAGGCGTGAGGCCCCCAATGGCCCCTGTCTGCACATACCTTTCTGAAAGTAGAGAAATTTGCAAATAATACCTTCACTATAATAGATGAAGCTGACTGACATAAGACAAGATTCAATCGGTGAGTAGCACAATGGAAAAGTAAGCAAAATGGTATTCTTCACGAAGAAGCGTTGAAGCCCAGAAACACTGCCAGACATCATGGGTTTGCATGATTAGTTTACCTTTCAGTGTGTCTCCATATTTCCTCAAAGTTTGCCTCACAACACTAGTGATGGCTGGAGGTGATCCGTCTGAGCTCACATCAAAAAGGTCTGGGAAGCTGAGAGGAAACCTTGCGTGTTTTTATAGCCTACTATGGTCCATGAAAAAGAAAATCCACATTTAAAAAGTAAGCACGGCCAGCAAAACAGACCTTAGCTTACTTCAATTCCACACAATCAATCTTTCTTTCATACCACTATTGATGAAGCACTCTTCCATGGCTTTGACTGTCAAGCTTCGGTTGGAGGAGATCCTGTTGAACAATTAACCGTTGTTCAGCAACACCACTCGCCAACAACGAGTTAAGGATCAATTCTGATAAAACATCTCTATCTTTTACAATTTCTTGCGCACGTAGCTGAGCCATAACAAATAACGTAGAATATAATTCGTATAGCCTCTCGATTATAGCTAGGCCTGATCAAAATCGCAAATTAGTACCCAGTGCTTTCGTTCAATTACTAAATCACGCATGCTGCAAAGTGCATGATACCACGTGTCTAGGGGGTGACGTTCCGAACTTTCATTGGTGTTTAGCTATATATTTGCCCAATAAGAACACTCTATTTTCCAATGACATTTTTTTCCTAAACCCCCGAAACGCTGATTACAGGTTGATAGCTGATGAATCGTACCTCAATGCCTATTTCCTTCTACACACACACGCGTGCGCAGGCACACACATACACGCATACGCGCTTCAAATAATGCCGCACCATGTCCCGTCGGCCTTGCCCCATTGCCACTCGTTGCTGGGACTACCCTTTATTTCTTATTTTTACATTTATATTGTTTCTATACACTACCCATATGTCATTACGTATCTACAAGATTGCTATTATTTTCACTATCGTTTGGGATAGTCTACTGGTCTTCATTTACTACATTAACATTTCTTTATCTAC
>WIPJ01016924.1:4021-14224 GCA_018155075.1 Cassiopea andromeda | reverse complement strand
GGAGCTATAGGGTGCTAACCTTGCTCAAGGGAACCCCAGGGTGCAGCTTAAGGTCAATGCCCAGGACCGTCTTGGCCTTAAGTACTGATAAACATAGTCATGAACGAAACTTTGCGTAAAACAAGACAAAAAGTCCCAGGGCCTAATTTAGAGTGTCCCTAACCACTACTAGTGGTAATAGAAAGTTTATTAGTGGTCTTGGAAAGAAGAATTAGTGGGCAATTTATCTTTGTTTACTTAATAAAAGTGCTATTGCGGGAGATGTATTACACTTTTTTCTCTTCATAAGAAATCTGAAACTTTTTCAGTACAGAAAGTTCCTGAATTCTTGGCCAATTTGCTACTTAGAGCTTGTTAAAAGTTTGGTTCTAGATTTGAAAACACGTGTAACAGTAAATTTTAAGATTTAAGCTTCTTAAATTTTGAACATTTACATTGAACCTTGCAACCAGGTATTTCATTTCTTTAAAACTTTAAAAGTAGGCGTGGCATCATTCTCCCGCAAAGTAAAGGGCGTGGTTTGACATTTTTTCTTATGCAATTAGTGGTCATGGAAAAATGCCTTAAATTAGGCTCTGAAAAGTCCGGTCAATGAAATACAATTCCTACATCTCGTACTCATCTTCAAGCTGCGTAAAGCATGGTCGACTGCGTAAAACGCAAAGAAATAATGCAGTAAGCTACATTTGGGCAGATTTCGGTGTCCAGCTCATTTTTCCTTTTGCCACCATGTCTCCGCCATATTGCCTCTACATATTTGGCCAGTCATTTGCGAGAGAGAACAATAGAGCGTGCCTTCTAGTGCTACTATTTCTGATATTAAACTTCGGATGGCGACTGAAAGGTTAAACGAAATACACGTTTCTTTTTTATAAGAAAAACGTTTATAAGAAAATGAGGCATAAATCGTCAAAATTTTAAGAAAATCGTAAGAAAATCACTAGGCTCTATTTCCAAAAGTAAGTGATTTTATAGGCCAAAATCGGTATTTCGTCGTTATTGCATTCAAAATGTTAAAGATGGAATTCAAAATCAAGTATACAATATTATTAACGAAAGTGTAAACCATTTTAGGCAGTTCAGTAAAAGTTAAGAAAAAGTTAAGAAAATCTCAGGCTCAATTTCGGGAAATGTTAAGAAAATTGAGGCTCAGGCAAAATAATGATTTTCTTATAAAAAAAATATGTGTATAGCCAGATGCAATTGCATGTGATAGGATGCGTCTAATTGGCTACAAGTGTGACCGACAGCACCGGACTTTCTGACTGAATTCATGATGATTTATTTTCCTATCTCCCTCCTATCCAGTGCCGTAACCACCGGGGGGGCAAGGGGGGCTGGAGCCCCTCCAATAATTTCTTGTTAAAATAAACTTTTTTTCAATTATAATACTAAAGTGTACGAAATAGAAAATTAAGTATTTTGTGTCTTGTTATTAAATAGAATGTAAATAATAATAAAACCAATGGAATAAAAATTTTCGATGGAATTCCATTAATTGCATTCTTTTATTCTTTTATTACAACCGTTTCCGGAAAATAACATTCTGATAAAATTGTACATGCATGTGCGCGTTTTCATTTCTTAAACGCTACAAGTGAAGAAGAAGGTTTGAAAAACAAGGGGTCAAACAAGAGTATTTATAAAAAATAATGCTTGTTATGTTAGCAACAAATGCTTTGAGTGAAAGATCATTTTCTGCCCTGCGAAGACTGAAAACATACCTCCGCGCAACAACTACAAATTCGAGGCTAAAAAATATGCTTACGTTGCATATCCACAAGGACGAAACCGACAATCTTGGTCTTTGTAATGTTGCAAATGAATTCATTCTTCTTGGTGATCGTAAAACTTTGTTTGGATGTTTTTAACAACTACATCTATTTTACAATCATCTTTTGTAATAAGTTGTAAGAATTTTATTAAAATCCACAAGAATTGTAGATATTTTGGTGTATTGTCTTTCACTTTTTGGATCTCTACTTTTATAACATTCAGACAAATTAAGTAAAATGTGACCCGTTATAGCGTGTTTAGACGTTTGAAAATCGTAAAATTTTCTCAGCTCCTCCGCCTCAACCATGTCAACATAGTGACTTCTAAGCCCCCCCAAAAGGAAAATCATGGTTACGGCCCTGCTATCTCAAATGATAATGACTCTGAACTTGATGATTTAGACGTGTTTGGAAATCTATGACCGCAACGCATTTGTTGATTATATTTTGCGTGATGTCTAGCAGTGCTTTTTAATGCATTAAGCATTATTGGCAAGAAAACCAGTGTTCAGGGTTGGAATGCAACTGCACATGTCTGATGACAATGAATCTCTTGTAACATTCTAAAAAAGTTCCAGACGACATCTGAAATAGCATATCATTCAATTTCAAACACAAGCTCTCAACAAGAATGCGGAAATTATGCAATATAATGAATGTGAAGTATCATAATAATGAATAATTAATGCTTCCAAAAGACAATGCTACACAATTATTTCAGCACTTGATATGAGTTACTACAGGCTGAACTTTGTGCCTAATAGTTGCAAAACTGTCTAAAAAGCGAGAATGTACCGCCCCACCCCCTCCCTCGCCACGGCCTTGCTCAAAGTGTTCCTGATGAAGTGGTAAGCAGTCTGTTAATGGGGATTCCCTTCCCTGCAGTCCGCAAAATGGCTAAGAATTGAGACAAAGGAAATTCTTAGAAGATTTAAAGTTTCAGCAATCAGCTATCAGGAAATCTCAGGAATTTCTGGGAGTATGAAATTCAGTGCTGACCCTGTGGAAGCACTGGTAAGTTTATCTGATGTGGACAAATCATGGCTGTAGGGACGGTCGCACACTCATGGCAATTACATCATGCAAATGGAACAGTAATATCGCAAATGGATTCAATTGATAAGTAAGGCAACATTCATTAGTCTTTCTTCAGTAGTCAAAAAAAGTAGTTGACATTGACCCCTCCATGATGAGAGCTACTCTTTTATTTAACGTTTTGAGCTGTATATGTAATTTCCATGGCCAAAATAGTACTAGATCTGCCATGTAACTACTCGCAAGCCCTATTGCAACGTTATGCCTTATATTTCCCTATCCCCCAATTATTGTAATTTTGTGCTTTCATCCAATCATTACTTTAAGAGTGGTGTAGCGTATTTTGTGCATGATATGGCCTGGTAAAAGTGTTTATACCCTGATGCGGAACTTTCGACCTGGCTTACGAAGAATTATTAGTTTCAATGTTGCTCTTGGTAAGCATTTTCCGGTTAGGCACACCAAGCTGTTGTATGCAGTAGTAGGATGTTTGGCGGTGAATGTGAAAAGCTTTCCACTCGTATAAACAACTATGTAATTATTGCTGTGATTCTTTATAAAGGGAAGTGCATAGTAGTGGTTTTCTTCCACAGATCAAGCACCATTTTGCGGTAACTGTCAACTCAGTTTACGCTAATTGTCATATCAGTTTACGGTAACTTCCGGACAGTAGCTTATTTACTTTAAGCTTTTTCTATGAATTAGGGATTTCTAGATGGAAAACAGTCGTATTTTCCATTAGAAGAACAGCCGATCTAAAAGCAAATATACTTCTCTACTTATTTGATGGCAATTGTTGTTCAAAAGTACTTCTTTGGAAACTCCATGTTCAGGGCGCTTTCTGCGAGAGAGTTCCAGAGATTGGACCTTTGCACACGGGATTTTGAATTATGTGTAGGCATAAACCACTTATTTCCTAACAGAAACCACTTATTTCCTAACAGAAACCACTTATTTCCTAACAGCATTAGAGAATGCTTTTGGTGGACTGTAGCAAAAACTTAACCATGGCAATATCATATCAATTTCTTGGACAATTTTACTTGTGAAAATCACCAAGTGTACTACAAACTTGGACTCTTTGCACACAGACATGTCTATGTGAAAAGTAAAGTATATCCCCCTTTTCAATAACACATTTATAGAGAGTGGCTGTAGTATTTCCATGAAAGTAAGTGATATGGTATTGCCATAAAAAGTTTCTGCCACAGTCTACCAAAGGTATTCTCTAATGTTGTTAAGAAACAATTGTTTTATCTTTAGACAAAATTCAAAATCTTTTGTGCAAAGGTTCTATGTCTAGAGCAATGTCTTTCAGAATATTGTGCACACCCCCTGATATGTGCCTTTTTCCACAGTTGATTTTTTTACAGTAACTTGCCACCAAGTCTTTGTCACAGTCTCACACAGCTGCTCCATATAAATATGGTATTGAAAAGGGGATACAGTTTGCTTTTCACATAGACATGTCTGTGTGCAAAGGTTCCAAGATTGTAGCACAAAGGGTACTTTTCAAAAGTAGAATTTTCCCAGAATGTGACATGGTATTGCCATGAAAAGTTTTGCCACAGTCTACCAAGGGCATTATCTAAAGTTGTTAGGAAATTATTGGTTTAGGCTTACAAATATATCAAAATCCTGTGTGCAAAAGCCCAATCTCTGGAATCTGTCGCAAAAATTGCCCTGAACATAAAGTTTTAAAAATAATTACTTTTGAATAAGAATTGCCTTCAAACACACAAAATTATATTTTCGTTTGGATCAGCTGTTCTGCTAATGGGAATTACAGTTATTTTGCATTTAAAAATCCCATATTCAAGGAAAAAGCTTAAATTAAATTAAGCCACCATCAAGAACTTACCATAAACTGAGTTCACATTTTCCATAAACTGAGGTCAATCAGTTTTCTTTCCACCCATTTTCTGTTCTGTGAAGGTACAGTTCAGGCTCTTAGCCATGGGATGTTTTGCACTTTTTTGTTGCTTTTTCCTAGTAGCAATGGAGAGATCTCTTGACATTTTGTTTGAACTCAATCTTGGTCTTTGTGCCATACTAGAATGTTCAATCTTGTCACCCCTGAAGCACTTTGGATAGAAGAAGAGAGTCCTGCATGTTATTGACATTTCTTTGCATAGGAATTCATCAGCAAGCTACACTTTATAGGCAAAATATGTAGATTATCATGAGGCTTCATTAAGGGCTGCTTAAAGATTGAGAAATATATTTTTTTCAGGATTCTTTCCCTTTATTATTTTTGAATTATAATTCAAAAATTAATTTGTTTTTATACATCCTTTGTAGCTTAAATGAACCAAATGGAATAAGCCTTGGAAATTCCAGTACAGGAGAAGAGACTTGTGATGCACTCAGATCAGATATGAATGGGTTACTGCTGGGCACATTGTGCATAACAGCTGTGAGTTGCATTATTACACAACTTGAGAATTTTAGAACATAACTTCAGTGTTACCATTGAATGGTTAGCATTCTGCAAATTGTGCAATATGGATGGTGGATATTGGATGTTGGATCTTTCACAGAATTGGAATGATAAATTTATTTTCCTACCAGACTCAAGCTGATTTTCTTTAACCTTAGCTTACCATAATTACCATCACTATTAATGCTTTTCTCTTCTCTACATCTTTCATCACTCTTATGAAAGTATAGTGTACCCTAGGGGAGGCTTTCAAGCCCCACCTGTAGCTGGGCATGATTGCTTTTTGGCAGTGTAGCCACCAGAATAGCTTTCCTTCATTTCTTTCCAAAGTGCTGTATAGAAAGCTACTTTGAAGGAGTTCTGTTTGATATGAAGTTGTAGATTAGCCATTATTTGGGAGGACAAGCAGAGCCAAAGTTCCTCCTAGGTCCCATTGAATGAGAAAGTTTTTGGAAAATTAGTTCACTAAAGGTTAAATACATGCTTTTTTTGACGTGAAAACCACTTTTTGCCTTAACTTCAATTGTCTTATGAATTTGTTTAGTAAAGAAGCCTGCATTCTACAATTTCAGCACCATTGCTCCCTGATTTCTCTTAGAAAGCAGCCATTAAAGTTAAATGGCCAAGAAGTCAGAGATGCCCGAAGCTACTCTTTCTCACTGGATTTTATGTTGTGAAAACATAGTTCAAGAGCCCAGTCACATCATGATGTTAGCCCAAGATGATGATAGCATAGGAAGATAGTGCATCATTTTCACATGCTCTCACTGCTAAGCAGGCATTTTGTATCTTAATAGTGATGAAGCTACCACCCTTCATCTGGGATATGTAAAGTGCTGAACAATAGGCCATGTAGAATGTTGATGAAAGCTGATAGGAAGAAGTTATTTAGGGGTGTTTATTTCGTGAAGGCTGTTGGAAAGGCTTGCTTCCATCTGCTATCTTTTGTAAGTTGAAACTGCAAGAGAAAAAAATTGATGTGACCAAGGTGAAGCAATCACTTCAATACTATCATCATATAGCTTAAACATGACATAGGAACCAGGTAGCATAGGGGACATGTGTACCTTAGTATTCTCAAATCAACTTATGCTATTTCTATATGCTCACTCACCACCTCCAGTAAATATCCAACAATGGGTGACACTACTGGAGAGGTTTGAAGGCCTGGGGCTCCCAAAATTTCACTGATCTCCACCATTGGCACCACTTTCAGCACTTTCATAATTTGCCCTCCATATTTTATCCCAATTTGAAGGACATAATCCACTGAAATGTTCTTGCTTTAATCACCGCCAACACTTTGGCTGTATTTGACCTCAAATATGTCTTTCCTTGTGCCACCTATGTTCCCAGCCAACTGCTAGAGGGGGCTCTAGGGAGGGCTATGAGCTATAGCCCCCATCATTGGAACATGCTAGCTCCCCTGTAAAAAAGTGAAAAGCTATTTTTTGGAGACTTTTGCAATTCATATAACACAATTTACCATATTTTAGCCCCTTTTTCAGAAGAGTCAACCCCCCTTATTGAAAAATTCCAGGCACCACCCATGCCATGGGCTAGCCATTGTATTGATAATAAGCAGCATCATAAATTGTTGGCATCATCATCATCATCATTATCATCATCATCATACTCATCATCATCATCATCCTCATCATCCTCATCAGCATCAGCATCATCATCAGCACCAGCATCGCTGTCATCATAACATCATAATTTTGATGTCAGTTTTCAATGTTGGTGCGGATTAGGGCCGAATTTGCCTATTTTATCCAGGTTGCATTTTTTGTGTACATTTTTTAGAATTCCCCCTATTCCAAAGCATTTTGCTGAGATCGAAGCAATAAGACAGTGCCTGATGTAGTGAAAAGTATAGTAGTTGTTTCCTATTGCAGTAATAGAATGCTGGGTCAAAACTTACCTGCACAAAGATTATTAAGTTGTACTGGCTCTACCTAAGCAGAATTAGCACTTGAGGCTCAAGAATCCCTGTATTGTTCCTCTTAAACAACTGTGATTTGGTTGACAGAAACCCATCGCAAATACTTTATGAGAATTTGCAGGTCAAATGCTTCTTGGTGCCATATCATTTTGGACCGCAGCTGTATCATTATTTTCTTACAGCCCTGTAGGTTTAAATTTTGATAAAATGCTGTATTTTGTGACGTCTCATTCGTGATGGAATTTAACAGCAAGAAGGGCCTTACAGTTTTCAAAGTAGCGTTTCTGGTTTGTTGAGCAGTTGTTTAGTAGTTTGGTGCATTATTTTTCATCAATTTCATTGTTTTCTGGACTTTCTAGATGGTCTTTCTCATCCTGATGACCATTATTGAACGGCGCTCAAGTTTCAAGCTTCATTTGTTCAATGGCAAAGTTGGACCCGTTGTGTGAGTTGCATTTTCACATTTTCACATCCACTGCAGATCATTCTAGTTATTAGATCAAAGTTGCCTTGTAGAAATTGTTTCATCATTATGAAGATCATTATATATAGCGTATTGTTGTTCCTTCTGAATTTATCTTGGATATATGCTAAGAGAGGCCTATATGACGTTTAGGCTAATTCGTTTGTTGAACTGTGCTCATCAAATGGGAGACCCAGCCTTTGCTCATGGTAAAGTTGTAACCAAAGTTAGTGTTCTTTGCGGTAAAGGTATTTCATACACAAGTCTACGGTAGTTTGCTATTATATAATCTCTTCCATGCTTCGGTCACTACCAGACATTTTTGACTTGCACAGATTTTGTGCGAAATGCAGAAATTCTTTTGAAACTGCACATTTAGTGTAGAACCGCACGTTGAATCTGCATATGTTATGTATAACTGCACATTTTGTGAAGATTCATCCTTGAGTTTTCACTAACGGAGCTTTACCGTGTGATTAAACTTGTTATTAAGCAGTCACCCATATGCTTTTTGTACGTATTATATTTAAGGATTAACGAACAGGAATTTTCAAAGGTTTTCGTTCACATGTTTTAACTAAGTCAGCCGTTTACGAATGGCATATTTTGTTAGCTGGCGCGTGACAGATATCCTGATTTTGATGAGAACAGGAATATTTATAAATATGTATAATTATGTTTACAGATTTGTAGGAAAACTCTGCTCTCAATTATCATTGAATGTACAGTTATCTTAACCAAGGTTCATAGTGTGGCACTTTTCTTCAATGCCTGTCAAAATATGGAAAATATCAAGGAAACCGAAATGGTTAATCACATCATATCGCAATTGAGTCGTGTATTGTTGTCACAAAGTGTTTGTTCAGTTTGTTTCCAAAAGTGTGAACTTTATCACTTTGTACAGTGCTATAGAACCTTTCACATACCCTACCTGTTTCGTGCCATCTTCTATAGCTATTTTTGAACATATGTGAATTTTTGACCAGGCAAAATGTGGATATTTTTGACTGTCTGTCAAGGGAAGGTCAAGGAATCCTCGCAGAGTTTTGATTTACCTACTGGCTATGACACCTGTTCAAGTAATGATGCTGCTGGAATAGTTTTGGTTGATAACAACCTAGAAAATTGCTTAGTAGATTACAATTCAGAGAGTTTGCTTGATGTGGCCCTCTTAAATGGCTTCAGGAAAATTCAGCTATACTGAGAGTTTTATTTTGTGTTTTTTCGAGTCATGTGATATAGTATTTTCCTTAGTATTTGTTGCATATTTTCATCATTCTCTGCAAACACTTTAGTCCTCTAAATCTTCTTGATGGCTATAAGAATCGATTTGCCTATTCAATGGCATTTGGCATCACAACATCATACTGCATTTCGATGATTTTCAATGATGCCCAGTCAATTCTTGGCCAACGAATTGCTGTCGTGATTAATGCTTCACCCTCATATGTCAGTGGTAAGTAGTTAATTGATTTAAGGAAAGATTGTTAAAGTTGAACTTCCAATTTATCAAAGCAGAACTGCATATTTGGCACAAAAGGATGATATTAGCATGAGGTACAATTTCAATTCATTTGTTGCATAGTAGATATTTGGTATGATAAATAGTACTCTTCTTCAATAGAGTTTTTACATAGTTCAGTTCGAATAGGCCCAAAGTTGATTGAACAGTCTGTAGATTATTTTTCCATAGCCTCAGATTTGTACTCAAAGTTTTACGATAAAACCATCAGAACTGATGCAGACACTGTTTAGTGAAGTTTGTTCTTTAAGAATGCTTCAGTTTGCTGAAGCAGGTCTAAACGAGGTCAAAGTCAGCACAGTCTGTGAAGAACATCGACCGTGAAGAATCTCAGGCTACTTCGACACTTAACCGGATATTTTTTAATGTTGCATTATTTTCGTTTAGTTCTCCATCCACACGTAGCCGGCGTTTTTGTTCACCATATACGCATCTTTTAGACAACGTTCTCCAAAGTGGAAGCATTGTGTTGACGCAGAGTGTTCTTGTAAATGTGGCACATGTGGCGGCAAATTTTTTCGATGCAGATAAAACATATGCGTTTTTCGAAATATTAGGATAGATAAAGGCGTAGCCTCGAAGTCGTACATTATAAAGTTCTATTTTACGCTTTAATCCATAGTTATTGCATTTTCCATGATTTTTAGGAACCTTTATCGTTGAATCTCACTTTCTCTACAATCAGCAAATGATTTTGGTGTCCATGGATGCCGTAGTCAATTGTTGAATGTAGAGATTGTTTGCAGAAGTAAAAACTTGTTTTTGATTTACAAGTGTTAGCAACTTGAGTGGATATCAATTCAAGACATAAATGAATTTTCTCCCGAAGAGGATATTAGGCTAATGGTTGATCCAGCTAAGCTAAAGCGAATGGTTGATCCAGCTAAGCTAAAGCGAATAGTTGATCCAGCTAAGCTGAAGCGAATGGTTCATCAGGCTAAGCTAAAGTGAATGTTTGATCCAGCTAAGCTAAAGCGAATGGTTGATCCAGCTAAGTTAAAGCGAATGGTTGATCAAGTTAAG
>WIPJ01016903.1:42227-71046 GCA_018155075.1 Cassiopea andromeda | reverse complement strand
TATATACATATCAAAGAATAGTTTTAATTGAGAATTGGGCAAAAGTCTGGATAATGTTGTAAAAAAATTTGTATCATGGTTCAGCATCAATTTTTATTCAAGTTTTTTCCTGTAGAAAAAATGGACATTGATTGTTTTTATAATCTTCAACTTTTTCAAGAGATCTTCGTTCTCGGTACAGAGAATCAGATTCAGCTCTTTGAGCCTTGCACTTTTCGTTTCATGCTCCTTCATAATGGCATCAATCATTTCCTGGCAGTTTGCATCACTCAGCGCTAATTCGACCAATTCAACTTTCTCTGCAAATGGAATGAAATGCGCCAGTTGCATGAATTCAGCTTCTGTCATCTTACACCTCTCAATATACAGATGAGTGAGTTTTGACTGTGAAGGAGAGCTCCCAGATTGATTCATCATCTCCCATGGATATGGAGTGAAGTTACAACGTGTAAACCAAACGTTTTTGAAGAAAAGGAAGGACTTGAATAATCTTCTTAAAATTTCTTCGTTCTCGAGAGTTGAAAAGCGGATACGAAGTGTCATATCATTTAGCTTGTACTGCAAACCACTTGCAAACAGCGATTCAATGAAGTGAACCAGATAGCTAAGCTCAATCTGTGGCATTCCGTAGTGAATAAAAGCAGGATGATCAAGAACGTCTTGAAAATGTGTGATTACATCGATGTCTAGATTAGCCATGTATTGATTTCTGCCTCCTCTTGCATTTTGAAACATTTCATGGAACAAGCTCAATGCATAGTGCTGTGCGAATTCACTTCTGCCTTTAGATTCCTTGAGATACTCCAAAACAGAGTTAAAGAATTCTCCTACTTTGCTACCACTCTCTTTTTGCACTCTTTGAACATTCTTATCCTCTTCTTCTTTTGCATTCTCAAGGCATTCTATATACAATTTGACAATGTTGTCACTGTCTGTCGATTCTTTTGCAGCAATGAATCCTCCAATGAAACGAACCACTTCAAATAGTTCGAGCTTCAAAATATCGGTAATTTCTATCCTGTTTAACATGCAGTAAGTTGCTGCGAAGAATTCATGCAGCGTCAAATGCTCGAAATGGTATGAAGGCTTTTCTCCAGAAGGCTCTTTAATGAAGAAAGTAAAAAAAATTTCTTGGTGTTCTTCAGAAAGGTTATTTATGAAAGAAAATTCCTCTTCATTGAAGATGATTTTTTTCTCTTTCAACAATTTAAATGAAAGCATAGATATGTCATTGTAGAGCTTTGCAACTTCCTTGTCCCTGAATTTTTCCTTGAAATCCTTTCCTTGTTGGTCTTTGTTTCGGACATGGTGTGTCCAGAATGAATCCAGAGTGCAAACGTATAAAGGTGTTATGGTTTCTGTATTTAAATTTGCTCCTTCCTGTTGCATAGAAAGTATGCAGCAAAGAGTCCCCAAGTATTGTGGTATTGCTGCAAGTGCTAACATGTTTGTGGAAGAGCGTATCGTCTGTTTGATCTTTCTTCCTGCTGCTTTATTGCCATTGGCTATGACATCTATATATTTGCCAATTTCTGTAGGTGACAAGCCAGCTACTTCAATTCTCGTGTATTCCCCAATTTTTTCTTGAAGTGCATTGAACACGGATTCAATGTGGGGCCTGCCCGAAACAATCGTAGCATGCCCCTTAAGAAACTCATGATCTCTTTTCAACAGAGCTTGCAACTTTGTACTGGTGTTGATCGATGTTTCTAACTTTGCATCTTCATCTATGCCGTCCACAATAATGAGGACTCTTTTTCCATGACCTTTCAATTTATCTGGATCTACATGGAATTTCCTTATGAAAAATTCTTTAATGGTCTCACCGCTCTTCTCTTCTAGCTCTCTGCATTTAATTAGGAAGAGAAAATCAAAGAGGTCACTACCATCCTTGTCAAGGAACAACTCTCTCTTTGCCCATTTTAATGCAATATGTTCTACTAGGCTAGTTTTACCAATTCCAGCAACACCACGAAGAAAACATTTTCTTTCCTTGGCAGTAATCAAGTCATTATACTTTACATGTGCTTTTTCTAATTCTGACACATTCCGAGACATTCGCATTTCGTATGGTATTTTTTCATACAGCGTCGCTTGGAAAAGACTGAGTTCTGCCATGTATTTCTCTCTATTCCTTTCACCCCATAAAAATACTTTGCCATCAGCATGTGGATTTATCAGGCGAATATGCCACAGTTCTAAGTCTTTACGTAGCTTGTCTCTGATGGCTTTGGATAGCTCTGTAAAAAAACAATACATCAAGAGGACCTTGGCCCTTCAAGTCAGTTCATTACATAATCAGTATTGAGTATATTCAGTATCTTTGGTGGATTATTACCAACTAGAGGTGATTTCTAGGGGACACAGGGGGAGATCCCTCTTGCTAAAGTTTCTTTTTATTTTGGGGGCTAAATTCCCCAAAACATCCGTATATTAGCTTTACTTTTCAAAGTACTTTGACCTTGCTTTGCACTGCTACATGGTTATTGACACATTTCTAATTGATGATTAGACGATAGCAGTATTTAACTAAATGATTATGTATGCAATTTGAAAATATGGACGTGGCTGCAGCTAGGCCACACCAAAGATGTTGGAGTGACGATTGGTATCAGCAGCAGTTTTAGAAGGAGATGCCATATCTACTATGATACTAGTTAGAGCCTATGCTTAATCTCCTTCCTTCTTGTCACTCTCTTTTTACTACTTTGCAGTTAGCCCACTTATGAATATCTCTAGTATACTACAGTATTTTCCTTTTAATGCTTCACTATTAGTTCCCAACACTAAGTTAGGAAGTGCTAGAGAGTGAATAGCAAAATGAATCCTAGAGGCCAATGATTGAAGTGACATTCGAATTGGTTGATTCAAATACATTGATTGGTTATTGCTACCTGTCCGGGAATAGTTCTGCAAATTTCTTACATACAAATTTCAAATGCTCTACGTTCTATGTTCTATACCCTTTTGTCAGATGCTGGTTAAGGCATTACTTCAGTAATAGCACTGTTTAAAGCACCATCTTTAATGAAAATATTATGCTTATCATTCACTTTTACTTTCAATGAGCTTCGTTCAAGCTAGGATTCAGTAATTCTCACTGGACCGAGGGTGGAGGCAGCTTTGCTACGTTTAGGCTGAAAACAAGAATTTTTTCCCCTCTTAGTACAACTTGCTATCTAAAATGCCCTCCTCTGATAATTTCTCTGCAGTTCCAATGAATCCCCATCTCATACACATCCCCGTCCCTAGTAAATCCTTTATCTATTGATAGAAAAATAGGGCATCTGCGTTAGGTACAGAGTGGACAGTAAAGGCCCAATCCTTGATTTAAAATTTGAATAAAACTATGTCTTATGTCTTATGACCTTTGTCTTATTAGGTCCTAGGACTTCAGACTTAGAAAAATCCCAAAACCGCCGCTTTATATGACACTATATCTGTTCAAATATTGATAAAATATTTTCTACTAATTGACACAAATCTGTCTGCTGCATGCAGAATTTTTCCATTTCACATGGATTTGCACGAAGACAGTAATTCTAAGTATAATGTACTATATTTGTAATGGTTTACTTTTTTCCAGCATAAAAAAGAACGACACTTGCCCGCTTTAGAAACAAAATAAAATATTGGGCAAGTGAGAAGTACACCTGTGGAATATGCTAGTAGTTTGATACTCGATACATGTACTAGTCTTTTCCTTCCTTTTATTTCCTTTTATATTATTGTTTTTATATTGTTTTTAGATAGCTGAATTTTATATATGTACGTTGCTCATAATTTGTATAAACATGCTAATAGAAAAAAACCAATATTAAATAATAAATATGAAATGAAATGAGAGAAAAGCATGCACAGTTTATTAGTGCTATGTGCTTTAGTTTCACAAATATACATATAAATAACTTTATTCTGCTTTTTCCATTATTGATGCAATTAACTTTTCGTTGTCGTGGAATTAGGTTAAAACAGGGAAGTTTTTTGGAATAATTGTAATTTTCACTTTATCTCGTAGATGCAATTTTAAATGAAAAAGAAATTTTGGATTGAATGTTTACAGATTAAAAGTCCTGTACAATAAAGACTCTCTTACTACGTTGTCTGGTAACAAAATTTGCGCCAATACGTCAAGTTTGCTAAACCATCTAAAATAGGAAAAGCTTGAATGAAGGGAGAAAGGACTTAAGATAATAGGAACATTGAATTTTATTGTCAGTGCAATGCTCCCCCTTATTCTAAGGACAGAGCCAACGCGGTAAGCGAATTGAATAGTCTAATGTACCAGCATATCTTTATATAACATATTAGAGTAAGACAAAAAATATATCACTCTACCAATATTAGTTATATATGCATAGTATATTTATTATATAACATGTTATATTATGCTCAAAAATTATCTAAGAATGGAACTGACAAATTTTATTTGAATTACAAAAGCACCAGATTAAGCTTAAGAAATTCAGTGGTATGTCCTTTTTGGTACAATGATGACTACAGTGCATATTATTTGTTTTGACCTGTTTTAACATAGAAACTCCTCCAAACGTAGAACGCTTTACCTGCAGCAGGAAGCATGGTCTCAGAGTAGATGAAAGGAATGAAATTCTTGATGATTTTATAACATAGTAATGACATTAGATGCGTAAACACCAACTGCTAATAAAATTTTCTCCAATCTGAATTATAACCTCAAGTAAACTAGTTGAAATGTTTTTTGAAGTCAGTAATGACTGATTGGAACCACTTTAAGTTTCTAAATTTACCCAACCACCTTCTCGGGGGGCTTTCATGAATAACCACTTCAATTTTCACTTACTTGATTGATCTGTCATGTCCTCTTGTTCCAACACTTCCTTGGAACCAACTTTTAATTCTTCAATTTCCCCTAGAACATTTTATAGTCATCTTTAATTTCTTTGACATCATCTTGCACTTCTTGTAGAAAATAAAATTCCAGCTATGGAAGCAACTTACAGTTCGCCTATTTACTTGATCTTTCCTGGTCAAATTAGTTAAATTTCCTGAACACTATCTTCTTCAAGGCTCATTTTTGTATCTAATAAGGAAGTGGATTGGTGTTTCCACTTTTAAGGAATTTTCTGTTTTAAGAAACTTACTTTAAGTCATCTTTAAATTCTTTTACATCATCTTGCACTTCTTGTAGAAAATAAATTCCAGCTATGGAATTGCACTTACTTGATTGATCTGTCATGTCCTCTTGTTCCAACACTTCCTTGGAACCAACTTTTAATTCTTCAATGTCCCCTAGAACATTTTATAGTCATCTTTAATTTCTTTGACATCATCTTGCACTTCTTGTAGAAAATAAAATTCCAGCTATGGAAGCAACTTACAGTTCACCTATTTACTTGATCTTTCCTGGTCAAATTAGTTAAATTTCCTGAACACTATCTTCTTCAAGGCTCATTTTTGTATCTAATAAGGAAGTGGATTGGTGTTTCCACTTTTAAGGAATTTTCTGTTTTAAGAAACTTACTTATCACAAGGAAGAAAAAATGAAATGACATGTTCAAGAAGAAATGAGGGAAACTATCTGGTGTACATAGAATTTTGATGCTTCCAATTTCAATTAAATTCCATCTCCAACTAACTTTTACTAGTTATGCTAGGAAAGCCTTATTTATGTTCTGCGTCTTCAAGATATTTCATCAAAAACTAAAGTTTCACTTCAATTTGCTGTATAAACTGACAAACGTGTCAGCACAGGACGGTCTCATGTGGCAAATGATCAAACTTATGCTACATAAAATTCAAACAATTACTTGTGTTTTGCTGTTGCTTTAATACATATTGGAAAAATAATGTCGGTATGTTGTTAAAGCAGAACTTTGGGATTTCATACCACATTATCCTGGCGAGGAAATACAAGACATCGATTTGTGCAATTTTTGAATGATCAGAACGTAAGCTAGATTCAAGAAAATATCAAGGGAAATAATTTATCTTGAAACGGAAGTTTCGTTGATATCAAAGAATTTCTATGTAAGCGTAACCAGACACAAATGGAGGCAATGAATTAGAAGAATTCCTATTTACTGTTTAGTGATTACTCAGCTTCTGCTACTTCACTTTACATCAAGTTTTTTTTCCTTTTTTATTGATTTTACTTCTAATTTCTCCCTACTTATTGGGTTTGGAAGTGCATCTGAGAGAACTTGGGTTGGCTCTAGCGCTTCGGATACAAGGCTTTCCTAGATTCAAGGAAATAACAAGGAAAATATTTTGTCTAGAAAAATTTCATTCAAATCAAGGAAATCCTCTGCAAGCCTAACCAGAAAAAATGGAGACAATGAATTAGAAAAATTCCTATTTACTGTTTAGTGATTACTCTACTACTACTAGTCAAGTTTTTACTTTTTTCAGTTTTTTTATTTTACTTTTAATTTCCCCCTACTCACTGGGCTTGGAAATGCATCTGAGAGAACTTGGGTTGGCTCTAGCGCTTCGGATACAAGGCTTTCCCGACATCACTAAAGACCAAAGACAGGAATCAACGATGGTCTAAGCTGAATGTGCCACTGGAGGGCCATGGCTGCATGTGAAGTTACTTTTACCCTAATAAAACAAGTTAAAATAAATGGTAGGACTCTGCACATCACATTGCATTTAAACATATATTTATTTTCATGCTAGCATCTGCTACCCCCATTTAAAGATTAAGATAGAAACGTAGTCCACATTCTTCACTAAAATGACAAATAATCGTAAAAACTGCAGTGAAAATTTACCTTTCAGGAAGTCTTCAAGCTCACTTTGGCGGCTTTCCTCCTCCTTAACTTGGATCATCAGCTGAAATATCAGCTTCAATTCTATTTTTGAAAGGGACACTACTTCATTGATTTCCCTTTCAGCATCATCGGCTAAATATCTTGCTGCATGCTTAATGTCCTTTATAACTCTTTCAAATACTTCAACTGAACATGACATTTTTGAGGCATGTTTCATGAGGATATTTCTCGTTTCCGTAATGATTTCAATCGCTTCACTGATATGCAATGGCTCCATCCTCTGTTCTTTAGGTCTGCATGGCATAGTTAAGCCTAGTCCTGACTTCAGCATTGCAAACGCAAGTGTCGTTGTGTCCCATTCTTTCTCATTTCCCTTTCTCAATTTTCTGACATATATTCCACTTCTCCTTTCTTTCTTGACTTTTTCTGGTAATTCATTGAGCAGAAACTCCCCACTTGCAATGTTGCTTTGCCATTGCTTTTCTGGATATTTCTCATTCCATTTCTTCTTGAAAGCAGATCGTAAATATTTTGGAACAACGTCCAAAACAACTTTGCTACTCTTCACAAAATTTGTTTCCTCAACAGATAATTCCATGTTGAGCTTAAAGGCTAGAAGGACATTGCAAATGCAGTTATGAGAACTGTTGTTGATAAGTTTCCATATAAAACTACTATTATGTTCTACCGGCCTCAAAAGTAGAGACAACCACGAAACCCTGTTACCTCAGGTCGCGCAGGAAGGTTTGCCAAAGACGGGAAAATAGGGATGGACAACTTTTCCCAAAAGTTGTAACAGCTAAGGAAAAAGACTATAATCATGACAGTGATAAGGATGAGATCAACTTATTCATTAAATAAGACTGAAAGGAAGGTAGAATAATTCTTAATTTTGAATAAATTCTGAGTAAAGCAGTTCCTAGCATATTATCTTACATCCACTGGAATGGGCCTCAAGTTCCTCAAGCGACGAGCCTTGATGAAGCTACATTAGACAGATGCTTCGGTGGGAGAAGAAACTTGACATTCATTACAAAGGAAAGTAAATTTGAATCAGTTGTCATGAAAAGATGTGATAGATACATCCAAAAGTATCCGCATTTCAGCAAATTGCCATGTTCCCCACTATATTCCAGTACTGTTTAATGTTGGATGATACCGTACATGAAATTTTGGATAAAATTTTGGATAAAAATGTAAGTAAAGTATTGGAAAAAACATTGGAAAATGTCTTATCTGAAATATTCGAATGTCTGAATTGTTTGAAAATTAAAGCATTACTGCATGATAAATGCATGAAATACAAATTTGTCTGAAAATTAGGGTCTTATGAAAATCAACATATTAGATAGGGCCAAAAAATATCTGGATTCTTTAAAGTCCGGTCGCTCTGTGATCTCGTGTAAAAAGGTGAAAATACTTTTTTGGTCCATAGGCACCCACGCTTGAGAATGAAGCCAAAAATGTTTGAACGCGGATCCAAAAGCATTTGAAAGAAATAGCTACGGGAAAACGCAAAGGATATCCGTAGTCCGGACCAATTCATATTCGCATAGTTATGCTTCAAAAATGGATGGAGGGTGCCTTGATTCGTTATGAAAGCATTTCGTTCAGTTGGGGAATTTCGTCACGGAACGCTGCGAGAAATGGAGGAAAGACATTGACTACAGTAGAATGGACGTCAACCAACATGTGGATGACCCAGATGGGCTGCCTTTCTTCCATCATCAGGCTTCAAAACAACAACTGCCAATTAATTTCATAAGCAATTAAACAATATAAGTAAAAGCAAGGAGTATTAATTGCCTTCTCTTATCATGAAAATCTGACATACCTGCAACGTCTTGCTCCAATCGAGAGAGAAATCGATTGCTAGCAACTGACGCACCCAAGAGTTCTTAAGATATGACGCTATGCAGATGAGAGCCAATAAAAAAAGGTGAATCACTTTAGAGTGTTTTTCTGAAATTAATTATACCACAAGGAAGCTAAATACTTCATATATTTCGTTTGGACATGCCCGTGAACTTCTCGTTACCTATATTGTTAGTCTAATCTTTTTCGGTCGGAAATCACTTTATTGTGCTGTGAGTTAGTTCTTAGAATAATCACAATCAGATCTTGAAAATAATTTTTCAGATGCCAGGAGTCTTATAAATAGGGCCATTTATTCCAAAATGGAGCAACAGATATGGTTAACAAGGTATTAGGAGCATTATAACATCTGGGTATTTTTAGCCACTATACCTTCTGGTATCAGGTACGAAAATTCGAGTTTTTAGGTATGATATTTTTCAGATTCAAAAACATAAGAAACACTACAAGAATTGTGCTGCTCTCATTTCCCTTAAGTATTTAACATAAGTACTTTCCATATACTTGTTCAGTGGTAGGGAAAAGGAAGGATTAGTGAGAAAGTTCCAGGACAATATTTTGGACAACTCCTCTTACATCTTAAGTTAAATTCCTTCTTGATAATGAAATGCACTTCTTGCTCGATAGACAATCATAGGGAAATGGAGTGGATGAGTGAGAAAGTCCCAGGACAAAATTTTGGACCACTCTTACATCTTCAGTGAAATTTCTTCTTGATAATGAAATGCACTTCTTTCTCGATAGACAATCGTAGGACAGGCTCTACACTTCGTCAGGAAAGGTATACTAATATTCTTTTCTTAAAAAGAGCAGGATCCTGACCAAATAAGCCCCCACAGTCGCAAGTCTGCTCTACATACGTGTTATCATGCTCAGATCCATATTCACGTTACATTTCTCCATCTTTTCGGTATATCTTGCCATAGAATCTTGATAAAGGGCGTAAAGCAAACCTCCCATTGAATATGTAAAAGAGGCGTTTGAGCTGGGATTAATGGTAAGCTGCTGTTCCAACTCCTGTAAGTTACTTTGTATACTGTGAATGATACTTGCGACAGCTCGCATTTGATCCAAGAACAAAGAACAAGCGATACATCTTTTGATTATAAAATGTACGGATAGAGTAACTAAAAATGGTCAAAGCTACCGAGTTTGCAGACAGGACATCAGCAGATGTGCCGAGTAGTGTTATTCAAACTCAGATTTTTGCCGCTCTTCGATGTCAATATTTCATGTTAAAATGGCTTAATTTAATAATTATTAATGAATGGGACCATACAGGACAGATGCTTTGGGTGCAATAATACAATAGCTAATACAGTGCAATGGAAATACAATACAAACACAGATCAATACAATAACATACAGCACAATACTATACAATGCAAGAACACAATATAGTGCAAAAGACAATACGATACAAAACGAAGACAGTACAATGCTATACAGACATATAGCAATACAATAGAAAACAATAGAATACAATACAATGCAAAAATACAATAGTCATATGCATAATTACTTTTATACGCTAGTTGCTACTGAAGGTCATAAGATTTGTATGCCTAAGGCTGAAATACATATTAGTGGAAACATGAATTTCAATTGAAAACTTTAGGACTTATCGAAAGCAGAACGTTGTGGCCCAAAATTACGAACGGGAAAATCTTATGAATAGGTATGACCGCCGATAGAATTCGGAAGCTCCGGCTCAAAAGAGAAAGATGAGGCCCCAATGAGCCAAGTGAGCCGGAAATTTATAGGACTGAACTTTAAAAGTTAATGCTAGTTTATATTATAAGGCCCCCAGACCTTGAAGCATTAGTTGTTATGAAGTCCCTTGAGCCTGGTGGCCCTGGGGCAAATTTTCCTTCCTGCCCTCCCCTCTCAGTGGCCTGTGAGTAGGGCCAATTCAATATGAACCGGGCCCATTTATCACTTTAACCAATAAAACAGAAAGTGTCCTTTTAAGGGGATCTACCAGAGATTTTCTCAGATTCCCTCTATGCCTTAATTTTCCTAAAAAGACTGCTGATTTTCGATTTGAAAAGTTTTATCAAGCTATTTACTGCTGTAAGTTTTACTTTCAATTTTGTTTCTCTTACAACCAAGTTATTGTGTGGTGGTGTCATAGTCTAAATGATTTTGCCCAAGCCTCCCTATCCTTTTCAGCACTGACCCCACAGGTCATCAATATATTTCTGTGATTTACTTTTGCGCGTTTTTGTTTACTTGCATAAAAGCTTTCAAATAGCTGACAAACGCAGACCTAGAAATTGGAGGGGGAAGGGAGCAAGTGCCCCTCAATTTTCTCATATTTGTATGGAAAGCTCCTGGTCCAGCCTACAAAGTTTCCCTTTTTGCTTTTGAGGGTGTGCCTTGAAGATGTGTGCTACCGTCCCACTTTTCAATACTTCCAACGTTTTTGTTCACAAGCCTTGACCAATTTCAAAGCCCAGATCCATTCTTCTCTGCTGTTAGACTGTTGTGTTAAGCAAATAAATGAGTGTTAGGAAATGTGAGCAATTTTATAGAAATCTTAGCAAATTTTAGTCCACATCCAATGAAATTTATGTGAAGAAATGTGAGAACACTGAATTTAACTCTAAAAGTTAACGTAAACACAACTTCGCTTCCTTTACGAAATTATGCGTTATTAGTCAAAAGTTGCTTCAGTAGTTAGGTAACTGAGAAAGACTAAACGTTCAGAAAACGCAACTTTGCGTAGCCTTTAGGCTTCATGCCGCGTTACCTCTGACTTACGTCACAGCCAACTGTGACATATGAGATGGGTCGCAATGTGATTAATGCACAAATACATTCAATTTGCAATAAAATCTACAACCATATTTCTCGCATCAACTAACGTGAAATTGGGAGCTACGATAGAGGATATGAAACTTTTTGCGTAGAAGTGGGAAGTACATCATCACATTATACAATGCCATGCATGGGCGGTATGCAGCCTTGGGCTGTTTATGCGTCACGAGTAATTAATTATACAAATAATGAATTTCAATAGTCAAAGACATGAAATTTCTCGGTTTTCAATAGCTGCGTTCTAACTGTAGATACGATGTTGTTTTCACAAGATAGCAAGCCCTCACAAGTCATTGAATTGTTAAGGCTCTAGGCCGTTTTGACTCATGGAATAGTTTGAACATCTTGTTGTAAATATAAGCTAATATATCCCGCCGCTGCGCATGTAATTCTGCAAATTAGCCTTAGAAAAACAAGAAATGCCCCACTACCAGTCATGGATTGATGCCCCCACTTACATTAATGGATTGATGATATCACATGTTGCTGCGAAGGACCACGTGACCCCATGAGAGGTGTGGTTGGATTGCACAGCAAAATTTTTAATAAATTTGCGAGAAATGATTGTGAAAAAATGATCACAAACCTACACTAGGCAACACGGTTCCGCATTTCCTTCCTTCTTTTATTGAACCGTGTAGCAATATTTCCGCATCTTTTTTGGTTCAACTTTACGTTCAGCCAGATAACGGCTTCAACGTGCTATTTTCCTAAAGCTTCTTATATATTTTCTTGTAGTTCTTAAAGTTTCTTAGATTTACGGTGCCAAGTACTAGGTTACTTACAAAACCGGTGTCTTACTTTGAAAACATGTCTAGCTTTATCTCTGATGAAAAGGAGTGGACCCAGAACTGGATTTTGTTTATCTTTTTCATTGGTGAAGTTTCTTAGAACTATCGTTTGCAATAGGAAATATTACTATTTGGGAGGAGCAATGGTCCTTTGGCACCTTTGGAACTGCCCCAGCTGATGAGCGCAATTGAGGATGAGTTCGTACCTTTGTGCGCTTGTCACATCCATGAGCTATGGCGCCCAGACAGCAGTATTTTCTATAGTAAGCAGTAGTGTTAAGAAATTTCTCACCTGAAAAAATCAATAAAAGCCCCCAAAGTCTAGTTCGGGATCCGACCCAGTGATTCAAAATGTTACTTGAAATTCTTTAGTAAAAAACTACCTTCCAATACACACCACATACTCGGAGGAAGAGCACAAATTACAAAGGAATTGATTATTGGACATTAGCAACGAAATCCACTTGAATAAATTTTTACATACCTTGCAACTTGTTGGTCAGCAACTTCGATTGTCAATATTGAGCCAACGCTCCTCTGTAATACCACAAGGTCTAGCTGTTTCATCACTTTTTCGATTCAGATTGTTACCAAGTTATTAATTGCTGGTCTCAATTGCTTCCAAAATACTCTTTTGGGAGCATTCTTGGAGTTTCTCGAAAGTATAAAACTTCTTCAAAAATTGAAATATAAATAACCTGAGTTTTTTGAGTAGACAGAAAGGAAATATCGCAATTAATTTTGTGCTGATTTTAACTAATGAACTTTGTTTTTCAATAAATTTTGTTCTGATTTAACTGGAAGTATGAAAACACCTCTTTGTCCTCATAATTATTGTGGAAATTCTGGTTTGCAAACACAGAACTTCCACTATGAAGTGCTAATAGAGTGAATAGAGCTAGTGGTAACAGGTTGCACAAGAAATTGAAGATATGTCTGATGCTTCTTTAATCAAATCATCATGAAATCATCCATGGTTAAAGTTTTTGTTACAATAGCAATTAAATGCTAATTGGAATCAACTAGTTACAAGACAGAAGAAAACAAAAAAACTATATGAAAAATAACAAATACAGCGATAAAAAATTATCGGCAAATCCTGCAGGACTATTCTTTTCTAAACAAATGTTTATTCTTATCTATGAATGCTATAAGCGCTGATTCATTTTTGAAAGTTTCACCCATGGTGCCTGCTATTGGCGAACCTGAAGACGATTTACGTTTGATGATTTTCTTGTGAAATCCAAGGACCGTAGCCTTGCCCTTGGAGTGAAAAAGTACAGGAAATGATTGGGTTTATCTTCTACTGATATCTATAAAACAAAGTATTTGAAATCGCTGGGAACTAATTGAAATTATTTCGCATTGAAATTCAAGGACTAAACGATTATCTTTGAATTCAGAATTGAGAAAAAATACCGAAATTCAAAGGCTCTCGTCGTACATTGAGACTGAGACTTGACTGGAGATAATAAGCGTATTATCCTTTTGAAATGCAATAACATTACCAATTGGCAGACAATTAATAGAAGTTGATTAACATTAGTTTACAACAACATTCACAGAAAGGCATTACTTATAGACTCGAATTTGCAAGGATATAAGGTTGCAGATCTTCCAGTGAGGTCAACAGATTACAGCATTGCCGGTGGACTGAAATTTTATAGGAGCTTAACGGGCTTGCTTTCCACTGAAATTCAAAGACTGCAGTAGTGTTATTCGATGACTATTTATAGGAAGTAGGACCATAATGTGAAATGAGAATCAATTGGAACTTATATCCCTATTTTGGATTCGCATTTCAATTTATTCTTTTTTGTGTCTTTCTTCATCCCAGTTGTAGCTTAAAAGTTAATGCGGTCCTTGGGGTGAAAATTTTTTTAAATCCCTGTTCTAGTCCAAATGCTATATCCTTGCTTTTAGATTGAAAGTCAATTGACTACATCTAAAAACTGTTGTCAACAGCTATCAAAAAGTTACAATTTTTATTGTAAAATATCATCATGTAAAACAATGAGAAAAGATTAGAAACAACTTTTATAGTAAAGAACAGATAACAGTTGAGTTAATAATCAATATGAAGTTAATTAATAATAGCAACACTCCAGAAGTATGATTGTTAGCGTAATTTCCAATGGAAAAAGAACATAAGAAAGTACCCAAAAATAAACGCAAAAAAGTATTAAAATTCAAAATTCCCCAATAGTGCATGTGAGATGCTAATCATTTCACATTTTTTACTATTTCAAATCAATATTTGTAGACTGGTAAAGAGAAATGTTTTGAATAATATCTTAGGAAAGAAGTTTATCATGATTCTTCTTTAACGTTCACTCAAATCGCTCATTTAAAGAAATGTGCATCCATATTCTGCAAATTCTTAAACTCGTATATAAATTCATCTTTTACGTCACAATAGACCATCCTCAATTCCCTGAGCTTTGCTCTTTCCTTATCATGCTCCTTCTTGATGATGTCAAACATTTCCTGGCAATTAGCATCACTCAGTCTTAAGTAAAGCAATTCAACTTTTTGTGCAAATGGAATGACATGTGCCAATTCATTGAACTCCATCTCTGACATATTGCATCCCTCAACGTAAAGGTGCTCAAGCTTTGACTCCACAGGTGAACTTCCAGATTCATTAATCATCTCCCAAGGAAATGAGACAAAGTCACAGCTCGTGAACCACACATTTTTGAAGTGCAGGAGGGACTTGAACAACTTTTTAATAGTTTCTTCGTTTTTTAGACTTGAAAACCGAATTCGAACTGTTATGTCTTGCAACTTGTGTTGCAAACCATTCGAAAACAATGATTCGATGAAATGTACCAAGTCACTCAATTCAATGTGTGACATTGCGTAGTAGACGAATGCAGGCTCACCAAGAACGTCTTGAAATCTTGGGATGGCATCAAGTTTTATCCCATTCAGGGATTGATGTTTCCCACCAATTGCATTTTCAAACATTTCATGAAATAAACTCAATGAATAGTGCTGTGCAAACTCGCTTTTGTCTTTGAAGTGTTCCAGTATTGAGTTGAAAAACGTCACTGCATCAATGCCCTTCTTCTCGTCTTCTTTTGCATTCTCAAGACAATTGATATAAATTTTGACCATGTTTCTCTTGTCTGGTGATTCCTTGGCAGCTATGAAGCCGCCAATGAAACGAACAACTTCATACCATTCCAGGTCTAACACCTCCGCAATCTTTGTTCGGTTTAGCATGCAGTAAGTTGCAGCAAAGAATTCGTGCAGTGTCAAATGCTCAAACTGATAGGAAGACTTTGTTTGAGAATGATTCTTGATGAAGAAAGTATCAAATATTTCTTGATGTTCCTCAGAAATTTTCATTATATCAGGAAAGTCTTCTTCTTCAAAGACGATTTTTTTCTGCTTCAGCAATTCAAATGAAATCATGGAGATATTGATGTAGAGCTGTGCAACTTTCTTGTCGCCGAATTTTTCATAGAAAGCCTTTCCTTGTTGGCCTCTATCTTGGACATACTGGGTCCAGAATGACGCCAGAGTCCAAACGTACAGAGGGGTCATCATTTCTGTATTAAACTTTGTTCCCTCTCCTTGCATAGAAATTATAGAACATAGTGTCCCCAAGTACTGTGGTATTGCTGCTAGCTCCGACATGTTAGTGGAAGATTTTATCTTTTCCTTGATTATTGCTGCTGCTTCTTTGTTGTCTTTTGAAATGACGTCTATGTGTTTGTCAATTTCTGTAGGTGACAAGCCAGCTACTTCAATTTTATTGTAGTCCCCAACTTTATCTTGAACTACGTTGAGTACATATTCAATATGAGGCCTGCCCGAAACAATTGTAGCATGCCCCTTAAGAAACTCATGATCTCTTTTCAACAGGGCTTGCAACTTTGTATTAGTGTTAATCGATTCTTCCAAATTTACATCTTCATCTATGCCATCCACAATGATGAGGACGCTTCTTCCATGGTTTTTCAACTTTTCTGGATCTACATCGAATTTCCTCTTGAAAAACTCTTCAATGGTTTCATCACGTTTTTCTCCTAGCTCTCTACACTTGACTAAGAAGAGAAAGTCAAATAGATCTTTGCCATTCTTGTCAACAAACATTTCTCTTTTTGCCCACTTTAATGCAAGATATTCTACGAGACTTGTCTTACCAATGCCTGCAACACCACGCAGAAAGCATTTTCTGTTCTCGGCAGTTATCAGTTCATGATAGTGTACGCGTGATTCTTCCAGCTTTGGCTTTTTCATAAACATTCGCATTTCATCTGGCATTTCTTGATATTGTGTCTTCGTCTGGAAAAGACTGAGTTCTGCCGTATATTCCTCTCTCTTACCTTCAGACCATACAAATAGTTTGCCATCTTCCTTTGTATTTATCAGACGAATATTCCAAAGCTCTAAGTCTTCACATAATTTATTTCTGTTAAACTTGGATCTCTCTGTAATAAAGAAATACATCTAGAGATCCTGGGATTTCAAATTAATTATTTTCATTTACCTTGGTGGATTAGACTTAACTACAGTTTCAGATGACATTACTATCTGCAATGCTATTAGATAAAGCCCCTCTATGGCCCTTCCCACTCTCTTACTCTCCATTTATCTTTCTTCTGCAACAGGTCCGCGAAATATTTAAGACCTGAAACAATTTTCCTTCGATTATTTGTTTCACAACATGAAATTATATAATTAGAGTTAGAAAGAACGAGCAAGCATTAATGAACTGAAATAATTAAATGAATGTTAGAGGCCAATAGTTGAAAGGACCTTTGAAAAAGTTGGTGGATATATGCAAAAGCCTCATGGGAATAATGGATTATTTTTGCCTGTCTATAACTATTTCTACACATTTGTTACACATCTCCTGTAGCCTAAACTATTTTCGGAGACAATGCATTCTTTTTCACTCTGGTCACCAGCCACTACTTAAGACAGCACTACAGATGGTGAATTTTGTGTGACAAAATTTGTTTATAATTCATAGGCACCGCAAGCCTAACTGAAATTAGATACTCTAACTTTCATCAAACTTCAATCATTTAACTCTCAATAGAGTGGTGTCAAAAACAATTCTGCTAAAGTTTTCCTAGAATTCAACATTTAACCCTCTCCTTAGCACAATCTCATAACTAATAAGTTCTCTTATAATAAATATGCAACCGATCTAGTGAGTCCCTTCCCTTGCAATTCCGTACCAAGTCCCAATCTATCGAGATCGAATCAAAACCGGAGCATTTGCAGTAGATGTAAAATGAGTGATGAAAACACAGGCCTTGGTTGAAATTTGGGATAGGTCTGTTTTCAGTGCTATTTGTCACCTATGACCTATGTCCTACGAATTCAAACCTAAACAAGACACAAACCCCGAATTCCTCATACTATATCAAAGGAACAATACATTGGCGCAAGTATTTTGATGCACTGGCGTAGATCTGATTGGAATGGCTCTCCGAGTGCTAAAGCTCGGTGACTCCTGTTTTTAGGCGTCACTTATGACCTTTATCTTAGTATTTTCTCTTACGACTTCACATTTACTACGCTATACAGGCGGACAACTAGGTATTTTCGAAAGGGATTCACTACACAAAAATTTGCACATTTAGAAATGCAATAACAGATATGGCTTTGAATAACATCCATCAGGACTTTGCTAATCTTTTTGCTTCTATGTGCGATGAATCCCACCACTATTGCTACCTAGTATTGAGAAGAAGAGTTGGAAAAGGTAAGAAAGTAAAGCCCTCAGGAAAATTCTGGACCACACTCTTAACATCTTTAGTATTTTTCATGTTGAGCCTTCGGTACGCTTAAAAGGTTTCGTGTCTAAGAACCAACAACCAACTTGTCAACCGCAAAAGACAGAACTTTTCAAGAATACGGACCTCGTTTAGTGTCATTCGGCTTCATTTCATTAATGAACAGGTGCTTTTCTGCTCTTACAGACAATGACGGAGGTTCTAGAGCCGAATGACTCCATGGCTGTAAGCCTGTTGTACCACATGAAAATTACTAGCACAAGAAAATGGAACCAAAGAACATTGCTATCCCAAATTTATCGTAGAAAGTTATGGAATACCCGAAGGTTTAAACCTTACAAAGATATGCTGAAGAAGCAAATAAGTTACAGTAAAAACCTACCAGCAATAAACTCTTTGTAGTCTGAAAACAGATCAAATTGAATAGTATAAAGTATTTGATATATTAGTGGGCAATAAATTGTGTAATAAACTATTGAAATTGCACAAGATATTTCATATATGCATACTCTTTTCTGTACCACTGTGACAGCCAATTGCATATCCCTTATGCAGAGATATTTCTACTTGTAATATGCTAAAACATTGTAGATATCACGTTTGTATTTATATATATGTATATATATATATATATATATATATATATATTTATATATATACATGTATGTAATTTCAGAAATAGTTCTACAAAAGCAATGTATGTATGTATGTATGTATGTATGTATGTATGTATGTATGTATGAATGTATGTATGTATGTAGAACTAGATGCTAGATAGATAGATTAGCCAAAGTTTACCTACCTTGTTGATCTTCCACGTTCAACTTAACTTTAATGCTTTTAACATCATGTTTCAAATCGTTGATGTCATCTCTTATTTCTAGGAAACAATTAGAGTAGTTCTTTAGTGCATGCAATTTAATAATTGCTCATTTTCAGTCAAATGCTACTCATGGCTCATATTTACAATCAGAAGTTATTTCCTTTCAAGCCAACATTTTCAGTGTAGTTTATATCATAATTTGATGTAAGAATATCTATTTATTTATACCCCAATGAACATTAAAGTAAAATCTTAATACAGATATTTTACCACATTAAATAAGTTGAAAAACAGAAGTAGACTTCTGTGAAAATTTACCATCACATATGCTCAATAAGATTTCAAGGTCTGGTTGGTGGCTTTCTTCCTCTCTAACTTGCTTCATTTGCTCCTCTGTCATCTCCATTTTGACTTTTGACTTTACCAGTTGCTCAATTTCCTTCTCAGCATCATCGTCTAAATATCTTGCTGCATTTTTAATATCTTCCATTGCTCTTTCACACTCATCAGATGGGCATGCCATGTGTTGTGCATGGGCAAAGCAGGTATTTCTTGCTTTCCTGATAACGTCGACAGCTTCACTGATGCGTAATGGCTCCGTCCTCTGGCCCTGTTGTCTGCATGGCTCTGTCAAGCTTAGTCCAGAATACAAAATTGCGAACACCAGTGTTGTTGTGTCCCATTGCTTTTCGCTTAGATTTTTCAAGTTGTTTATATATCTTTTGTTTCTCTTGTCATTCTTGATACTGTCAGGTAATTCACTGACCAGAAATTCCCCACTTTCATTGTCACTTTGCCACTTACGGTTTTGATACTTTTCATTCCATATTTTAATGAAACATTGTAGTAAATACTTTGGAACAATGTCCAAAATGGCTTTGCTAATCTTTACAAAATTTGCTTCTTGGCTGGATATTTCCATATCGAGAAGAAAGCCTAGAAAATGTTGTAAAATCGGATATATGGAGATTTGGTATCATTCTACTATGTGCTATACAAATGGCGATCTCTATGTTCTTATTTTTTTGTTTATGGAAATCGTACAATTTCAGCATTCTTTAGAAGCGCATTTTTAGACCTTGTTATAGTTAACTCCTTTTCCATTAATTGTTTCGATGGAGCCCTTAACATACTGTCCACAAAGTTTAATCATAGAAGTTTAACTAACAAGAGGTCAAGAGACTGTACACGTAATGAGTGAAATAATAAAGGATTATGAAATACCGGCTTCTTATTAAAAAGCAATTAGACCTATAAGGTATCTAAAAGACTTATAGACAATCATTAATGTATATCTTCTACTTATTTTAATCTAATGTAAATCACAGCTCTGTGATTTTTGTTTTAATAAGTAATTCTGTTTAGAAGAGACATTGCTTCATGGACCACGAAAGCATCGCTGTGGACTACTGAGCTGCAAAATTTTCCTCGTGGACAGATGGATGTTTCATGGATCCCTATAGGTCCATGTGGACTATGGCAGAGAGCCACTACTCTTGGCTATCAGGCATCCTCCTATACCTGCCAGTTGTGTAGTCTTAAAATATTGTAAGCACGAAGCAAAAGATTAACACAATCACAGCTTTTTACAGATATGCTTTCACGACAAAATATTCAGCAATTCATTAATATGTGCTTCAGTATCATAAAGGTACATTAAAAATGATACATTAAAGAAATATTAAAGAAAACTCCAACCATTTTAATAGTGATATTAATAGTAATGCATTTATTTAAAGTTGGCTCAAAAAGAGAGAAATAGATAAAACTAATACAGGAGAACTGATCTTCCTATCTACAGTGTAGAACGTAAATGATGTATAACGTTGTCGCCTCATCCCTAGACTACGTCACTGCCTTTAACTCGGTTCAAATTACCTAACATCTCATGCGTCATTATAGGCATTTAAATATTACGTAACGCCTAAGAGGTGGGTTGGTATGGTAATTTTTGTCATAACCTGTCACGAAATTTATGGAAGGTATTGGGGTCATAGTTCTTTTTGTTGCAAGAGAGATTTTTCTTTAATGTATCATTTCTTGTAACTAAACAAAGGTGAGCTTGAAATCTAACGCTATTTGTGTAAGTATGTGTCCCCCACTTTTCTGAAACATTACTATCACATTTTTCTCTTTTCTGAAACGTTGTTGTGACATTGTTTCTTGTCTCTAGCCTTACACAAAAGTACCAAAAGTTTCATCTGGTGTGCCAAATCAATGGCCCTGTCATATCATTTTTTGATATTAGCACACTAGATCTAACATCTCACTCAACATCATACCTTGCAGTTTACGCTGCATCTCGACCAACAATTCACTCAAAAATTCACTCTGCAGCTCACCCTGGTTGAGAGACTGATTCACTTCACTACTATGTTTCACCATCGAATAGTGGTTAATATTCATGTTGAATGAAATTTGAAGGAGTGCAGAATACTGATAGAAACGCCAAGCACTCCCTTGGTTTTGAGAGTTGGGGGGTCAAGTACCAGATTGTTTAATGAACTGCTTGCAACAAACGCTCAGATAGGGGTGAAGTGTTACATATTACTGCACTGAGGTTGCTGGAATGTTAAGTGAAATGTTGGATCAGATGTTGGATAACAGCCTAGATCAAACATCGAATGAAATGTCAGATGAAATATTGGATGATTGATGGACAAAAAATATTAGATGACATGTTGGATGAAATCCTTGATGAATTATCTGATGAACTGTCAAATAAAATTATTTAATGACATGATAGACAAAATGTTGGATGACATTTTGAGTGAAATCCTAGATGAAATGCTAGATGAAATTTGGGGTGAGATTCATGATGAAATACTAAATGGAAACGTTTGATGAAATATTGGATGTCCTGTTGGATAACATGCTTGTGACAACTTAAATTAAATATTTGATGAAATATAAGTTGGATGAAATAGTAGGTGGGATGCTTAATTCATTGCCCTCTGTAAAAGGAGGCTTGTAAAAATTGGAGAGAATGTTGTACTCCGTGACTTTTGCCATGTAATCAAGTGGTTACCAATGGGGCACTCAGTGAATATGTGTAGGGATCCAGCATCAAGCACTTCTAGTAGCTCTAACTCTCGTGAAAATGAACTACCACAAAGAGATACTTAGAAATAAAGTTTGTGACAGAAAATCATGAATGAAATATGCAGTTGGCACCAGGGGCCTTTTGGCGGTGTGAAGCATTGAGGCCATGGCTCCTCAATTGTTTTACAATCGCCGGATTTTTGGAAATGTTTGTCCTTCGTAGGAAAATTTTCGGACTTTTGCTGTTGATAAATAAAAAGGTTTGGAATATTATAGGAAAATATTTCAACTTGCCCCCCTACTCTACAGGTGCTGCAACGCCTCTGGTTGGTGCCATCCACTCTTCATTGAAAGAAGCTCCGAAGCCTTGCAACCGGTTGGATTTGTGTTCAACATCAGACCCTACCCAAGAAAATACTAAAGTATTGTGATCGTTCAATATTGAAACACTATGTATTTTGAATATTTCTAATGCTAAGTACCTGATTTTGATTTGTTACAAGTTTTTTCTTTTTAACAATTGACCTAATTCTTATAGGACACATTTTAATTTACATTTGAATAGTTGCTGACGCCATATCCGCCATGATTAACTTGCAAACCTGTGCTATACATTTGTTAGGGGAGTGTATCACGATTAAGCTAACTAAGCAGATGCTTAGTGGGTATTCAAACGAAAAAAAACATTGCTAAACCTTTTCATGAGCAAGGACATATTGAGCGGATACACTAACCATCTTCAACGGGATTTGATTTTTGCTAAACAAGACTAAGCATCGCTAAGCACCATAAAACGTCACTAAGGAAGTGCAAGCGCTCTCAATATTTCACCAAATAAAATGCTTAGTGGAAGGAGAGGCACTTCCACCTCAAATTAAAAGCAGATTTAATTTTGCTCCCAGAAGGTCTTTTCATATGGAAATGAAGCTCCCAGCTCTCGACAGAATATTATCCCAAAGCCCATACTGTTACATGCCTATTTCCTGCATAGAATACTTGTTGAAGGTGACGGTAAAGGTAGGTAATGCTCGTCCAGAACAATCTTTGTTACCTGGTTACTAGGTGATTTACTTCTATTTAGATAATTGCATAAATTGCTGCTTTCATATCTATGGTTGACTGACACAGCGTAGCCTTCACAATAGAAGGAATCCTGTGAATTCAGTGCTATCATGTCAACATTAACTTGATGTTAAAGAAATTCAAGTACATCATATGTAGAATTATCTTAGGACACTCAGCCTGCTTGTGACATACAGCAACCTTGGGTCTTTCCCATAGGCCGAATTTCTACCGTAGCGAATTGAATATATTTAAATTTGACAGTACTGTATTGCGTGTTTGGTTGCGATATTTTCCTTGATGTCAAACTTCATTTGCACTTTCGCATTTGTTTACATCAAGACTCAAAACCCAGTCTTGTGTAGACAAACAGAGTTTGTTTCTCACTGGGACTCTTCAAGTATACAATGGTTAATAGGACATAGTTGGCCACTCTTGGGGCCAATTAGACGCATCCTATCACAGTAACCGCATCTGGATATATATTTCGGTTAACCTTTAGGTCACAAGCCAACGTTTTCATACTCTGACGAGTGTCGGACGAAAAAGGCTTTTAATTATGTCTTAAAATGTTGCAGCTTTTTCGTGCTCTGGTTTGATCATCGATTTGTGCAAGTTTTGAATGATTAGAATGTAAACTAGATTCAAGGAAATATCAAGGAACATATTTTGTCTTGAAACGGAAATCTCGTTCAAATCAAGGAACTTCTCTGCAAGCCTAACCTGAAAAAATGGAGGCAATGAATTGGAAAAATTCCCATTTCCTGCTTAGTCATTACTCAGGTTCCGCTACTTCGCTTTAAGTCAAGTTCTTACTTTTTACAGTTTTTTTATTTTACTTCTAATTTCCCCCTACTGATTGGGCTTTGAAGTGCATCTGAGAGAACTGCGGTTGGCTCTAGCGCTTCGGATACAAGGCTTTCCAGACATCACTAAATACCAAAAACAGGAATCAACGATGGTCTAAGCTGAATGTGCCACTAGAGGGCCATGGCTGCATGTGAAGTTACTTTTACTCTAATAAAACAAGTCAAAATAAATGGTAGGACTCTGCACATCACATTGCATTTAAACATATATTTATTTTCATACTAGCATCTGCTACTCCCAAATAAAGATTAAAATAGAAACGTAGTCCACATTCTTCACTAAAATGACAAATAATCGTAAAAACTGCAGTGAAAATTTACCTTTCAGGAAGTCTTCAAGCTCACTTTGGCGGCTTTCCTCCTCCTTAACTTGGATCATCAGCTGAACTATCAGCTTCATTTCTATTTTTGAGAGGGACACTACTTCATTGATTTCCCTTTCAGCATCTTCGGCTAAATATCTTGCTGCATATGTAATGTCCTTCATAACTTTTTCAAATACTTCAGCTGGACATGACATGTTTGTGGCACGTGTAATGAGGATATTTCTTGTTTCCGTGATGATTTCAATCGCTTCACTGATATGCAATGGCTCCATCCTCTGTTCTTTAGGTCTGCATGGCATAGTCAATCCTAGTCCTGACTTCAGCATTGCAAACGCTAGTGTCGTTGTGTCCCATTCTTTCTCATTTCCCTTTCTCAAGTTTCTGACATATATTCCATTTCTCCTTTCTTTCTTGACTTTTTCTGGTAATTCATTGAGCAGAAACTCCCCACTTGCAATGTTGCTTTGCCATTGCTTTTCTGGATATTTCTCATTCCATTTCTTCTTGAAAGCAGATCGTAAATATTTTGGAACAACGTCCAAAACAACTGTGCTACTCTTCACAAAATTTGTTTCCTCAACAGATAATTCCATGTTGAGCATAAAGGCTAGAAGGACATTGCAAATGCAGTTATGAGAACTGTTGGTGATAAGGTTCCATGTAAAACTAATATTATGTTCTACCGGCCTCCAGAGTACAGACAATCAAGCAACCCTGTTACCTCAGGTCGCTCAGGGAAGTTTGCCAAAGACGGGAAAAATAAGGATGGAAATTTTTTTCCAAAAGTTGTAAAAGCTAAGGAAATAGATTATAATCATGACAGTGATAAGGAGAGGACTGGGGATTTATTCAAAATCCATAACTTTCTTATTTCCTTAATACCAGGTGCACAACTAGGGTGGGTCTTTGGGGTCTGGACCCCCTTGCCTTTTTCAGCAAGAGAACGAATATGCCCTTTTTGCAGAGCCATCTTTATATCAATGCATTAGAAGGAAAAGGCATGGTTCTAAAAATTTAACACCCTTTTGAATGGTATAATTAAAGCTATTAGTCTCACTTAGATGCACAACGTAAGGCTTCAATTCATGTCAGTAAGGACAGGTGAAAAACGAAGTACCTAGTTGCAGTGGCGTGGTCACGGGGGTATGGTTGATTCATGCTCTCTCCCTTTTATAGCCCTGGCCACGCCCCTATCTGGTTGCGCAAAGCGTTTCCAAGATTGCACTACTAGAAAGATAAATTTTTATCCATTTTTACATTTATAAGGATCAGTATAACCAGACGAAATTCTAAAATTCAACTAGAAACACAACAAATATAGAATATGCCAGGTTTCTTATGACACAAGTATTATTATTACTATACATTTTCCCGCCAAAACTCTAGTCGTAACCAGGGTCCAGTCCTTTTACTATCTTGCGTCTACGTGACTGCCATAATGTTGTGTGGTTGCAATAGCGATTATTGAATCTAGGAGAGATGTGTTCAGAGAGGACATAACACTGTTTTCATCTGGTTAAAAGAGTCGGACAAACCACTTGAACATAATGATCAAATTGAGCTTAGCTTGGAGACGAATGTACAGCTAAATGATAGCCTGCCTATATAGTGCTGTATGGATGCTATTATTGTATGGATAGCTGCTTCAGGAAGAAACATGAAAATAAAAGGTAGGAGGCATTAGTGTTTCTTCACGAAGTTAGAGGCATCAGTATAACTAATTAGATTGCGTTTATAGATCAATAGGTAGTATTCATTTGGAACAAAGCTCGTGCTTGCATTAGGTAGGTTTACTTTTCTAGATCTAATTTTATTTTGTATCATCAAGTGTCAAAACCACGAGATCCGACTCTAGTGCTATGAACACGCAGAGCCGAATGTACGAGCTTAATGATTCAAGTATATTTTCGACCAAAGTAAATAAACTCAAGCGTGTACAGCTGTTTTAGTTGGGTGGTAAAAACGCTCCAAAACATGTAAAATTGGCCTAAATTTAGCTTCGTAAGCCGTTTGTTGATGAATTTGCAGCCTTCTATTGGCTGTGACGGTAAGGAGAATTTGGCTGTGACCAAATGTATTAACCAATCAAGATTTAAACGCTATGCTGATTCCTTATAAGTTTCTTCTTCAAACAATGGACTTAATTCTTATAGGACGCATTTTAATTTGCATATGAATAGTTGCTGACGCCATATCCGCCATGATTAACTTGCAAACCTGTGCTATACTTTTGTGAGGGGAGTGTTTTACGATTAAGCTAACTAAACAATATTTAGTTGGTATTCAAACGCACAAAACATTGCTAAACCTTATCATGAACAAGGAAATATTGAGCTGATGCTCTAACCATCTTTAACGGGATTTGGTTTTTGCTAAACAAGACTAAGCATCGCTAAGCAACATAAAATGTCACTAAGGAAGTGCAAGCGCTCTCAACATTTCACCAAATAAAATGCTTAGTGGAAGGAGAGGCACTTCCACCTCAAAGTAAAGGCATATTTAATTTTGCTCCCAGAAGGTCTTTTCATATGGAAATGAAGCTCCCAGCTCTCGACAGAATATCACCTCAAAGCCCATACTGTTACATGCCTATTTCCTGCATAGAATACTTGTTGAAGGTGACGGTAAAGGTAGGTAATGCTCGTCCAGAACAACCTTTGTTACCTGGTTACTAGGTGATTTACTTCTATTTAGATAATTGCATAAAATTGCTGCTTTCATATCTATGGTTGGCTGACACAGCGTAGCCTTCACAATAGAAGGAATCCTATGAATTTAGTGCCATCATGTCAACATTGACTTGATGTTAAAGAAATTCAGGTACATCATATGTAGAATTGTCTTAGGACACTCAGCCTGTGTGACATACAGCAACCTTAGGTCTTTCCCCTAGGCCGAATTTCTGCCGTAGCGAATTGACTAAATTTAAATTTGACAGTACTGTATTGCGTGTTTGGTTGCGATATTTTCCTTGATGTCAATTTCATTTGCAGTACCGAGCATTGGCAGAGCTTCTACTCATTATCTTCCATTTTGATTTTCAATTTTACATGACATTGCCAACAAATAAAGTTAATGTTGGCTTTAAAAAATTCTACCTGCAAGTACAGCAAGAAATCAACAAAACAATTAAAACAGTCATAATACAAAAGGTTAAAGCCGTAAATGGTCAGCAGAAAGACTTCAGAATCTGTTTACATCAAGACTCAAAACTCAGCTTCGTGTAGACAAAAAGAGTTTGTTTTTTCATTTGGAATCTTCAAGTAATCAATGTTAATAGGTCCTACTTGGCCACACTTTGGGTAAATTAGACACATCCTATCACAGTAACCACATCTGGATATAAATTTCGGTTAACTCTTAGGTCACTATCCTAAGTTTTCATGCTCTGACGACTGTCGGATGAAAAAATCTTTTAAGTATGTCATAATATGTTGCAGCTTTTTCGTGCTCTGGTTTAACTCTAAATGAATACTATAAGATGTAATGAATTCTACCATCACAAAAATCTGACATACCTTCAACGTCTTTCTCCAATCCATAGAGAATTCGATTAGCAGAAACTTGTCTCAACCAGTAGTTCTTCTTTGCTTCTGAAGGTCAAAAGCTACGCGGCCGAGAGCCAATCAAAATGAAGGAGATTTCATAAAAGTGTTGTTCTACGTTGAACTTGACGACGAGGAAGTATAATTATTCCTTTCCTCGTTTGTGTATGTCCAATGATACTCTTGACGCTTACATTTTTCGTAAAGGCTTTTTGTGTCTTAAATGACGTAAAGTGTGTTCGATCTAGCTCTACAAATCCATCCAATTCATCTGCACTTCCACAAGAAACCTTTCCTAGGAAGAAGCCAGCCTCTTCAACTGGAGATGGCCATTCCAATATGGGGGCTGAGACATGGCTAGCAGGGTAATGGAACTGCTACTATAACTGCAGAAGAGTGTAGGATATTTCAACGGGGGCTAAAATGCTCCGACTAGGGAGTTAGGGTCTGCAATCCCTTTATAGCGCAAGCAATTGGCTCTTCCACTCAGGGACGCAGGAACCACTATCAAAGTGGGCGACACATGGATTGAGGCGCACCTTCGTAGGATATCTAGAAGTGATATCGAGCAGTTTTTCTGGTGAGTGAAACATTTAATGAAACGTCAAAGCATATTTGCATAACAACAAAGGCTTAATATTGCGCCAGTCCTAATTGCAGATCAGCTAGTGTGCTGAAGAGCATTTTCCCCTGGGGAATTTTGAGCCTTAGATCTTCTGAAGTCTCTGGAAATGTGTATTTCTCTATTTGTTTTTGTACTTTCAAAGTGTTCAAGGCAACTGAGTTACACGAAAAGGGGTACTTTGCTCCAATCTTTGAAAAGTGGGAGCACTTGTCCCCTGTGTCCCCGGCTCCTACGTCCATGCTTTCAGCTCCTATACAGTTAGTGTATAAGTTTTCTTTCTTCCATGTTTATGCTCATACAAACATAGATTGATACTATATAAAAGTTACAGTCTTTCCGACATCAATGGTACATATAGTAATAATAATCATCATCATTATCATCATCACCATCATCATCATCATTATTATTATCATCATCATCATCATCATCATCGTCATCATCATCATCACAATCATCGTCATCATCATCATCATCATCATCACAATCATCATCATCATCATCATCACAATCATCGTCATCATCAT
>WIPJ01016903.1:22618-41997 GCA_018155075.1 Cassiopea andromeda | reverse complement strand
CATCATCATCATCATCATCAACATCATCATTATCATCATCATCATTATTATCATCATCACAATCATCATCATCATCACAATCATCATCATCATCACCATCATCATCATCATCATCATCATTATCATCATCAATCAATCAATCAATAGTTAGATAGTTAGAGTTCTTAAAATGGCCTGGTAGATTACCAGAATACCAGAATTAGGAAATTCCAATTAAGATACTTATAATATATTAACAGTCTAGTTACATATAATTCGAAGATTATATTTGATAGCTATATATCATAATTATATAGCAGTTATATATTATATACAATGATTCAATTAAGTAGCATGTAGAACTGGGGCTGGGAACCCATTACTTGCGAGCAAAATATGGCTATTTTGATAACTGCATCTGGCTTTCTGGCTAATAGAAAACTCTTAGCAAAAAATTCTTCAAGCTCGAAATACTGCATATGATGTCGTCGATTTTCGCTGCAAGACTTGCTTTATTAAAGATAATACATGCAATTCGTTGCATTTATTGTTAAAACTTGTTTAGCACTCATGAATATATATTTCAAGATATGGTGCTTCAATATTTCGTTAACAACTTAAAATGTTCTCTATTCCTGATATAGATTGTTCCAAAAAAGTCCCCTAGAATGGCTCTCTATATCGATTTCAGTTTTAATCTGAATGAGTGGGTATCCCTTGAACAAACGCTGTGTTTATTTACTACCTTAGTACAATTTATTTCAAGCTGTGTCTCTGCTGCTGATTTCTTTCTTGCCAGAGCTTTGTTAAATTGTAATGGCTTTTGCTGCTAAATCCAACAAAGGAGCATTCCTATTGCAAGGAAATGCATCAGCTGTGCTTCCTAGATGCCACAATACTTGAAATAGGAAGCCACAATGCCTGAAATAGGACAAGATGCAGACTGTATTTGCGTAGATTAAACAATATTTTAATGTTGCGATTTTGTTTTGAAAAGTAGCATATTTTAAACTAACTTCTCGTGAAATTAAGTTACTTAAAAGTAACCTCACATAAGCTTCATCGATACAAAATCAGCGAACATTTTACAATTTTGCGTTAATTGTTGGGACTTAAATTTCCAAGAACTAAGTTAATTGTCGTTTAAGAGAAGTAGGAAGTCCTCATTGCAATCCAGAATGATATGCTTAGACAGATATTCAGCTATCAAGTTGTGCATCAAAATTGATTGAATATATGGATAATGAATTTCAATAGGATAAGCAAAGGGAGCTACCCCAAATTCAATAGTTACATTCTCACTATTGGCGTGATATTGACTAGATGATTTTGCAAGCCTGTACTTGTCCTTTATGGGTCATAAGGTTATAGTGGCTCATTAGCTTATGTGGACTATCTGTATTTACTTTGCAGAGAACCTATCAAGGTATTATGCCTAATTTGTCTGAGAAATGCGACATTATAAGCCCGCTGTCTTGTTATCAATTGGGCTGGGATTAGACTTGAAACATGCTGCTTAGAGATAATTGTCGATTAAAGATGAAAACATCAAAGTTGTTTGCTCTTGCTGTCCTTTCGAACGTTATCGGATATAACATAGAAGGATATTGTTTGAAGCACAGAAAAGCTTTCCATAAGCAGGGACACAAATGCATGTTTATGAGTAGGGAGCTGGGCACGAGTAGTAAGCTTCTAAGGTGGTATGATAGCATTCAGCAATAGTTAAGGGGTGTAAAAATGGGTTTCAAGGGCGGAGCCCCTGAGTAATATGTAAAACCACGCCTTTAGACAGCAAGCAAACCACCCTTTTAAATATCAACATACAGCTTATCTATTGTATTATATCAAGCAATAGCATAACATTAGGGGCTGCAGCTCCCAGCTTCCAGCTTCTGCATGCGTCTCTAAAGATCTACCAGAGCTAACGTCTATCCTTCAAACTGCACGCTAGAATCAGAATCCATTCTTGAATAGATGTTTAAATACCTCGTTACTTAGTGGCCAGAAAGAGAACTTATAGCCAATACCAACCACAGGTATCGAGATAATGCTCCTTCGCTAGGTCTAAAGACGTAGCTGTTTCATCAGTTACCCAATTCAAGTTTCTGCTCAGCTACAAATTCTTGTTGTCGATTTTGTGAATATGAATTTCTTAGAACTGCCTCTTAATTAACTTACCTAACAGAAAACTAACATAAATTTATTGCATAAGAGCCAATTTTCCTAAGTCAACGAAAAAGAGAGCTTACAATCAATCTTATGATGGTTTTAAATGATAAAGTAAATCAAGATACGATATATCCTCGATTATCCAAACTAAACTTCGGATATCTCTACCTCGATTATCCAAACGAACTATCTAACACACGTGCTTCAATCAAAAAAACACCCCATCAATCATAAAAATGCCATAGAACCTTTCGGTGCATGCCTCAGATGGCTTAGACTTTAAAAGCAATTGACTAGGATAAATGCAGCTAATTCAGTGAAATTACATGAGTTGGTGGCTGAAAAGAGAGGCAGCGCTAGAAAAGAAAGTAAAATAAATTCCTGCTTTAATTAAGTAGCCCATCTTTTGAAAAATTTTGTGCTATGAGTTTTTCACTAATGCACAAGACACTGAAAATCAGGTGTGTGTACCTCATTCCTCATGCATCAGGATTTTCCAACAAATACGGGCATCTTTGATTAGTCGATTATTCGGCTTATCCAAAAAGCTCTTCTAGAATTTCATTCTACGCTTTTCGTATAATCGAGGATCAACTGTACCAAAGACCGTTGTTGTCGTCGTCATACTATAAATTCTCCATTTAGCCCCACTTGATGGATTTGTTGGTTTCACGTACTCAAAAGGGAGGGTTTATTTGAGGGAGCCTTTAAAGAGCAGGGAATTGAAAAATTTCTTGAAACTTCTCAATAGATAATTATACATTTGCTGTTTGAAAATAGAAAATGATAATCATATTGTTTAGTTAATATAGTATTAACTCACAGTTGAAGAAACAATTTGTGCGGTAACCATTGATATAGAAGTTGTTATCCATATTAAGCCAATAAATGACTTTGATTCTTGATAGACTGAGAACTATTGTTTACGAAGAAGGATACAGCTTAGTTTATTTACTTCTATGAAGCCTGCTTATGCTTGGTGCTATTCAGTATTTTCTAGGGGGGCTTAAAAAAAGGGGGTTATATAAAGTTTTTTGATCCAGAAAGGAGGATGTATTGGAGAAGGCCGCTTGATGGAGAGAAGGATTAAAGGGAGAATTTACGGCAATGCTGACAGTGGAACTTTAAAATTCCATAAAAAACCAAAGTTATAGGCTTAAGCCTTCCGTGGAAATGTTAAAAAGCTAAAGTTTGGTTCTGTTACAGCGCTGCTTCTCAATTATCTTAGCAAAACCCTCCCACGTGGTGAAAGAATGTCTTGCGCCCTAATTGATATAAACCTCGTGTAAAAATGTCCGCTCCCTGGGCTAATACGATACCCAGAAGGTATCAATATTACAAGCTATCCATCTTTTCTTTTAATGTCGATAACTTTTGATCTGCGCAAGATATAAGATATATGTTTTTATATAAATTGCTCCTTCTGGAATGTGAATTGAAATCTTCTGAACATTCTTGCAAACTACTTTTCAATTATTCGAAACTATGTGTTATCAGTTTTTTGCTAAGAAAGTACACTTTTGACCACCAAAACACGCTTCTCGATGCTTTTCGGACGAATTCTCGCAACATTATTGGCAGGATCCTTGGATGGCGATTCCTTTGTTAGCCATTTAAGATTTGTCACCTATGCTCGTTTGATCAAATTCACTGGAGCGGCAGTCAGTGTTTTGAAGTAGAGAAAAATTAGCTTCAGAGGAAAGTTTGCGTTGACTGATACATCCAGGCCACTGAGAGATTTGAGAAGCTCTGGGTCGAGCAGAAATACGGGGATCCTCTGTGAGCGAAGTAAGCAGAGAAAAAGGGTTAGGTGTTGCAATGAAGTACAAAAACTCCCACCCGGTCTTTGTTGGTCCTTTTTTTATGAAGCTACCTAAGCCTTGAGGCCTTAGCCCAATTTTCTCCTTCTACCCATCTCAGTGACTCTGCCAACACTTTCTACTGAGCAGGATTTGCTCTCTTACTTGAGCCTCGCCACTGCCAATGGGATGTGATCACCACTTACCCCGAATAAAGAGGCTACAACATAAGAAATGCAGCAATTAAACCAAGGCAACATCAAATCTCAAAAGCTGTGTCTGTCAAGTATAATGCAAGCATGAGGAAAATATTGCTTTACAATTTAAAATAAAACTGCAACTGAACTAAAGCTGTTGATATACATTCCACTCATAATGGCGCGAGATACAATGACACTTAGTCTTCATTATGAGTGGCATTAACAAATTTAAATTAAAGCTAAATACCACAAGTTGGATAATTCCACTAGCTAAAGCTCGATGGAAAGTCCATTAGAAAGAGCATTTAATTCAGTGCTTCACAAGCTGTCTGTGCATCAATAATTCTACTACTGAGTCTAAGGACATCAGCTATTTTACCAAAGAGTTCATTCCTTATAGTTTAGGGCTCATTGAAAGTATGCCAGCAATTGTGAACTGAAATACCTTGTACAAAGCATTTTTTGCCACAGCATCATGACAGCAGATCTTTGCTTACAGGAGAAAGTAACTTGCTATGTTATCGTGCTTCAGGCCAACTTTCATCACATTTGCGCCAGGGAGGGAGCAAGTTGGCCTAGTTTCACCGATTCCACAGTTGAGATATCTCTAAGTGTTTCGATTCTCCAATTTCCTTGAGCTTTTCATTCGCTAAAAGATTCATCTTCCACAGCTTCATAAAGTCTTCTGACAGTTTCGCTTGTACATCGAAGTTACTTTCAAAATGTGGCTTGATTAACTTCACTTGATTCCATCCGCTTCAATGGTGGACATAGTTTGGTAGTTGGGAGGCAGTTTGTAGGCAGTTGCGAGGTAATTGTAAGGCATATGTCCATTGTTTTTCGTTAATCTGCAATTGTCGCACAACCCCTCTTTAGAGCAATAGATCCAGAATCAGTCTCAAAATGTATAATCAACAGCTGGGCAGTCAGCTACAACACTTGCAAAATGTCCCTGCAACATTTTCAAAAAATTAAGAAAAGCTATAGCTTTCTCAGCATTTCAGCAATCATGCCTTGCTGCACACCCTCCCTTCCTCTTAGAAAAATGTTGGTCTGTTCCTGAGATACTTGGCGGTATTGTGCACGAAAAATTTTCCCGTTACCGCATGTACTTCTCCCAGTAACCAACATTGCTTAGGCGGAGGAGTAGGGTGAATGCTACGTCCAGATTGAAAATATACAAAATATCACAGGACTTTTGACAAATATTGTAGGTAATGTATGATAACTCCGCATAAACGGGGACACACATTAAGCTCTGGATTTGGGATGTTTGATAAGAGCTGCCTATGCTTGGGGGCAAGCGGGGCTGCTGAGGAAGTGAAGAGTGAGGAAGGCAAGAAGTGCCCTTCTTACCTAGCTCTTTCTTCAAGCTCATATTCATTTGCATCTCTCTTATCATCTGAAAAAGTATGTTCCGACGCAGGCAATTTGGTTCAAGACACATTTGCTGGGGGGCAATCCCCCACTACCCACGTTCCCCCTTGTATAACTATCAACTATATATACTAAAACTTTTCCTTCTAGAAGAGAATTTGAAGACCAAAATCTACTACCACCTCCATGCTTTGTGTATGCACAGTTGTCTCTGTGTTTGATAGCATACATGTTGCAACCAAATAAACTGTTCCAGGCGGGATAAAGAGTGGGGTCTGGAATGTCAATAAAAGTGTTATCTGTATACTATTTGTCTTTTCAGGATCACTTGGTGGCAAAATGTTGGGCAATTGAAGCCCCTTTGGCCGCATAAATGGCAGGGGCGGATCCAGGGAGAAAACTGACCAGGGCTCAACAAAAAGCTCGTGGGCTTGGTTATATTGGTGTGGAATATATCTCAGAACTATGAACAATAAAGGGCCAGTTGGTCCGACGTTTATTATTGACTTGAAATTCGATACGCTAGACTACAGTAAAGAAGCAATCAAGCACGTCGTTCACTACGTTTTGTTTTGTTGATGATGAATTTATAAAAAGGTTAAAACCGCACACGTTTCTCTCAATCTGTTGAAACTCGCAAGGTTGTGGTATTTCCAACATGGGTGAGGCAGTAACTGTGAGGCTTGATAAACATGACTCGCTGAAATGCAGCACCTGCCAGGTTCAATACCTGACTTCGTTACAAAACTAAACAGTTGACAACGGAAGCAGTGTTAGGCGGAAGTAAAATTCAGCGCAACAGCCAACTTCAAGGAATTAGGAAGCATTCAATATGTTGAGTTAAGAGGCAAGGGGCACCCTCGCAAACAAAAGAGACAAATCTATAAGCTGCAACGGGGTACCTTATCAACAGGTTTATGAAACTGGAGAGAGGAACGTGCCCCCTTTACCCTAGGGCTCCTACGTATTTACTCAAATGGCCGTAATTTTATCCAAATAATGGAAGCGAGTTATCTCACTGGTGTTATACTAGGGCTTATGGTTTCTTCACAAGCAGGGAACTGCAGCTCTGAGAATTAGCATCATGGATTTCTCTAACCGATTCAGACATTTCTAGTACCTCAAAGTAATTGCCCATTCTCACGTAAAGCACTCAACAGCTACCGTCTTTCTCGCCACTGAATGGGGCACTGCTTCAACATCAACATTATCACCTGTAGTGCTCGTGTTGACATAGTCGAGCCCTGGTCACGGAGCATTGTGATTGGCTAAGAGAAATTGAGCCCTGATCAGGGCGATGTTTCATTGGATGAAAGAGAATATTTACATCTGACCAGGGCTCGTCCCAAAATTGTTTACAAAATAGAGAGATCTGATTGGATCCAAGGTAGTTGAGTCTCTGTATATGACAGACAAACCAGGGCTCGGAAGGAATGCAGCATTTGATAGAAAAGCTGAATAGTGATATGACGAACATATTCCAATGTGATAACTGATTGGATAATACTTCCTTGTGCATCCGCGAAAGACACCTGGTATCTTAGAGATGGTTATTCTGAGAAAGACTGAAGTAAGCAGCAGTAGGGCTTTATTAGCTTTGTCCATGAGAAGTAAATACTGGTGACTACTTTTAATAGATCCCGTTATAATTCAGCCAGCTATTTAGGATTGAAAATCTGACCAGTGCTCAAGCCCTGGTAGCCCTGGTATGGATCCACCACTGAATGGTGCCGTGCTGCGCTAGATGCGACACATTCAAGAACAAATATGTAAAAAGGTAGCGGTCTTAAGCCACTTTGAAGGAGCATGATAGCCAAGGAGAATACAACGGAAATGAGGTCAGTGGCCTTGCAGCTTGTTGCTGTATCTGTAGGGTATTTCACACTTTTCTCGATAGTTGCACAAATCTAGTGAAAGTAATCGAAGAATTAGAATATTTACAAGGCTGAAGGTAAATGAGTATCACAAACTGTATTTCTTTGCAGGGAGGCTCAAGAATTTGGGGCAAATGCAAGATCAATGATATACACACGCCGAAGGGACAGAGCGGAAACGATGCACGCCTGTGCACTGGGGGCTCAAAAATCGAAGGATGGAATGCAGCAAGTCACGTTGTCAAAATTCTGATCTAGGGAAAAAGTTAAATGTTTCCCATCGTAAAATGCTTTTTTGGGCCATTTATGGAGACCTAAGATTTACAAAATGATACACAAATTGTTTAGTTTTCTTTCGCCATTCTATTAAAGGCGAAAATATTCATATTGAAGAAACTTCTTTTAAAATACAGAGACGAATGAAATGGGTAGTTACAGCTCGAGATTGACAATGTCGAAAAGGTTATGTCACAAAAGTCCCAAAGCTAAGCCGTTTTTCAGTTGATAAGGGATTTTATTGTTTCAACTAGTGCTTTAGGGATGCCTCCGCCATATATCAAGAGTTCTCATAAATCCAGGGTTGTTCTCCTACGTGATATGATAAAAATAACAAACAAGTTACCTTCTGCACAACGAACCTAAGAGTCTTTCGGACCGCTCCATAAACAGCAATATTTGAAGCATGACTTTTATAACCAAAAAACTGCAATAAGGTCTCAAATGAATCATCCCAAGATTAACCACGATGCATAATTTTCGATGTCTAGTTGCTGTCGTGATATCATTCGCAGATTGCGAATTTCGATTACCAGAGGGTGCGAATTGAGTTCTACAGGGAAATTACCGTTATTTTTGAGTTCCACAGGGACTTTCCGTTACTTTCTTGAATCGTATTGCAGAAATAACAGATTTTGTTGAGAATTTCCAAATAGCTTAATAATTTTTTTTTGAAGACGAAAAAATTGTCGAAGAAGGTTGAACAGTTGCATTTCCTTGCAACAATGAAACTGTGCTAAAACTCTGATCCTATTTAAAAGATAGGCCTAATAGATTTCCCTGCAGGAATACAAAAGATCAATCTGAGAGGCAAAGGACGTCTAGATTTTCATTTATTTCTTGTAGAGCTACAATTTACCTACCTTACATACTACAGTGGACACAAGAAATTTACCGATTGGATACTCCACACGATGTCCACCAGATCCAATGGTTGTGTGCGACCATGACCGGTGCCTTGCTCGACAAAACAGGTAGGCCTAGTGGTATTCCTTGGAAAGTGCTGCACTGTGGACACAGCTACCACGACATTTGTATCGGCGATACTAAGTGCAAGAAGTGCCACAGCTTCCTTTCAAGTCGCATAGAAGAGCTTACAGAAGCGTTTAATGAAGGTCTGTTGACTGACGACGATGAAGATGCAAATCGAAATGAAGAAGATGCATCGCAAGACTTGTTGCTCGATGATGATGACGAAGATGAAACAATCGGACAGACAACAGCACCAATTTTCATTGATTTCGAAGGGCTAGAACTGTTTCGCCGTGAATTGTGGAAAAAATTTGATTCAGTAATATGACAGGGTAACGATATTTTCCTGTTTGTGCCAGTGAATGTAAATTCTCCGCTTTCTCGATGTTCCTCGCGCCTCGCGCCATTTTTTTCTATGAAAAATTGTAATACGCATGCGTGCATCGTTTCCGCTCTGTCCGCCGAAGGTGCTAGATGTCCAACTCGGTCTGCCAGAGTGAGGTAAATTTTGTTTTGGTGGCCATTTTAAATAGTGGCAAAAAGATTTTTCGCAAGTACTGAACCCTTATAAATTGGTAAGAAGTAAATGCCGAGTTTGTGAAGGTCCAAACGGATTTTTAGCGTGTAAAGTCGTTATTAACCATCTTTTATCTCCTCGTTTTGGATTGAATTTTGACAATTTGTGTATTTATCGCGACGTTTCAAGTAATTTAAGGGTGGCGGTTGCTACGGTGCGCTTTGTGAAATTCGAAAAATATAATTGAAAACTTTTTTGCAGCGTAGCAGTGAAGCCACTGGCAATTATTTACATTGTTTTTGGTTTAAAATTTATATACAAAGCTGACAATAATCTTTTCCCCGTGGTTGTTTGTGATTTTAGGACCCCGAGCTCTGCAGACCCAACTATGAATGCGGACTTAGCTTGTATGATGTTTGCTACCATTGAGGTAAACATATAAAATATGTCACATTCATAGCTTTAACAAGTGAAATTGGATCGGATCTTTTTCAGAAAATGGTTAAATCTTGCTCTACATATGGATGCAAATATCGTTTTTCCAAAAACGGCATTTCATGTCATAAATTTCCCCTGAAGGATAAGAGCCTTCTTCGAAAAAAAGGATAGTTGCAACAAAGAAAGAAAATTTTCAACCTACCTTCAATAGCACTAGCAAAATTGAAAGTTTTGAAGGTTATTAGAGTGAATACTGCAGCAAATGAAACTGAAATCGCATTTACTAACATAACCCTTGTGATAAAATGTTTGCAAAACACTTTATTTCAACAGTACGAAGGACATCGCAGCAGCTGCCACCTTTAAAGTGCTTGAAACGTCGCAATAAATGCACAGATTGTCAAAATTCAAATAAAATTGAAAGTACATGAGATAATTCATACTAACTCACCGTTTTACACTCTTAAAATCCGTGCGGAACTTCATGACATTAGCCCTTACTTTTTACCACATTATAAAGGCTCAGTACTGGCGATAATCCTCTTTGCCACCATTTAACATGGCCGCCAAAGCAATATTTGCCTCACTCGGCTCAATGTGTAAACTCCCTGAGCTGGACATCTAGCGCCTTCGGCGCTTCTATGTCATTGTGCAAGATATCATTACCTCTGAACGAGGTTATAGACCCGGGCACAATAATTTTTATATCAAATGAAGATCGCCATTGTGTTTTTCTGATTAAGAAGTGAAAGTAGTGCAACAAATGGGCTCTAGTACGATTTCGTGCCTCCTCCATGTGCACCATGTTGGCAATTACTAAACATGCAGTGTGTGTGCGTCAATGACGTAGAAGCGCCGAGGGCGCTAGATGCACTACTCGGTCTGCTAGAGTGAGGCAAAATTTGTTTTGGCTGCCATTTTAAATGATGGGAAAAACATTTTTGCCAGTACTGAGCCCTTACAAAGTGGTAAAAAGTAAGTGCCAAGTTTGTGAAGTTCCCAACGGATTTTTAGCATTTAAAGTAGTAAGTCGTCATTAACCATGTCTTATCTCCTAAATTTCGATAGAATTTTAACGGTCCTTGTGTTTATCGCGACGTTTCAAGTATAATCAAATTCGAAAAATATAATCAAAAACTTTTCTGGAACGTAGCAGTGAAGCCATTGGCACCTAATTGCATTTTTTTGTTTTAAGATTCATATACAAAGCTACCAATACCTTTTCCCAGTGGTTTTTTGCGATTTTAAGACTCCGAGCTCAGCAGACCCAACTATGAATGTGGACTCTTCTAAAGCGAAAGTTAAATGAAACAGAATAGTCTGATTCATTTTTGTTTTGCTTGATTATGAAGTAGAGCGTAAACAAAAACTTGAATATATTTCTTTGATTTTGAAGTAAATTTACACCTATCATAATTAAGAATACATTAGGAATAATCAAAGGCACAAAGCCAAAATAATTTAATTCCATTTATGCTCAGCAAAAATAGCGTATTTATATAGCAAACAAAGAATTTGAATTCAGAATTCAGTTCTATGACTGATAAATTGCCTCCCTTGAAATGATGCATGGTAAGTTTAGAGCCATGTTTCCCTAACTTAGGGAATTTTCCCTCCTTGGAGAAATTTATTTTTAGGGCTGTGACAAGAAGCTACATTGCGTTGCATTTCATTTCACTTAAGATAGTGGCCCATTCAGCTTTGCTGTTTTACAAGGTACCATCTATCTACAAATGAAAAACTAAATACTTTCTGCGAAAGAAAAATGAGTACATATTTTAAAAATTCTGCATTTCAAATGCCATATAAGCAACTGTCACATAACAGATAGTATGGATGGTACATATTTTCCATCAGCTGGAAGACCAATCTACATTTCTGTGCCTATAGAAGAATTTCCTTTTTGACCGCTGTTAAGTTTGTCAACAGCAACATAATTAAGTATCTATTAGGGCTCTACAACGATGTTGAGGATTCCAAATTAGATGTTTTTGATGGTAATTGAAAGAGCGTCATTGAATGATTTCAATCATCATTGACCACATAACTATTGAAGAAAATAGCAATATTTTGGACTATAGGTTGATGTCTATTGATGCAAGCTGAATCCATAATGCCAGTTTGTTCTAGTAATGGAGGGAGGAGCAGTTCCTTAATTGTATTGTATTGAAATGGAGAACAGCAAAAAGCAGCCAGAGAAACAATAAAGGACATATTCAAGCAAATAGTGGCTTTCAATGACATTCACCTTTAACTAACTGTGACTGTTTCCTCTCAGTGAAAGAAGTGCATAATGATTGGAGGCAGCCAGATAATTGCAATATGCTCCATGTAGAAAGATCATTATTCTAGTTTTTTCCATTGAGATGCAATGTTATGACGTGTAATAGAGTTTATTTGTAAATAATACATTCTGAACAATTTGAAATTCTGCTACATTTTGAGAACTCTTCTGCATGACTTTTACCACTATAAATAAAAAATGTGGTAGATTTACTTTGAAAGCCAATTTGGAAGCTTTACTCTATAATTTGTTAATCTTACTATTTACCTTAGGACAAAGCTATCAATGGAAATGAGTGGGAAGGATCAGTTGACTGAACTTAGCAGACAGAGAAATGTCATTGGAAATCATGAATCTATGACAAAATGTGGTAAGTCAAAGTGAATTTCACTGAAATTTCCAGTTCTAGTTAATTCTAGTTAATACTTAATGTAAATCTATCCTACAATTTTTCATTAACATGGCTGCCACAGAACTTGGAAAAGCATGGGAATATGCCAATTTTGTGAAAATGTCAGGGAAATCCTTGAATAGTTGGAGAAAACTGCCGAAAAAGCACCCAAGTTGGGAGAAATTCAGGGAATGACTTTATTTTATGCTAAGTCTTAAGGGTCTGGATTCCAGAATGGCTTGGCTACAAGGAGAGATACCTCTGGCCAGATGTAATTCATTTCTGCTTCATACCACTGCTGCTTGTCACTTTGGGCACATTTTCTATTGTATGCCATTCTAGTGAAATATTAAGATATTCATTTCCTTCAGTAGCATAGGCATGACAACCAAATGGGTGTGGCCATTAAATGGCATGACTTAAGACAGTCCCCATTGCTTTTGGTCATTGAAATTCAGTGAATGTTGTTTTTCATTGTATGTGGCAACCACGATTAAGTAATACACTATATTCTTATAGATGAGATTGGAAAATCGGCCGGAAAGTGCAGTATTGCTACAAATTTTATGGTGAATGCCATAACCATTAGTATTGTAGCATGGAAGGACAATTTGCAAGAAAATATCCAGGATCATACACAGTAATTATAAAAAACTTCATCGCAAAAATTTTTGGCAAATAGTTTGACAAACATTTTTCAACAATATTTCAAATGATATGAAAATTTCTCAGGACAAACGTTTCTGCTTTTAAGAATTTTAAGAATTCACATAGAAAAACTATAATGTGAGGTCAGATATCAAATTAGTGCATCCTATTAATCTAGTTGATGCACATTACAGTGTTAATCTTGTGTTCATCGTCAATATAATCTACCTAAAATAATTGTAATAGTCACCATGGTAGACCCTTGAACTACTTTTATTATCATCGTTTGATAGAAATAGTTCTAAATGCCTTTTCCCCCTAAATTTCAAAAACATCTATTTCTGCCTTTGTTTAGTTCATGTGCACTATCTCTTTCATTCACTCAAAGTATTTGCATTATAAACTGCACCGACGGTAAAGTTCTGCCTTGATCCAGACAAGCATTTTGAGACATCATGATTTGTTTATAATTAGGTTTAGATTTTATGTTCTGTGTTAGTAACATTGCATCCTCATTGTATCTTCCTACAATATACAATGCACATGTTCGCAAAAGGCAAAAATTATTTTTAAAGGGGCTCCCATGTTAGAGGATAACAATATTCTTATACTATACTCTAATAAATACTTTTATTTATACTCCTTTGGTAGACTTTTGTACTATATTGAGTAGAGACTCTTAGAGTGCTAAAAGCAACTTTTTTTTGTCGCCATCACATAAAGTGTGAATACATACTGTTTTTTGTTGGAGTTCGCTGAGAAGCTGCTGTCTGCAAGAGAAGTATGGGGGGAGGGAGCTAAATTCCCATTGAGCATTCAAACTTCACACTAAGCTGGTACCTATGGGACTGAATATTAGTGGTTTTGGCTCTTATTATATCTGTAGTATGTTGTTAATTATCATGTGTTGAAAATCTACGACTAAATTTTGTCACAAAAAAATCCTGAAAAGGTGTTTGAAATGTTGTTTGACAAATTTTATCCACTGAAAATTTATCTGATGAGAAGTTTTGTTGCTAATGTATTGTAAATTGTCATTAAAACACAAATCACTCTACCTGGTGACGCCATTGTTAATTATTGACAAATAATTAATAATGTTGGGAGCGTTCTAGGACTTTCTCGAAAGTATAAAACTGTTTCAAGAATTCAAACATAAAGAACCCGACTTTCCAAGTAGACAGAAAGGAAGTATCGCAATAAATTTTGTGCTGATTTTACATGATGAAGTAAGTCGAAGTATTGAAACACCATTTTTCGCTCATAATAATGATTGTGAAAATTCTGGTTCGCAAAGCCAGAAATGTTAGAGACTAAAATAACCAACGGTGAATTAGACTTTTACATCGAGCTAGAATTTGTAGATAGTGCCATGGAATGCTAGTGGAGTGAATAGAGCTAGTGGTAACAGGTTGCATAAGAAATTGGAGATAAGTCTGATGCTTCTTTAATCAAATCATCATCATTAAATCATCCATGGTTATAGCTGTTGTTACAATAGTAATTAAATGCTAATTTGAGAGAACTACTTGCAAAACAAAAGGAAACCAAAAAACTATATACAACATAGCAAATAAAACAATAATACATTATCGGCAAATCCTGCAGGCCTATTCTTTCCTAAACAATCGATTAATCTTATCTTTGAACGCTATAAGTGCTGATTCATTTTTGAAAGTTTCACCCATGGTGCATGCTATTGGCGAACCTGAAGACGATTTACGTTGCTGATGTTCTTGTGAAATCCAAGGACCGTAGCATTGCCCTTGGAGTGAAAAAGTACAGGAAATGATTGGGTTTATCCTCTACTGATATCTAAAAACAAAGTATTTGAAATCGCTTGGAACTAATTGGAATTACTTTGCATTGAAATTCAAGGACTAAACGATTATCTTTGAATTCAGAATTGAGAAAAAATACCGAAATTCAAAGGCTCTCGTCGTACATTGAGACTGAGACTTGACTGGAGATAATAAGCGTATTATCCTTTTGAAATGCAATAACATTACCAATTGGCAGACAATTAATAGAAGTTGATTAACATTAGTTTACAACAACATTCACAGAAAGGCATTACTTATAGACTCGAATTTGCAAGGATATAAGGTTGCAGATCTTCCAGTGAGGTCAACAGATTACAGCATTGCCGGTGGACTAAAATTTTATAGGAGCTTAACGGGCTTGCTTTCCACTGAAATTCAAAGACTGCCAGTAGTGTTATTCGATGACCATTTATAGGAAGTAGGACCATAATGTGAAATGAGAATCAATTGGAACTTATATCCCTATTTTGGATTCGCATTTCAATTTATTCGTTTTTGTGTCTTTTTTTCATCCCAGTTGTAGCTTAATAGTTAATGCGATCCTTGGGGTGACAAAATTTTGAAATCCCTGTTCTAATCCAAATAATATATCCTTGCATTTAGATTGAAAATCGATGTACTACATCTACAAAATGTTGTCAACAGCAATCAAAAAGTTATAATTTTTATTGTAAAGAATCATCGTGTCAAACAATGAGAAAATATTAGAATCAACTTTTGTAATAAGGATTGGATAACATTTGAGTGGATAATCAATACGGAGTTAATTTATAATAGCAACTCTCCAGAAGTATGATTGTTAGCGTAATTTCCAATGGAAAAGGAACATAAGAAAATACCCAAACATAAACGCAAAAAAGTATTAAAGTTCAAAATTCCCCAATAATGCATGTGAGATGCTAATCATTTCACATTTTCTAATATTTTAAAACAATATTTGTAGACTGGTAAAGAGAAATGTTTTGAATAATATCTTAGGAAAGAAGTTTATCATGATTCTGCTTTAACGTTCACTCAAATCGTTCATTTAAAGAAATGTGCATCCATATTCTTCAGGCTCTTAAAGTCGTATATAAATTTATCTTTCACCTCACAGTGAACCATCCTCAATTCCCTGAGCTTTGCCCTTTTCTTACGATGCTCCTTCTTGATGACATCAAACATTTCCTGGCAATTAGCATCACTCAGTCTTAAATAAATCAATTCAACTTTTTCTGCAAATGGAATGACACGTGCCAATTCATTGAATTCCATCTCTGACATATTGCATCCCTCAACGTAAAGGTGCTCAAGCTTTGACTCCACAGGTGAACTTCCAGATTCATTAATCATCTCCCATGGAAATGAGACAAAGTCACAGCCCGTGAACCACACATTTTTGAAGTGCAGGAGTGACTTGAACAACTTTTTAATAGTTGCTTCGTGTTTTAGACTTGAAAACCGAATTCTAACTGTTATCTCTTGCAACTTGTGTTGGAAACCGTTCGAAAACAATGATTCGATGAAATGTACCAAGTCACTCAATTCAATCTGTGACATTGCGTAATAGACAAATGCAGGCTCACCAAGAACGTCTTGAAATCTTGGGATGGTATCAATCTTTAGGTCAGCCAGGGATCGATGTATCTCACCACTTGCATTTTCAAACATTTCATGGAATAGACTCAATGAATAGTGCTGTGCAAATTCGCTTTTGTTTTTGAAGTGTTCCAGTACTGAGTTGAAAAACGTCACTGCATCAATGCTCTTCTCTTCTTCTTCTTTTGCATTCTCAAGACAATTGATGTAAACTTTGACGATGTTTCTCTTGTCTTGTGATTCCTTGGCTGCTATGAAGCCGCCAATGAAACGAACAACTTCATACCATTCCAGGTCTAACACCTCCACAATCTTTGTTCTGCTTAGCATGCAGTAAGTGGCAGCAAAGAATTCGTGCAGTGTCAAATGCTCAAACTGATAGAAAGGCTTTGTGTGAGAATGATTCTTGATGAAGAAAGTATAAAATATTTCTTGATGTTCCTCAGAAATTTCCCTTATTTCAGGAAAGTCTTCTTCTTCGAAGACGATTTTTTTCTGCATCAGCAATTGAAATGAAATCATAGAGATTTTGATGTAGAGCTGTGCAACTTTCTTGTCGCTGAATTTTTCATAGAAGCCCTTTCCATGTTGGCCTCGATCTTGGACATGCTGGGTCCAGAATGATGCCAGAGTCCACACGTGCAGAGGTGTCATCATTTCTGTATTAAACTTTGTTCCCTCTCCTTGCATAGAAATGATACAGCAAAGTGTCCCCAAGTACTGTGGTATTGCTGCAAGCTCCGACATATTGGTTGAAGATTTTATCGCTTCCTTGATCATTGCTGCTGCTACTTTGTTGCCATTTGCTATGACGTCTATGTGCTTATCAATTTCTGTATTTGACAAGCCAGCTACTTCAATTTTATTGTAGTTCCCAACTTGATCTTGAACTAAGTTGAGTACAAATTCAATATGGGGCCTGCCCGAAACAATTGTAGCATGCCCCTTAAGAAACTCATGATCTCTTTTCAACAGAGCTTGTAACTTCGTATCAGTGTTAATCGATTTCTCCAACTTTTCTTCTTCATCTATGCCGTCCACAATGATGAGGACTCTTTCTCCATGGTCTTTCAATTTGTCTGGATCTACATCGAATTTCCTCTTGAAAAAGTCTTCAATGGTTTCATCACTTTTTTCTTTTAGCTCTCTACACTTGACTAAGAAGAGAAAGTCAAATAGATCTTTGCCATTCTTGTCTAGAAACATTTCTCTCTTTGCCCACTTTAATGCAAAATATTCTACAAGACTCGTCTTGCCAATTCCCGCAACACCACGCAGAAAGCATTTTCTGTTCTCGGCTGTTATCAATTCATGATAGTGTACGCGTGATTCTTCCGCCTTTGGTTTATTCCTAAACATTCGCATTTCATCTGGCATTGCTTGGCTTTGTGTCTTCGTCTGGGACAGGCTGAGTTCTGCCGTATATTCCTCTCTCTTACCTTCAGACCATACAAATAATTTGCCATCTTCTTTTGTATTTATCAGACGAATATTCCAAAGCTCTAAGTCTTTACACAATCTATTTCTGTTAAACTTTGATCTCTCTGTAATAAAGAAATACACCTAGAGGTCGTGGGATTTTAAATTAATTGTTTTCATTTACTTTGGTGGATTAGACTTAACATCCCTTTGTAGCCCTTCCCTTCCCTCTTACTTTCTATTTATCTTTCCTCTGCAACAAGTCCACGAAATACTTTTCAATCCCCTCCTTAGCTCAATCTCATAACTAATAAGTTCTCTTATAATAAATGTGCAACCAATCTAGTGAGTCCCTTCCCTTGCAAGTCCGTACCAAGTCCCAATCTATCTTGATCGAATCAAACCCAGAGCATTTGCGGTAGATTTGAAATGAGTGATGAAGACACAGGCCTTGGTTGAAGTTTGGGATAAGTCTGTTTTCATTGCTATCTGTCACCTATGACCTATGTCCTACGAATTCAAACCTAAACAAGACACAAACCCCGAATTCTTCACACCATATCAAAGGAGCAATATATTGGCGCAAGTTTATTGATGCACTGGCGTAGATCTGATTGGAGTGGCTCTTCGAGTGCTACAGCTCGGTTACCCCCGTTTTTAGGCGTCACTTAGGACCTTTATCTTAGTATTTTCTCTTACGACTTCACATTTACTACGCTATACAGGCGGACAACTAGGTATTTTCGAAAGGGATTCACTACACAAAAATTTGTACATTTAGAAATGCAATAACAGATATGGCTTTGAATAACATCCATCAGGACTTTGCTAATCTTTTTGCTTCTAAATGCGATAAATTCCACCACTATTGCTACCTAGTATTGAGAAGAAGAGGTGGAAAAGGTAAGAAGGTAAAGCCCTCAAGAAAATTCTGGACCACACTCTTAACATCTTTGGAAACGCCATTCCAATGGTGAAGAGCAATCTTCTGGATTGAAAATAGAGGTAGACATCTCAATTTATCTCTTAAGCGTAGCAAACTGGGGTTCATTAAACTTAAAACACATATATTTTTCATGTTGATCCTTCGGTACAAATAATAGTTTTCGTGTCTAAGAACCAACAACTAACTTGTAAACCGCAAAAGACAGAACTTTTCAAGAATACGAACCTCGTTTAGCGTCATTCGGCTTCATGTCATTAATGAAAAGGTGCTTTTCTGCTCTTACAGACAATGACGGAGGTTCTAGAGCCGAATGACTCCATGGCTGTAAGCCTGTTGTACCACATGAAAATTTATAGCACAAGAAAATGGAGCCAAAGAATATTGCTATCCCAAACTTATCGTAGACAGTTATGGAATACCCGAAGGCTTAAACCTTACAAGATATGTTGAAGAAGCAAATAAGTTACAGTAAAAACCTACCAGCAATAAACTCTTCGTAGTCTAAAAAGAGATCAAATTGAATAGTATAAAGTATCTGATATATTGTAGTGCAATAAATTGTGTAATAAACTATTGAAATTGTACAAGATATTTCATATATGCATATTCTTTTCTGTACCACTGTGACAGCCAATTGTATATTCCTTATGCAGAGATATTTCTAATTGTAATATGTTAAGCATTGTAGA
>WIPJ01016903.1:0-22406 GCA_018155075.1 Cassiopea andromeda | reverse complement strand
TATATACATGTATGTATGTACGTATGCATGTAGAACTACTAGATGCTAGATAGATAGATTAGCCAAAGTTTACCTACCTGGTTGATCTTCCACGTTCAACTTAACTTTAATACTTTTAACATCATGTTTCAAATCGTTGATATCATCTCTTATTTCTAGTAAACAATTAGAATAGTTCTTTAATGCATGCAATTCAATAGTTGCCCATGTTCACTCAAACGCTACTCATGGCTTGTATTTACAATCAGAAGTTATTTCCTTTCAAGTTAACATTTTTGATGTGGTTTATATCATAATTTTATGTAAGAATATCAATTTATTTATACCCCAATGAAAATTAAAATAAACTTGTAATACAGATATTTCACCACATTGAATAAAATGAAAAACAGAAGTAGACTTCTGTGAAAATTTACCATTACATATGCTCAAGAAGATTTCAAGGTCTGGTTGGCGGCTTTCTTCCTCTCTAACTTGCTTCATTTGCTCCTCTGTCATCATTTTGATTTGTGACTTTATCAGCTCTTCGATTTCTCTTTCAGCATCATCGGCCAAATATCTTGCTGCATTTTTAATATCTTTCATTACTCTTTCAAATTCATCAGATGGGCATGCCATGCGTTCTGCATGAGCAAAGTAGGTATTTCTCGCTTTCCTGATAACGTCGATAGCTTCACTGATGCGTAATGGCTCCTTCCTCTGCCCCTGGCGTCTGCATGGCTCTGTCAAGCTTAGTCCAGAATACAACATTGCGAACACCAGTGTAGTTGTGTCCCATTGCTTTTCGCTTAAATTTTTCAAGTGGTCTATATATATTTTGTTTCTCTTGTCATTCTTGATCCTATCAGTTAATTCACTGACCAGAAATTCCCCACTCTCATTGTCGCTTTGCCACTTACGGTTTTGATACTTTTCATTCCATATTTTAATGAAACACTGTAGTAAATACTTTGGAACAAAGTCCAAAATGGCTTTGCTAATCTTTACAAAATTTGCTTCTTCACTGGATATTTCCATATCGAGAAGAAAGCCTAGAAAATTTTGTGAAATCGGATATATGGAGATTTGGTATCATTCTACTATGTGCTATACAAATGATGATCTCCATATCCATATTTTTTTGTTCATGGAAATCGTACAATTTCAGCATTCTTTAGAACCGTATCTCTAGACCGTTTTTACACTTAAATCCTTTTCCATTAATTGTTTTGATGGACCCCTTAATATACTTTCCACAAAATTCAATCATATAATTTTAACTAATAAGAGGTCAAGAGACTATACTAGTAATGAAAAAAATAATGACGGATTATGAACAACTGGCTTCTTATCTAAAAGACTTATAGACAATCACTAATGTATATCATCTATTCTCTTATACCTGCCAGCTATGTAGTCTTAAATATTGTACACACAGAGCAAAAGAGTACCACAATCACAGCTTTGTACAGGTATACTTTTACGACAAAATATTCAACAATTCATTAATATTTGCTTCAGTATCATAGAGGTACATTAAAAATGATACATTAAAGAAATATTAAAGAAAAAGCCAACCATTTTAATGGTGATAATAAAAATAATCCATTTATTTAAAGCTGGCAACAAAAAGAGAGAAATAGACAACAACTAATACAGGACAACTGATCGTCCTATCTACAGTGTATAACGTAGACGATGTATAATGTAGTCGCGTCACCCCTCGACTACGTCACTACCTTTAACTCGGTTCAAATTACCTAACATCTCACCCAACATTATAGGCATTTAAATATTACGTAACGCCTGAGAGGTGGATTGATATGGTAATTTTTGGTAGAACCTGTTACGAAAATTTAAGGAAGGTATTGGGGTCATTGCTCTTTTGTTGCAACAGAGATTTTTCTTTAATGTAGAATTTCTTGCAAATACGCCAAGGTGAGCTTGAAGTCTAACGCTATTTGTGTAAGTATGTGTCCTCCACTTTTCTGAGACATTGCTAGCACAATCTCCGCTTTTCTGAAACGTTGTTGTGACATTGTTTCTTGTCTCTGGCTTTACGCAAAAGTACGGAAAATTTCATCTTGTGTGCCAAATCAATGGCCCTTTCATATAATTTTTTGACATCAGAGCACTAACTCTAACATTTTACTCACCATCAGACGTTGCAGTTTATGCTGCATCTCTACCAACAATTCACTCCACAATGCACTCTGCAGCTCACCCTGGTTGAGAGACTGATTCCCTTCACCACTATGTTTCACCATCGAGTAGTGGTTCATTTCATATTGAATGAAATTCGAAAGAGTGCAGAATACTGGTAGAAACGCCATGCACTCCCTTGGTTTTGAGAGTTAGGGGGTCAAGTACCAGATTGTTTAATGAACTGCTAGCAACAAACGCTCAGATGGGGTGAAGTGTTACATATTACTGCACTGAGGTTGCTGGAATGTTGGGTGAAATGTTGGATCAGATGTTGGGCGAGATGTTGGATGACATCCTGGATGAAACATCGAATGACATGTCAGATGAAATATTGGATGACATGATTTAAACAATGTTGGATGACATGTTGGATGAAATATCAGATGAACTATCAGATGAAATATCAGATGAAATATCAGATGAAATATCAGATGAAATATCAGATAAAATATCAGATAAAATATCAGATGAAATATTGGATGACATGATGGACAAAGTGTTGGATGACATGTTGAGTGAAATCCTGGATGAAATGCTAGATGACATTTTGGGGTGAGATGCTTGATGAAATACTAAATGGAATCGTTTGATGAAATATTGGATTTCCTGTTGGATAACATGCTTGTGACAACTTAAATTAAACATTTGATGAAATATAAGTTGGATGAAATAGTAGGTGGGATGCTTGATTCATTGCCCTCTGTGAAAGGAGGCTTGTAAACAATGGAGAGAATGTTGTACTCCATGACATTTGCCATGTAATCACGTGATTACCAATGGGGCACTCAGTGAATATGTGTAGGAATCCAGCGTCAAGCACTTCCAGTAGCGCTAACTCTTGTGAAAATGAAATATCACAAAAAATATTTAGAAGTGAGGTGTTTTGGAAATGTTTGTGCTTCGTAGGAAATTTTTCGGACTGTTGCTGTTGATAAAGATAACGGTTTCGAACTTTATAGGAAAATCTTTCAACTTGCTCCCCTACTCTAAAGGTGCTGCAACGCCTGTGGTTGCCGCCATCCACTCTTCAGTGAAGGAGGCTCCAAAGCCTTGTAACCGGTTGGATTTGTGTTCAACATCAGAAAATTAGCTATAAGGCCTTGTTCAAATGCTTTCATAATTTCCCAAAATATTGCTAAACGTGTGAACGAAACGTTCAGTGAAGTTCAGTGATGTTGAGAGATAAGTGCTCTAATGCTCTCAACACTTCATTAAACATTTCACAAAATATTCGATAATCGAACTATGTCATTGGTCATGTGATTTGCTCGTCGAATTCCTTAAAGGCAATTATTTCTACACTCCCCTCACAAAAGTATTGCACAGCTTACTCAAACATGGCAGCCACAGTAAGTGACTTTTACCAGAAGCATAAGTTGCCGAGTCTATTACTGATAACGTGTAGGCCCTTAGATCTTGAAATTGGCGGCAAAATACGAAGAGAAGTGCTGACGACATTTTTTGAACACAAAAATAAATTTATTAACCTTTATTTTCATTTTTGGCTTGTAAGGGAGAACATGATGAAAAAAGAACTATCACACGAAGAGGGAATCACTGTATAAAGTTTGAGAGAAAACGGCCAGTCATTTCCTCAAATTGCTAAAGTTGTTGGATGCCGATATTCTACGTGCATAAGAATATTTAATTCATTCAAAAAACTGGCTCAATTCATCAAAAGCAGAGAACTGGGAGACCAAAAACAATTAACGAAAAAAGAGAGAGATTAGATTGCAGAGTTGCAAGGACACAACGATTTTACAGGTTGAAAGCTGTTGCACATGAAGTAGCGACTTGTTTTCCGGCCAAAAGTCCATCCACGGCTTTAGTAAGGCGCATTCTTCATAAATATAAAACGAAGTGTCACAAAAGACAGCGAAAACCCTTCGTTAATTTGAAGCAGAGATGTTACCATGTCAAATGGAGTAGGATTCTTTGCCACTGGACAGCTGACCAATGGAAAAATGTCATTTTTTCCGATGAATGCCGATTTGGATTGAAATATGATTGGAAAACACTTACCATTTGGTGATAATTTGAAGAAAGTAGCAATACCGACTTATTTTCAATCCACTTTAAAAATATCAGTTTCTGTTATGTTTTGGGAGTGCATAGGGCCTAGCAGCGTAGGTCGATTGGTTAAATGCCATGGTCAAATCAACGCAGTAAAATACATCGAAATTCTGCAGGACATCCTTCACCAGTCCGTAAAACAAATGTTTGGAGAAAAAACTAGGCCATCAATCTTTCAACATGATAATGCACCCCCACATCGTGCCAAAAAGACCAAGATTTATTCAAAATTGCATGGGATATATGTGCTTCCATTGATCCTAACTTAACGTTATCGAAAATGTTTGGTTTTTCATTAAAAAAAACTAAGTAATGACCCCAGATTTCCTCCAACAACGAGAGAAGAACTTCTTGCCCGAATATTTAAAGAATGGCAACGTATACCTCAGAGTTTTATTGCCAAACTTTACGACTCAGTTCCATGTCGTCTCAATGAGGTTCAGAAGATGCGTGGCTACCCGACAATATTTTAAAAAATTGTGATCGTTCAATATTGAAACACCATTTATTTTGAATATTTCTATTGTTAAGTAATCGATTTTGATTCGTTATAAGTTTTCTCTTCAAACAATGGACTTAATTCTTATAGGACGCATTTTAATTTGCCATATCCGCCATGATTAACTTGCAAACCTGTGCTATGCTTTTTGAGGGGAGTGTATTACGATTAAGCCAACTAAACAAATATTTAGTAGGTATTCAAATGCACAAAATATTGCTAAACCTTTTCATGAACAAGGAAATATTGAGATGATGCACTAACCATCTTCAACGGGATTTGATTTTTGCTAAACAAGACTAAGCATCGCTAAGCAACATAAAATGTCACTAAGGAAGTGCAAGTGCTCTCCATATTTCACCAAACAAAATGTTAAGGGGAAGGAGAGGCACTTCCACCTCAAATTAAAAGCAGATTTAATTTTGCTCCAGAAGGTCTTTTCACATGAAAATAAAGCTCCCAGCTCTCGTCAGAATATCATCTCAAAGCCCATACCGTTATATGCCTATTTCCTGCATAGAATACTTGTCGGAGGTGACGGTAAAGATAGGTAGTGCTCACCCAGAACAACCTTTGTTACCTGGTTACTAGGTGATTTACTTTATTTAGATAATTACATAAATTGCTGCTTTCATATCTATGGTTGGCTGACACAGCGTAGCCTTCACAATAGAAGGAATCCTATGAATTTAGTGCTATCATGTCAACATTAACTTGATGTTAAAGAAATTCAGGTACATCATATGTAGAATTGTCTTAGGACACTCAGCCTGTTTGTGACATACAGCAACCTTAGGTCTTTCCCCTAGGCCGAATTTCTGCCGTAGCGAATTGACTAAATTTAAATTTGACAGTACTGTATTGCGTGTTTGGTTGCGATAATTTCCTTTATGTCAATTTTCATTTGCAGTACCGAGCATCGGCAGAGCTTCTACTCATTATCTTCCATTTTTATTTTTAATTTTACATGACATTGGCAACAAGTAAAGTTAATGTTGGCTTAAAAAATTCTACCTGCAAGTAGAACAAGAAATCAACAAAAAAATTAAAACATTCATACTACAAAAGGTTAAAGCTGTAAATAGTCAGTAGAAACACTTTCCAATATGTTTACATCAAGACTCAAAACTCAATCGTGTGTAGACAAAAAGAGTATGTTTTTTCATTTTGGAATCTTCAAGTAAACAATGTCGATAGGTCCTAATTGGTCACACTTTGGGCCAATTAGACACATCCTATCAAATTAGCCGCATCTGCATATATATTTTGATTAACCTTTAGATCACTAACCAACGTTTTCATACTCTGACGAGTGTTGGACGAAAAAAGCTTTTAAGTATGTCCTAAAATGTTGCCGCTTGTTCGTGCTCTGGTTTAACTCTAAATGAGTGCTATAAAATTCAATGAATTTTACCATCACAAAAATCTGACATACCTTCAACGTCTTTCTCCAATCCATAGAGCACTCGATTGGCAAAAACTTGTCTCAACCAGTAGTTCTTCTTTGCTTCTGAAGGTCAAAAGCTACGCGGCCGAGAGCCAATCAAAATGAAGGAGATTTCATAAAAGTTTTGTTCTACGTTGAACTTGACGACGAGGAAATAGAATTATTCATTTCCTCGTTTGTGTATGTCCAATGATACTCTTGACGCCTGCATTTTTCGTAAAGGCTTTTTGTGTCTGAAATGACGTAAAGTGCTTTCGATCTAGTTCTACAAATCCATCCAATGCATCCGCCTTTCCACAAGAAGCCTCTTTATAGGAGCCAGATTCTTCAACTGGAGATGGCCATTCCAAAATGGGTGCTAAGATATGGCTAGCAGGGTAACGGAACTGCTACTATAACTGCAGAAGAGTGTAGTATATTTCAATGGGGGGCTAATATGCTCCGACTAGGGGGTTATGGTCTACAATTCCTCTCTAGCGCAGGCAATGGACTCTTCCACTCAGAGACGCATGAACTGCTATAATAGTGGGCGACACATGGATTGAGGGGCACCTTCGTAGGATTTCTAGAAGTGATATCGAGCACTTTATCTGGTGGGTGAAACACTTAATGAAATATCAAAACATTTTGCATAACGACAAAGGCTTAATATTCCGCCAGTCCTAATTGCAGATCAGCTAGAGGGTCCAGGAGCATTCTCCCCCTAGAGAATTTTGAACCTTAGATCTTCTGAAGTCTGTCGAAACTTGTATTTCTCTATTTATTTTTGTACTTTCAAAGTATTCAAGGGAACTAAATTACACGAAAAGGGCTACTTTGCTCCAGTCTTTGAAAAGTGGGAGCACTTGTCCTCTGTGTCCCCGGCTCCTACGTCCATGCTTTCAGCTACTATACAGTTGGTGCATAAGTTTTCTTTTTTCCATGTTTATTCTCATACAAACATAGGTTGATACTGTATAAAAGGTACAGTCTCCTCGGCATCAATGATACCTATAATAATAAGCATCATCATCATCATCATAATTACCATCATTATCATAATCTTGTCTTGTTTTATCTTTCCCATTTCGCCCCCGAAGGGGGCCTAGGGCTGACCCTGGGGTCAGTTTTCGCCTGTCGTTTGTTTAACAGAGGTGATTGAGTCGGCTACACTCAATCCACTCTGTAACCCCAACAGTTGCTAGGCAGAGCTGTAGAGTGAGCCATTGAGTCTGCTTTTCACTGAATGGGGCCTGGTTGGACAGTTTCCCACAGGTCATCAACATCTGCCCTAATTCTGAATCTTTACGACATAAATCACTATCAACTTAAGGGCAGCTGTCTCTCTGAGCCCGCTTGCCACCACATGGAGGTGTCCAGCCATGGGCTAGCTCATTATCATAATCATCATCATCATCATTAATCAATCAATCAATCAATCAATCAATCAATCAATCAATCAATCAAAAAAGCAATCAATCAATCAATCAATCAATCAATATTTAAAGTTCATAAAATGGCTTGGTATCATAAAATAATAATTCAAACCAAATATGAGAATATTAATTTATAGAGCATAAAGAGACCAAAGCATTATATATGCATGTAAGTAAACTACGTTATGGAGAAAGTTGCAGGCAGGTGCATATCGCCCCAGCTCATTTGCATATCTTCTTCTGGAAAAATACTAAATCTTTTCCTCGTTTTATGCTGTCATCAGGGGTGTTCCACAGGAAACTACCCCTTTAAGATTTTGGATCAAGACCAACGTTAATTGTCTTGATTGGTTGAAGCTTGTGAAAGTTTTTTACTTTTAAGTTAGAAGTAACATGTTTATTTCCTGACACTCCAATATAAATGGAGGATTCATGAAATTGAAGGTTTCTGTCACGAGTTTCTTCACGTTGATGGTATTGCTTCCACTTTGCATAGCGTGGCAACTGTCTTCTGTTGTAGTAGCCCTAAGTCTCAGGTCTGATGCAATGAAAGCTACAGCACTTTGCACATATAGATACCGTAAATGATCGTGTAACCAACCAATGTCAAATAATCACCCCCGCAACGAAACAGCGTCCAGCGGAAACAGCAAAACTTAGCAATTAGCGCCCTTGGCGATTATCCGGTCATTTACAGCATGCACATGCATAAAAAATACTAGTGCACTTCCTTCTTTTAGACAGCTCCTCAAAACTTTCCTTCAAAAGGGTACATGAAATTATATAATCTTAAGGAAGTACATCGTACAAGGAAGCACATCGCAATGTAAACATTTAAGAGCGCGATTGAGCTGGGGCTATAAGTACGCCATGATCCCTATTCAACCTAAGCCACTATGCAAATATTTCAAAACTGTGAGTGGCACTAACTGCCACTCTCTATCCGTATGTAAGAATAAGAAAAGTGGAACATCTTTTTAATTAAGAGGCGCGGATGGAGTAGCTACCAATGATAGATCCTGCAGATTTAGCTTTCACCACATCAAAAAAAGTGTCGTATTAGATTGCGGAAAAGGAAACAGGAATCACCCAGTGTGTCGATAATGGAAAATTCTTTTTCAATATGTGTGAATTTTATGCACGAAATAGAACTCAAGCACTTTAAAGAATACCAGAAATTAGGAATTTCCAATGAAGATACTTATAATATATTAACATTCTAGTTATATATAATTCGAAGATTATATTTGATGCCTATATATTATAATTATATAACAGTTATATATTATGTACAATGATTCAATTAAGTAGCATGTAAAACTGGGGCTGGGAACCCATTATTTGCGAGCAAAATATGGCTATTTTGATAACTGCATCTGGCTTTCTGGCTAATAGAAAACTCTTAGCAAAAAATTCTTCAAGCTCGAAGCACTGCATATGATGTCGTCGAATTTCGCAGCGAAACATGCTTTATTAAAGATAATACATGCAATTCGTTGCAATTATTGTTAAAACTTGTTTATCACTCATGAAAATATATTTCACGATGTGAGGCTTTAATGTTTCCTTAACAACTTAAAATTTTCTCTGTTCCTGACATAGACTGCTCCGAAAACGTTTTCTAGAATGGCTCTCTATTTCGATTTCAGTTTTAATCTAAATGAGTAGGTATCCCTTCAACAAACGCTGTGTTTTTTACTACCTTAGTGCAATTTGTTTCAAGCTGTGTATCTGCTTTTGATTTCTTTCTTGCAAGTACTTTGTTAAATTCCAATGGCTTTTGCTAATAAATCCAGCAAAGGAGCATTCCCATTGCAAGGAAATGCAACAGCTGTGTTTCCTAGATGATAGATAGCAAACAGTACCATTTAACATTGGCCTGAATGCAATCTCTGTAAGGACATTTTCAATGAACAGTCAAAACTTTAGTCATACTTCTTCATGGTGGAATGCCTATAAACGTCCTCGTATCAGCTAAGGGGAATTTTGGAGTTACACTAGAGAGATAAATTTTACTCTATGAAGTTAAACGCGAGTGAAATTAACACCAAGAAATAGGAAGCCACAATGCCTGAAATAGGACAAGATGCAGACTGTATTTGCGTAGATTAGAAAATATTTGAATGTTGCGATTTCGTTTTGAAAAGTAGCATGTCTTAAATTTGCTTTTCGTGAAATTAAGTTACTTAAAACTAACCTCATATAAACTTCATCGATACAAAACCAGCGAACAATTTGCAATTTTGCGTTAATTATTGGGACTTAAATTTCCAAGAACTAAGTTAATTGTCGTGTAAGAGAAGTGGGAAGTCCTCATTGCATTCCAGAATGATATGCTCAGACAGATATTCAGCTATCAAGTTGTGCATCGAAATTAATTGAATATGTGGATAATGAATTTCAATAGGATAAGCAAAGGGAGCTACCCCAAATTCAATAGTTACATTCCCACTATTGACGTGATATTGACTAAATGATTTTGCAAGCCTGCACTTGTCCTTAATAGGCCATAAGGTTATAGTGACTCATTAGCTTATGCGGACCTTCTGTATTTACTGTGCAGTGAACCTATGACGGTATTATGCTTAATTTGTCTGAGAAATGCGACTTTATAAGCCCGCTGTCTTGTTATCAATTGGGCTGGGATTAGACTTGAAATATGCTGCTTAGAGATAATTGTCGATTAAAGATGAAAACATGAAAGTTGCTCGCTTTTGCTGACCTTCCTAACATTATCGAATATCACATAAAAGCACATTGGTTGAAACACAGTATAGCGTTCTATAGGCAGGGACACAAAAGCACATTTATGAGTAGGGAGCTGGGGACTAGTGGTAAGCTTCTAAGGTGTTGTGATAGCATTCAGCAATAGTTTTGGGGTGTAAAAATGGGTTTCAAGGGCGGAGCCCCTGAGCAATATGTAAAATCACGCCTTCAGATATCACGCAAACCACCCATTTAAAAATCAAAATACAGCCTATCAGCCTATCTATTGCATTATATCGAGCACTAGCATAACATTGGAGGGCTGCAGCTCCCAGCTTTTGAACCTTAGATCTTCTGCAGTCCTTGGAAAAGTGTATTTCTCCATTTATTTTTGTACTTTCAAAGCTTTCAAGGGAACTAAATTACACGCAAAGGAGTACTTTGCTCCAGTCTTTGAAAAGTCGGAGCACTTGCCCCCTGTGTCCCCGGCTCCTACGTCCATGCTTTCAGCTACTATACAGCTTGTGTATAAGTTTCCTTTCTTCCATGTTTATGCTCATATAAACACAGATTGATACTATATAACAGTTACAGTCTCTCCGGCATCAATGATACATATAATTTTTTTTTCAAGCTTCATCATACAAATCTCACTAAATAGGTAACTTGTATTCGGCTGGCTTACAATGATACACTAAATTAAAAAAAGAATACATATGAAATGGATTATAATAAAAGAAAAATACACACTAAAGTATTTCAGTACAGAAGCAGTAGTAATATCAACTTATCAGCTAGCGTGTTCAGTAGCTGAGAAGCTCTGAGTTGCACCATGCTTTGTTCCTCATGCAACATATGTAAAAGGTCGTGCGAATAGCAATGGTAGATAGCTTGGAAATAATGAAATTGAGATGTTGATTATCAAAGTCTAGTTTAGTACACATTGTGAGGAAGGATTATGACGACTGACTAAATATGCCAAGACAGCTTATGGAAAGGTTGATGAATTCTATTGAGTTATAGTCATTGCTGAAATCAGTTACAAGGGAACGATATTTGAGTTCTGTGCGATGAGCAAAGAAATTAGCTACTATGATAAGTACATGCATATTAGCACAATTGTGAAGGAAATTATAATTCCAATTTGAGGATATTAAGGGAATTTTGAAAAATTTCGGTATCATTTTAAGGAATTCAAAATTTTAAAGTGGAAGGATAAATCGATTGTCATATAGCCTCGTTTTGGAACTTGGATTAAACTGGATTTTTGATGCTAGTGATTAGGATTTGATCGCTTGGTTTAATAAAGTTTTTGAATGATTGATAAGCTATCACTAATCGCATTTCTATATAGCAACTTAGCTCTATGGTTGTACAACTCTGTTGGAAGAACGCAAAGAATAAGAATTTGTAGCAAGGGTTAAGGTAAGTGAGCATTGAAAACTGTTCTGTTTTTATTCCCGTGCGGCTCTAGAATGTGGGGTTACTGCAAGAGACGTTATAAATAGTGTTAGGCGGTTTAGTGTTCCTAATGACTGTGCCCACGTGTTATTTTTGCAGCAAGCTGTAAAATGGCGGTTTCCAGGTCAAGTGAAATGGATGTCACAACCGAAAACAGAAGTTCTTAGGAGTTTTTAATTTTAATCGGTTAAGGCCACGAGGAAGATTTGGAGCTATCAATCGTGTCTATCTTTGTTCACTTATGCACAGCTTGTAAGCAGATACTACGACTTTGACGCTGACGAGTATCTGCTTACAGGGGCGGATCCAGAGCTGGACTTTGGGGGCGGGAGGGGGCTTCTCGTGCCATAATAGACGAGGTATTGGAATAGTCCTACCCCTGGGTGGCAGGAAATCTCTTGAGAACCCAATAATTGGAGGTTTGAAGAACTGAGGTGGGTGGAATGTTTTTTGCCTGTTTTTCTAATCATCAGCAGCTACCCAATAAAACTAGGCAAACAATTTGACACCCAGCAAAAACTTCTTCAACCACTGGCTGGCCAAGCGGCCCAGCCAGTTCCATTAGCTTAACTGAAGTTAAGCATGGCTGTGTACGGTCAGACACTTGATGAGCGACCTCCAGATCAACGACCAAAGCAGCTCACTCCGTCGTCCTTCGGAAGGGACGTTAAACTAGGGGTCCCATGCCTGGATGCGGCATGCATAGTAGGCCTATATTAGCAGAATAAGCTAGGTATAACAGCATACTCAAAATAAAGTAAACTATAACTACAACTACAACTGCTACCCAGCATGCAGTTATATTTGTTTTATATAAGTGATGGCTCCCTCATCACATCACTCAATCAAAGTACAGACTCAAAAGTAAAAACTGGGGTGCATGGAATAGTGATGAGGAGGCTTGAAACATGCCAATAATTAATAGATTATTAGCCTGTCACTTCCAAACTTAAATGTGTTATTTAAAATGTTCAACCCAAAATATCCCTACTCTAGACCCTCCTTACATTTTATTGAGTTTCAGTATTACATTGATTTTATCACTTTTTGACAGTTGACAGAATGGTGATAAATTTTACACCTGCATCATTTATTCCAACTACCCCTCACCTCTTTGTTCCAACTGCCCCCTGCCCTACTCTGAAGTAGATGTTTTTGGATGCTCTTGAGTTCAGAATAACCCTCCTCCCCAGATTGTTAGTGGTCAGCATTTTTCCAGCTCTTCAAATGTAATCCAATCTCCCATTCAATAAATTTGACATTTCTTGTGAGATAATGAGTTTCCTATGAGCTCTTGTCAGTCAAATCAGCATTAGTCATTATTCTCTTCTTCAGATTTCTTCTTATCATATGACAGAAAGTATGAAAGTAGATCAACAAAATATATGTGGATTCCATTTTTCCATCCCCCCTATGTTTTGGGGCATGTTGTCTTGTATATCATAGAGAACATTCCTCAAAGCATGTTGCCAATTGCATTCAATTACAGAGGGTGCTGTGGTGTGGTTGTTAAAAACATGATTTCATTCTTGCACTGCACAAATGGCCCATCAGTTTCAGCATACATAACAATATGAAAAGTTGCTAGTGACATACGTCTAGAACACATAACTGCTTTGTTATCACAAAACATTATTACATTCATTGACATCGTCTTATCTTGTCATATATAATGTTGCCTAGCCCTCTCTAGTGGCAGACTGTATAACCTTGACCTGTAAACCTGCATTTTACAGATGCCTTTCCTTTTTCCTATGAAGTGGCATACTGAAGATATGAGTTTAACACAGGATGCACCCCATTCAGATTCTGATGGATATTTATTGATCTATCTAAATTTACATGTATATTTAGATAGATAAATATATAAATATATCTCCATCAAATCCTACTTTAGTTATTACAGACAATGTTTAAATTAAAAAGAATTAAACAACAAGCATTGTTTATAATTTATATTGCAAATTAATATTAATAGGATAGCTTGTTGTTAACTAGATTTATCAACGACTGTACCAAGGCTCCTGCTACTCCTGAAACTCCTTATTAACTCCTTAGATTTAATTTCTACTTTAAGAGTACTTCAAACTCCTTATATTTGTGCATTTTAGCAAAAACTCCTTATAAACCCCTTATATCTATTCAGTCCTTGGGGAGAGAATTTTCAGCAGCAAATTTATTTAGGTAATAATTTCCTATTTGTCAAGACAGCACAGAAACTACTCCTTAAGAATTGTCTTTAGATTCTTACTCCTTAGAGAACGTCCTTGTAAACTCCTTGAAAAGTCCTTATATGTTATCTACTCATACCAGCACAAACCCTTTGTACTAAATATGCATAAACTATAGAGCTCCTGAAGGCTGCTAATGTTCTTTTTCCTGTAGTGTAAGCAAGCATATTGTTCCACAATTTTCTAGCTCTTGGAAATTATTAGTACATATTGATGTTGTACAGCAAAAAAGTGCCTGAAGTGTTGTTTGATCTGTGGTGTAGTAAATATTGGATCAACTGAAACTTTGTTTTGGGGAGTCAATGACCTGATTAAGAATTTCACTGGCTGTAAGTTCTTTTGCCTTCTCCCTTCTGTCCATCATTTACTACCATCCAAGCTCTTCAATCATGACACTAGGACTGGCCAATGTATTGTAGTTATTGTACGTAAATCTTGCTGCTCTCCTCTTACCTCTTTCTTGCTTTTCAATATTGTGAGATATATAGGGATCCCATACTGTGCTAGAATATTCAACTGTGTGCCTAACTTGTGTTATAAAGCATCGTTCTTTAACTTTTTGGGGAAAGTTTCCTACATTTTGTTGATATGATCCCAGAGTACTGTTCCCTTTGTACAGATGTTCTGAATGTGATTATCCCAATTCAGGTTGGATTTCAGTGTCCTTCCAAGATATTTTTTATCATTAACCTCCTTGAGGATGTAACCATTCCTTTTGTAAACTCCTTTGACTGAGCTGTTTTTCTTTGAAACCCTTAGAAATTCATATCTCTCAGGGTTGAATGACATAAGTAACCCGTTAGCCCAATCCCTCATAGTATCAATGTCTTCTTGTAGAGTATCAGTATGTTGATAGCATTTGATTTTTCTGTATACAGGGTGTCTGCTATGTCAGTGAAATCCATTCTCTCATAAATATGTCAAGGAAATGTCAGAGAAATCTGGCCCTTGTTGCAATGTCAGGGAGAAGTGACCATTTTCTTTATCCTTGTACCATTATCTATTCTGTGAAATACCTATATGGTTGAAATTCAATTGAGTACTAGAGTTTGAGTGTTTCAAACTTGCAGATTTAATGTTCCTTCTTTGCTTGGCTTGATCGTTTGATTTTTGTAAATCTTTTGGTGGTGACACTGGAGTACTCAGTTCCTGTACTTTTCCTTCTATTGGATGATGGTTACAATGAAGTATGTCTGGGAGAAAGGAATATTTGTCAGGGAAATCCATCTTCCAGATTTGGCAGCAGCCCTGTGCAAACAATGCAATCATTGTCAAATAGATGCAGTTCGGGGATGGTTTGTGACTGGGTTTCAGAGGGTTTTATGAATAGGGCAAGCAAAACATAAACAAAAACTTGTGCTTGGTGACCAAGGAACCAAAAAATGTAGCCAAAGAAATGATTTGACATTAATGAAAAGGTAACAGAAATGTAACCTAGTGTCTTGTGGAACAATGCAATTTTTAGCACAATTGATTTCACTTTTACTTGAAAATACCCAGCAATCTAATGCTGATAATCAAATAATGTAGATTGCTCAAAAGATATTTTTAATAATCAGGGGCAAGAAACTTACATCTTGGACCAAGATCTATTTTAGCATTCTGAAATGCTATTCCATCATTGCTCATTTAACAGTTTTGCCACTGTCTATACAAAATTTTGTTGTAGAGGTAGATTTATAGATTGGACTTTAATATGTTTCTAGAGAATACCTGAGAATATTTGATAAGATAAAATGTGAATCATTTAAGTTGTGTGAGCACTTACAATTATAAATTTTACATTAAAAGCATCTGGTCATATATTTCAGTTAACCGTTAGGTCATTATCCGTCAATTTTATACTCTGATGAGTGTCGGACAAAAAGGCGTTAAGTATGTTGCCGCTTTTTTGTGCTGTGGTAAAGTTCTGTATTACCAACATTCTACTTACCAACAGACTAAGTATAAATTACATGATTTTATTATCATTACCTGGTATGCATATTTTGCCAATATTATTACTCTCTTTAGTTCTCTACAAGGGTTTTGAGAGTCAGAACTAGAAATGTATTAAGATAATTTGATGCAAGGTCATTAAGGGATTTGAAGCATCATTGATTACAAAAATATTGAAGGAGCATTGCAATAGTTTGAACTATAAGTTATGTCTAATGATGGTAACTGGATCAATAATGACAGTTTATTGTAGTAAAGGTGGAAGGGAAGTTCCTTCAATTTTTTGTGTCAAAGGAAGAACAACAGGATACAGTATTGTAAACACAGAAAAACACATTCAAGCAAAGTGTGACTTACAATGGCATTTCCATTTAACTGTCAATGAGTGCTCCTTCTTAGTGAAAGACATTTCATGAGTTAATAAAGCCAATTCAATTTACTCCATTGTGACAACTGCAGTGTTCTGGTTTTTTCCATTCAGATGCAGTCCATATCATGTAGTAGGGTTGTTCTATGTCACATCATCCAGACCATGACACCCTTAATCTCAGAATGTCTTCAAATTTATAACAGTTGTAGATGTTGTTGAGATGTAGTATACATTAACATTTGAAGGTCTCACTCATTATCTTTCTTGAGTAATGGCATCTTTAAGTTTACCCAAAACACCATTCCAAACCAAACAAATCCACCATTTTGAATTTGCATTTTCGTCCATAGTTTTCTTCCCAGACAATATTTTCATTAACAACCGCTATAAATTTGAAGAAATTCTGAGATTAGGTGTGTCATGGTCTGGATGATTTGACTTGGAATGACCCAATAGACTCTGATTGTATATGCTGCATTCTAAACCATTTGCATGTATGCTAAATGTCTAGAACTCTTCTGCTTGGCTCTTTCCACTATGAATAAAAAGTGCAGTAGATTTCATTTGAAGTCAAATTTTAAGATTTACTCTGTAGTTTGTCAATCTTACTATTTTTCTTTGGACAGACATGAGTAAGGAGGATCAATTGATTGAACTTAGTAGACCGGGAAATATGGTTGCAAGTGATGAGTCTATGAAAAACTGCGGTAAGTCAAAGTAACTTTCACTTATATTTCCAGTTCTAGTTAATACTAAGGATAAATACTACACATAGTTTGTACCTTACCTCTTCTGAAGAGCTGAAGAAAAGCTTGGAAAAATCAAGGAAAATGTTGAAAAGCATCAAAGTCACAGAGGATTTTATGTTAGTCTTAGTTTTAGTGGTAGGATCAGAAATGGGTCCTCTGTCAAACTGAATAATTCTGCATTGAACTCCCACAATTAATTAGTACAATGGATACTCATTTACCAGATTTTCATGGCCCCATTTGTGTATCCAAAATGCCCCTGTGAGGGAAGATTGAATTCTTCTCAAAAATTGATATTGTGTATATTGGACTAGGAATGTATTAAAGGAGTTTTAAGACCTTATTTTCAAAGTGTTGAGGGAGATGTTAATTGAAGTATTCCTCAATTGGTTTGAGAATGCCCCAGAAATTTTTGCTGCTATTAATTTATATATTGGAATTTTTCTGTAATTAAACACCAAGGACAGCTTTTCTGACAGCTTTCTTTAGGTGAAAATCCTTCTGAAGTTTTACAACCCCATGCCACAGACCGTATTCTACTTCAATTAACTAGACTTCTATTGAACTATCTCTATGTAACTAGGCAGTTGTGACTAATTATGTTCAAAGTCAGCTTCTAGTAAAGTAGTTTTGGCATTTGATAACAAGCCAGAAAATATGACAAAAGTAGAAAAAAAGACAGACAACAGGTCAATGTACCCCTAAACTTATATCTTTTAACCTATGTATTTTTAGTAGTTGAACAAATGACTTGGAATCTCTTTGAAAATGATTCTCTTTGTGGTCCTCATTATCCAATGCCAATGTATTGCAGTGTTGGAAATTACAAATTATTTAGATTCCTGATCATTTTCTCAATGTAATTCACCAAGACACATTGTGTGGTTTTAAAGTTCATGGTGTCTTTTAGTTTGTTATGCTCCATAACAAGCACATACAAAGAGTAAGGGGTACCTTATTTCATCTAATGATTGCTGTGGTGTTCTTTAGAAAACCCAACTTTATTGTACAACTTTCATTAGAGGGCATGTTCATCAGAGGTGACATTCATTGCAAAGTGGAAAATGCACTTTTGCGCAATGTTTTCTTAAAAGAACACATTGTGCAAAATTTGCGTGTACCAAAGACTGGAGGAATAATAATTTTTCAGTAGCCACTTTTTAGTTAAATGTGATAGGAAATATGGTCAGAAATGGCATGGTGAAGAAATTTTCCAGATATCTCATTCCAATCTTCAATTGCAAAGTTTTGAATGCTAGACGTGAGGAAGCATAACTCTTGATCAGTATGACATCACATCAAGAACTCATGTTTACATGTTGGCTTTGTTCCATAGTTGGAGATGGCATAAAGTCCTACATAATTCATATAAATGTGCTCTGCTCATAAAATTGAAAGTGCGCTGAGGATTTGTTACTGCATGTTATGCTAAGTAGAGAACCAGCTTTATCTGACATCAATGACTCTTTTTGATGAACTAATATAGGTGCTATAATTTTTCGAAAAGGTCATGGAAGCTTGCATGAGTCGTAACAGAGATACGGTGATCTCAGCCCCTTCCACCAGAAAGTGGAAAAAATAATAGACACTTTTATCCAAACTGTTCCATGAATTTGGCAAGCATTGTAGTTGCTAAAATACCAAAATGTGTTAATTTGATTAGGCAGGCAACAAAAGGTTATCTTTAGGCTATCAATGGGATCCTGCAAACTACTTGTTAAGCTACTTGCAAGAACAGCGCAGTGTGAATGAACTGCTATTAGAAATTTTACTGATGAACACACCCTCTTTTTGTTTGGAAATGCCCCATTGCAAATCTTCTCAGGGGTGTCAAAATGGCTTTCAAATGGAAGGGTCCTTGTCACTAAGGTCATGCTATTTTATGAAATAGGTAGGAGGACAGTGCTTCCAGCTCCCTGGTTTTGACGCCCCTGCATCTCTCTTAGATGCTATTAGATTGAGGACATGTGCTACTTGACATCTTTGGAGCACTGTGGCTTCCAGGTTTACTGGAACAATAATCTACACTGCTAGGTTCACACTGTAGATTATTGTCTATAGATTCAAAGACCAACGGAAATGAATTTCTATCAATCTATCGACAAAAATCTACGAGAAGTAGAACAGGTTTTACTTCATCGACAAGTGAGTCATCAACTTTCTTCGAACGTGGCGTCTTTGTTTGCACTTGCCGACATTCTTCATTATGTCGATGACTTTCCAAATCAATAGACGAAAATCTACAGTGTGAATCCAGCATAACGTGACTAGCAATTCAACGCACTCGTAAATGCAAGAATCTCCCGAATTCGTTCCAAACCAAGCAAAACAAGTTGATTTTTAAGTTGTTCTATTGGAGTCTTGAGAAAGGATTAATAGGAATATATTGCTGGAATTTGTAGAGAGCAAGGAAGTGAGGACTGAACATTATTGCTTTTAGACTAACAGTATGAATAACCGCCCATGCAGCTACTGTTTACATTACTTTCAGAGTTTGCTGAAGTAGGATTGCAACTTGTCACACTTCTAACTTTTCTGAATTTTGTACTCTTGAATTTCGAATAGACAGGGAGTTTGAATAATAGGGAGGATTAGAAATTTCCTAAAAACTCAATACTCAGGAGCTGAAACGAATGGGATGGGTGGAAAATTTTAAAGTCGTCAATAACTATGAATCTATGCTTTCAACTTTAAATGGAATGAAAATCTCAATTTCTCATGTTATGTCTTGCTGGCTCAAATTCCAGACTCAAAAATGATAAACGAGTGGTCTGGACTAAGGTTTTCCTAGGTGGATTTTTCAAATGTCCACGTTAGTAGATGGGCACATCTATTCTGGACACAAGAGTAGGCAATTCTGTGGCTTATCAGTGAAAGCTAGTGCAAGGGCTATGTATTTAACTTGTTGGTGAATTTCTTTGGGTACACCCTTTTTCAAAGTCCTTAGACACACAGCACTGCAAAGCACAGCTCAAAAGTGTATCTGCCCAATGGCATGTAAAGTGAGTGGATTCGTTATCAGTAATAGATGATAAACTAGTACTTCTAGTAGGGGTTGTGTCGCTGTCAGATTTGTACGAGACAGAATGTACAGCCATAATATCCATTCCCTTTAATCAAAACAATACGAAGTTCTCACGAGTTCTCACTGTGACGTTATTCATCACAGATGACTTGAGATGAAAATGACGTGACTGACTTCTGCATGTGAACGTTGAAGCCTTCTTTCTTTGGATTTTTGACATTTTCAAATGAAACAAGTGACAGAATACAGTTCAATGAGCTACAACAGTTTCCATAAAATCATTTCAAGTGCACTTTGCGTTCAAATAAGGGTTGACTGTACAAAAGTATCACAGAATGTCATTATGTGTGTCTCCATCAAAGTCTTTGTTCATGATATGAGGGTTTTCATAGCTTTTGTACTACTTAGACTGGACATTTAAACAGACAGGGTTCATTTTCAACATGGAAAACCTGGAAAATAGGCCATTTTTGCGAAAAGTCTGGGAAAACCTGGAATAGTCAGGGAAAACAAACTATGTAGTCAGCATATCATTTTCATTTACTATTGGCATGGTTGTTCGCAGTCATTGCTTTAATTTTTGTCAGTAGATGTTAACTTTATGATTTAGGATTGTGAAATAGCAAGTTTATGCATATTGCATATTAAGTACGCTTTATTTTCTTTACTTCTTTTTGTAAATAGTTCAAATGGGGGTCAGGGAAAGATTTCGTGTTTTGTCTACCATTCAGGGAAGAGTCAGGGAATAGTCAGGGAATTTCGATTCACGCATTGGCTATGAACCCTGACAGAGTTTTCAGTACATTTATCTTCATCCAGCTCATACACAGCCTGTTTTAGTAGAGCAGCACCTGTTGAAAAGATGAATAATTTGTGAAAGAATGAATTTGCTTACCCTCTGAGGTTGGGCGAGATTGAGTAATGAAATGGCTCACTTTTTGTTTTATCTTTAATTGTGGAGAAATTTTTAATAGACAAGTAAAATTCTTGCAAACTATTGGTTATTTCTTGTATGATTGATCTGAGGATGAAATTGGTCTGAGGATGAAATTAACTAGAAGGTGATCTTCTTTGCAGTAGTGTGGTGTTCATTGTAGGGCAGCGTTCAAGAGAGGAAATATATCCATACATACACCCCACACACACTCTCCCCACACACGCAAGTACAAACAAAAATAGAGTTTTTACGTTTTTTTTAAGGTGCATCTGCCAATACATGACCCTAGAACACGGTCTTTTAAAAGAATATGGTAGCCCATGCAGCCCTACCAGTGTGGGAGGCTTTACGAACTAACAACTGTGTAAAGTCTAAACTGCTTCACGTTACTTCTATCAAAGTTGTGATTTCTCATTCTTTATTACAGAGTTAGATACAGTGACATTTGTTACAGTTGGGGAAGGGGGGTGAAAATCTCTTGAATGTTTTAGTCTATGTTATTGCTACCGTGATCTATTACTTATGCTCCTTGTCAAAAATCCTTGGTTTGAATTTATTAGTAGGCAACCTCTCCACTCCCCCTCCTACACCTGTTCACCACTGATTTTTGCTTAGCCTGTGAGAGGGAAGACTTTATTATTTTGTCTTGAATATTCTAATCTCCAAATACTAATTGCATAATAGTCCTAATGTAGTGTTGTGCTCTTTTCCCTAGTGTAGTCTTGTTTTCTTTGCCAAAGACAGTCATTTTGCAGTAATCTAGTTTTACATCCTTGTGTGTCCTGCATCATTATTTCTCCTATTGTATACAACAGGGGGACAACAAATTAGGAATTATCTAGTACTACGAGATTTTCACTATTTTTGTATCCTTCGCTTGTGGAGACCTTACAACAGTGTATAGTTTCTTTAATGTTGTAAAGGACTGAGAATTGAAGCTATTGCACCAATTAATTCTGCCTCTCACGGCCAACAAAAGAATTAAGAGGCCCTGGGGCTAAAGAGAAAGATGAGGTCTCCTGTGAGCACAATGAGCACAATATGTTCAGGGTCTAGAAATTAACTGTGCAAAATTACTGCTGGTTTACTTTATGAGGCCACAAACCTTGAAGCATTGAGTGTTATGAGGCCCCATGGATGTTGAGGCCCTCCCCTGACCCTCTCTTGGTAGCCCTGCTGCACCTCTCCACTCTCATGCATTAGCACCATCTTAGTCCCTCAGTCATTATCATCCCTTTTATTATGTACCAGGAAGCAATTGTTCTTGTCAATAGACCCTATTCACAATGACGTAGACGGCGTTTGAAGGTGAGGCATCGCCGTTGAAAACGAGGCAGTTGATGTTCCGAGTGCCGAGCTAAGTACAGTAAA
>WIPJ01016879.1:0-21586 GCA_018155075.1 Cassiopea andromeda | reverse complement strand
GTAAGTCCTCTGGTTATTTAAAGCAACCAAAATCCATTTGCAGAAATGCACTTCTCAAGTAATCATCTATGGAAAGTCTTTTTCATTATAATTGAGTAACATTTCTTTTATTCTGAATAAGATTTTGTTCAATTAACTTGGTTTTGTCAATTTAGTACTCTCTTGTGGTATACTTCAGTACACATAATGAAATAAGTATCTATACTCAGCTTAAATGTAATTGTGATGTGGTAGCACTAAAAGCATTATCTCAAGCATGATTTTTAATTGGATGCGCCTTATCAGAAGGCAAGACATGATGTCATACGTTTACAAGAGCACAACTTGCAAAGGTAGAATCTTCTACTTTGCTTCACAAATGGAGCAACTCTAATGCACATGTGAATTGAGTTCTTGATTGATTGATTGATTGATTGATTGATTGATTGATTGATCCATTCAAACTGAAAAAGGGTTGTACAGAAAAACATTCAGAGAAATGAATCTTAACTGTGTCTCTATAGAGCAGGAACACTAGCACATACTGAATAGGTTTTTCAGGGTGAAGTTTTTTGTTTAAAATAAAGGTGGAAAAGTCAGAAATGTAAAATCCAATGATGGAAGCATTTGATGGGCTTTGGATGCTATTTCTATGGACGACACATACATCATGTGTGTCTATAACCTCTAGGATTCATTTTTCAACTTGCAGCTATTTCACAAGAATTGCTTAAGATAGGAGATTTGAGGTGTCAAGTGAAAAGCTACCAAAAATTGAAGGATTGGCGCTACCTTGTCACTAATTCTGCAGAGCATAGCATTCCTCAGTGAGATTTTTGTGTGCAGAGACAAAAGCATGTGTGCTTGATTGCAAACACAATAATGTACAAACTTCTAAAAAACTTGTGTGCTCATACCTCACTTCACACATTGGCTGCTGATTCCCAGGTCTTACAGCATTCAAAAAACATGCAAATTGGTAATTATTGCTCTCAAGAGTCTTCCTCTCTCACTAAGTTGGGGAAGGTAGAGGCATTCAGAAACAACTGGTAATGATTTCAGATAATGAGACTTACATATTTGCACGAATTTTGTAGCGTCTTGATACATTCCCTCAATAATAAAAAGACGAAAAATTGTCATTTGAGCATATCGGGTACAGAATGAAACTCCTTTTAGCTACATAATTGCTTCTCCGATGGCTTCTATAAGTATAAACCGCGTATGACTTTGTTATACACCCAACTAAAAGTTCAGCCAGTTGTTCCAATTACTGTTTTTGCCCACTAAGCGCTACCATGTCGAATATTCATGTTTACCTCATGTCACGTGATCGAGCCCGCGTTCTAGTCCCTTCGTTAACATTGTGGGGAAACAAATATCAGGGTGAAATTTTACATGTTAAAGTAAGCCATATTTAGAAGCAACTTTAATTTATAAGCCGTATTGAATTGCTTTCGATAGCAGTATTGAATTACTTACTATAACATGAAATAAAGTTTTTTTTAAGCGATTGTCACTTGACTTAAATTCAAATCAGATTCAATTGCAATTTGATTGTCTTTCAAAACCATTTTCAGCATCTTTTTTGTTCATTGAAGAGTCCAGTGCTATCAACCTCCTTTTCACATTGGGGGGCTAACTGGGGTCAACGAACAAAATGGCTGTCACTTGGCGATAGAAGGACGATGATGTTCTGAGAGTGGACGTACAGGTGTATGTGAATTGAGGTATGAAACGATCGGAGATCCTAGAATTTGTTAAAAGAGATTTCTCGGATTATCCTTGGAGTATTCCAACCCTAGATAGAGGTATGCGATATTTCATTATAAGCTACATATGTAGCTTATATTTGAAATGTCAAATACGGGAATGGAGAACGTTCATGCTGCAGTACAGACAGAGCCTATTGGACCTGGCAGCCTTCTTTTGTACCGTGCTTGGCATCAGAAGCCCAGAATACAGCGTGCTGTTACAACAGCCAGGCATCTCGTCCACAACGTCATTGCAGCAATAGACCAAGCTGGCATGGACCGCAGAAATCTCGAAAAAAGGAATAAGTCATCAAGAATTTACTTTACCTCAGATGGTTTGAACTTGTGGATGTTATCTTTGGTCGGTCATGATAAGCTTTGGAGGTACCAGAATATCTTCACAACTTGTTCCAATTGAAACCCTCTTACTATTGTCAAAAATTATATGGAGTTCTTTTATGATTTTAGGTACCGTACCAAGCAAGTTTGTAATACCCACTCAGTTCAGTATGTACTGCTACTTACGGAAAAAAGCTAAGGAGCTCTGCAATTTTAGAACTTTTGTAACTGCAAATAATCGAGAATTAAGAAACCGATTCCATTCATTTACAGCCAAAATTTACATAGATACATTTATACACTTCTTTCCTTATCTGTGCTTTTCTTCTTACGTTCTAGATAAAAATTAAAAGTAAAATTACCAATTTTGGTGTTTCTTTGTTTATGTGCCACTATTATGGCAGGAAAATTAAGGAAATAGTAAGGAACTTTTAGTTCTAGAATTTGATAGAAAGAGGTCCAAAAATAAGGAAATTTTAGAACTAGGCCTTCAGGTAGGTTCTTTACAAAATAGAGTGTAGCTTATATTCAAATGTAGCATACGCCTAGCTAGGGTTGAAGTACTCCAAGGATAATCCGATTAATCCCTTTTAAGAAATTCTAGGATCTCCGATCACTTCATACCTTGTTTCACATACGTCTGTAAGTCCATTCTCAGGACATCATCGTCCTTTCATTGGCAAGTGGCAGTCATTTTATTCGTTGACCCCAGTTCACCCTGAATGGGAAAAGGAGGATGATAACGCTGGGCTCTTCAATAAGTAAAAAAGTTGCTAAAAACGGTTTTGAATGAAAATCAAAATACAATTGAATCAAATTTGAATTAGAGTCAAATGAAAATTGCTTAAAATACTTTATTTCATGCTATGAAAGTTAGATTGAAAGTAAAATAAGGCTGATAACATAAATCATTGGAAAAACTACATGACAGCAATGGACCTCTCTACTATTGTAAATGAATCTGAATCGAGTGATGTTTTGCTATGAATTGTAATGAATGAGGCAATAATTTCCCTCGATTGATGATAGTTTATAAAACATTGTTCGATCCGGTGAAATGATGCAGACAAAAGTTCCAGAGCAATAGGAGCATGTTTAGCCTTAGATGGCTTTGAGCGCGAAAGCAATGGCAGACCACAGACAAGCCCTTACAAATTATTAGTTACAAAATTTTTTTGGAGGCACAAACTGTACTCCACATAAAAGCTATTTGCCTAAATACCAAAACAAATGATCTCCCTCTACTTCAAATTTGCTTTGCCAAAAGAGCAAGGAGAGCTTCTGTGCATAAAGATAATTTCTGTAGTTAATACCATTACATTTTGAAATATATACTAATCGCCAAAAATTATGAACAATACCTTCGGACTAAAATTCGAGTCCGGTAAAAGTAAAATTGTATACAGCGGCAGCAACAACGGACAAGGAGGCGTAGCAATTGCGGTTCTTGAACGTGCGAGAAACTCTCTGAAGAGCTACATCGCAGTATCGGAGAGCATCGTGGTCGCCAAGTTATTGACCAAACCTATACCAAGTACGGTGATCCAAGTGTATGCACCAACATCGGAACACTCGGAAGAGAAGATCAATAATTTTTATGAGCAGCTGCACCATGTGAAAGAGAGCATTCCTGCAGGCGAGCTTTGCGTCATCATGGGCGATTTCAACATCAAGGTAGGCAACGGTGCTGACGAAGATTATGGCATTGGAGAACATAGATTTGGTACACGGAATGATATTGGTGAAAAATTAGCTTATTTCTGTCAAAGCAATGATATGATGCTAGCTAACACATATTTTGAGAAAGACGCTCACAGACAGTACACATGGATTTCACCTGACAAAAGAACTAGAAATCAGATTGACTACATCACGATACCGAAATGTTATCGGAGAATTATTGTAGATTGCACATCCTTGCCAGGTGCTAATAGTGACTCTGACCAGAGTTTGTTGATAGCTAAAGTACGAATCCAACTATGGCCACAGGTGCGGCCACTCCTGCCTATGCGATACAACCTAAATGCGCTTAAAGAAACCAAAATAGCAAAAGAACACCGTATCGCCACAAGCAACAAATTTGAAGGCCTTCTGGATAGTATGACAGAAGAAACCAGCCCAGAAGAACTATGGCAAGATATGAAGAAAATCTGGCATGATAAGGCTCTAGTATGTTTGGGAAGGAAACCACGTAGACAGCAGAAACCATGGATGTCACACGAAGCCATAGGACTCGCAGGAAAGGTCAAAGAGGCTCGCTGGCAAAACAGCAACAAACGAAGATGTGAACTGAAAGCGGTGCTGTAGAAAAAGATACGTGAGTTCAAAAACATGTATTTTGCTAAAGAATCTGACCTACAGAACAAGAGTGATTAGAGATAACATTTTTGATTTAGAGCCACCACCTTTGCTCGACGAAGTGCGTGCAGCAGTGAATAAATTGAAGCGGGGAAAAGCACCGGGCATCAATGGTATTTCCTCGGAGCTGCTGAAACAAAGCGGTGAGATGATGCTGAAGGTACTGCACAATCTAGTGTGTAAAGTATGAAATAAGGAGGTAAAACATAGTTTTACTTAATTTAAGGTGATTTTTCCCAAAAATTTTTCCAATATTCTCCCTCTCTGGAACTTATGACACCCGACACGCCCAAGCATCAGTTGTGGATGTGATAGTAAGATTTAAATATTGGAGAGTGTTTTGAAATAAGTATGGTTTTAAAAGATGTTGACTATTAGCAACACGTGTCTTACTTGATTTCTCCAATTTTACTGCGATTTCTAGATAGGCCATTTCTCTCATATCTTGATTTTCGAAGTCAGGTAGTCGTACATCGTAAAGGCAGGAGGTATTCTGGCCGTAGATTAGTGATTTCATCTTCCAAAAGTACATCGGCTAGAAAATGACTTTGGTCTTCCATGTCTTTCTATGCTCTAATTTTATTCAATGACCTGGCCAGTTGTTCACCTTCATTGAAACGCATGCGCTTTGTTGAGTTTTCGTAAGCTTTCTCCTTTCATTCAGCGCAAACTTGAAGGAGATTGTCATTCGCGGCGGAAATTATTCAACATGTTGAATATTTGTGCCAGCAGGCACGAATGACGCAAAAGCTCTAAAGTGCTCACCGCAAACTAGAGTTTACTGCTGATCTCGCGTGCACGAATGACAATCTGCTGACCAGGAAGCTCTAGTGTGCACCTGGCTTAAGTTTATTAGGGATCTGGAAGCTTGCCCGGACAGTGTAAAGGATAGACAATCTAGAGCGCTGAAAGCAACCCATGTCAAAGCAGAGTAACGATTTCTTTCATCGCTAATATTTGTGTTCAAAATAAAGAACTGATCTCAAGCTTATTTTGAGAGCCCGACATGCAAAAGTGAATTTATTTGGCTTTATTTCCAAATTTGTACAGATAAGGACGAAAATTATAGGGGCATATGGTTTGTTCATTCAACCTTTAAAAATGCCATTTCGCGGGGCAAATATTCCTCGCTGTAGTACCTTCCTCGTACCATCTAACTCTTTCATTTACCACATCCAGCGAATGCCTTATGCCTTTACCAGATAGCTTAATGATTCACTTCCTTTGTTGCAGCTGACAGGAAACAGTAGTCCACATCAGAACGTCCTATGACACGAGCAATTGTGGATGTGAGCTAGGAACGATGGGTGAGCATCTATCGTCCAATGCAAAATAGAGATGAGCCTTTAGGGTACTATTTGCATAGTGAACTGTTACTCCATACTTGAAGTTTGTTTTCCCATTGCTTCCAAGCGTATGGATGGGTTCCAGTAGATATAAATTCCCTGCCCTTGTTAAGAATGATAGAGTTGTCTTTATTCCTTGACACTTTCCTTTCCAGGTCGGTTTCTCCTTCGCCGCAAAAAGAACAGTGATAAAAGTAGTTTTGATACTGTGTTGTAAAAGGGCATTGTTTCGAAGTTTTAAGGAGCGTGGCTTTTTTCAAAGACTTTTACTGGGGACAAGCCCCAAACCCATATTTCTTCCCTCTTCTCTTCAGTGCCAATGCAAAGTGTTTTGTGGTCTGAGTTTCCTATGCTTGATAAGACTTTGTAGTTGTAGCCTTGCTTTACATCATGTATATGTAGAGCTTTAAAGCCCCCTTTTCTAGGAAGTTGGGAGTTTTTTCATTGTGTCGCCAAGTAATTATTGCCTATCACATATGTTGTCAAATTTTGCAGCTATTTTTGCAGGGCAAAAGCCTCTTACATCCCCTCCCCAAACATACATGTGCCTAGGTCGGCCTAAACTGTACAATAGATTACACATGTCTGATCCATTCTGGTTCCGTTATCTTTGCCATAAAAGAGTTCATAAAAGAGTGCAAGATTTTATGTTACCCATTTCTTAATTCTCTCGTTCGTTTGGCTTTTGCTTAGTTAATATCGCTTGTGAAGTAGATCCAATTGGGGCTGTGATTAATACAAAGATTAATTTCTCATATAAAAAACTTTTAACGAATGTATTTTGCAATACACACTGGACCCTTACCATAAATCCTCGAATAAGCCCCCGGGGGTTTATTTTCAAAGGATAATTTTTTGGTGGGGGCTTATTCTAGGGTAGACCTTATTCGCGGGGGCATGTTTCAAACTTTGGAATTTTCCTCGACATCTCAACAGTCTAATTTTTGCAAAAAGAATGAATAATATCGACAGAACTACTATCTAAATATATTTGCAATTAAATGCACTTTGTAACGCCTGGCTTTTTATTTAAGTGGCATTCAGACCACTTCCGATGTACACCGATGAAACTTGAAAATTTTTCCGTTTCCAAAGAAATGGTTACTGCACCTATGCTTTTCAATGGTTGGCATAGAGACACGTTTAGTTTCTATTGAAATGAAGTAATAATGTATACCAATTGTCCAGTAGGGCCTTCTAGAATAAGATATTATTCTACAATTATGCTTCTCTCGGAAAAGGCCCTATATTTGCAACAATGATTCTCATATGGGGGCTTATTCGAGGGGGTGCTAATTCGGAGGTGGAGGCTTATTCGAAGATAAACGGTAAATAATTTGTACAGATACTGTCTTCAGGTTAACAGTCTTGTACTTAACTTGAGTGGTTAAGTCATTCATTTTTTTAGGGAAGTGGCTGATAGAAACATTTGCAGTTTCTCCACTGTTACCACAGCTAATTCATTTCGGGCCACCTGCTACACATCGTTTCCTGGTCGGTCTCTTGCAGGACGATGGGGTTGTTTGAGAGGCCTTGGTGAGAAAAATTCTCACCTCTTAAGATGAAAATGAAACTTTGCCTTATTGTATCAGAAGCTCTAGTTTTGACATGTTCTGATGTAAGACATGCTTGCAAAAACGAAATGTGATTTTTTCCTTAATAATTCTCTTAGAACTTTGATACTGCATAGCCAAGAAAAGTAGGTATTTTTATGTTATAGGGTGGGGTGGGGTAAAATTGGTCAGTGAAGCAAAATGGATCACTTTCAGTTATTCTTCTATTCCTCCTTACGTACAAACTTTTTAACAAACGAAGTCATTGCAGTGTATAACATGTTCTTTCTCTATGAATGAAGGAAAAAATTATTTTCAGTTCTTTTCTGCGTCAGTCACAGAGCAGGTAAGACCTGCTGAATAGCCATGTAAGGAATTGTGCCGCGTTTTAATCTTAAGTAAATTCTGGAAATATCACAAATAGAAATCTTATATCTAAGGTTTCTTTGAAGGCTTATACTTATATTTTCAGAATATATCCATTGATAATAAATTATTCTACCAGAAGTTTAGATTATTTTAATCTCTTTCAGGTGGAGCAATGTGGGTCACCCTTTAAGTGATGCAAAATAAGCCAGTAAGCTCATCGACTTAATTTTCTTAAGAAGTTTTCTGGAGAAGATTTCCAACCCATCAAGAACTCCCCAGAAAGTCTCCATAATGACCCCTTACAACATTTTTGCTTACTTATTTGGACATCATAAGTTGCTTCTAGGCATCCAAACTGAATTTGATTCAATTGCAGTTTTATTGAAGCTAAAGGCATTTGATTCAGCCTGTACATTGCTGTTCATTTTCATAGTTGATATGAGTCATGACTGAATTCCACTTTTTACTTGAGTTATGATTTTGATCTATATCCTTTTTAATTCTGGAAGAGCTTCTATCTATTCAAATTATGTTCTAGATACATTTCTCTCAATATCATGGAATAATTCTCCCTTTGGAGTACTTGACCCATTTTCCCCCATCACACTTATCAAACATGTAAATTACAGTGACATGTAATTCATTTCTTTGCCAGCGAGATACAAATAATTGAATATTCAAAGCATGTTATTTTAATTCAACAATGACTAGATATATACTTCGTGCAAATGTATTGAGACCAAGAAATTTACATGCCTACAAATTTAATGTTAAGTTCATGTAGGATGAAGAAGTGACCCATTTAACCACACCCCACCCTATTCACCTTAAGGCTATTGGTAGAATGTTCTGCTTAATCATATATTCTATATGTGTAATAATAAAAAAGAATATCACGCAATCAAATTACACTATTAACTGTGTGAGAAATAAATAGGGCTATTTGATGTATTGCCAGATGTAATACTTACAAATTGAAGTAGTTTATGATGTATCCCTCATAGTTCTCTGTATTAGTAAAAGATTTTTATGGTTCCCTGATTTAGCTATTCTTCAGCGATGTAGCTCTGTAAGATTTAGTTTTCTATTCATTCAACTTTCGTCTAAAGGTATCACAAGCAAGTAATATTTTCAGCTATCGTCAAGGAAGTTTTTGATGGTCATGGATCATTTCTTGATTATACGACAGCTAATACAAAAGTAAAACAAATCGTGTATAATGCATCCAAGCTTAATAATGCTTTTATTTTATGTCCTAATAGGCAGATTATGTTATATTTTAATATGATAAATGTTTGAAAGGAATATATAATGTACACATGTGTTGAAAATTCCAATCTAATAATAGGGTTAATAATGAATATGCAGCCTTTGTTGCATAATGAAGCATTCAGTAAAGGAGTGCTCTCTGGATTTCTTCCTTTCCTATATCAATAACATTAGCAGTTACACAATTTTCGAGAACAATATCCTCAGTGTGTACTTCCTTTGTCTTGATCGCTGTTCCTTTCTTCTTTTTCATTACGACAGCTACGCCAGCGTAAACAGAGTCAAAGCAGCAATGCAAGATATCAACAGTATGAACTTTGTTTCCAATGCCATTTTTTGTGCTGAAAAATGAAATCATTGGTTAAAAGTGGGTAGTAAATTTTTATAATTGCAAATCAGCTCAAAGCTATGTTTCCTTGCTGAGCAATCAAGACTTCAGTTATTAGTTGGCACGTTAATTAATGAAAATTATAGGCTTAATGCCTAATGAACTGGTACTTTACTTCAAAATACTGACATATGCTCTGACATGATACTATCATTGGCCTTTTCTCATTGTGAATATTATCCTGCATAAATGGGCAGCACTGCTATGGAAGAAACTAGACTAAAGTCTTCCACATCGACTTCGAGTCCAATATCTAAATTTGCCTCTTTCAATGCATCTTTTTCTTTAATGGGAATTTCAAGTCTTTAGATGTTTTATCTTATAACACTGTACTTATGAATATGATTCATAAATGTTACATTATTGATTTCACAACTCTCTGCCATTCTGAAAGCTGTCCTGTTACAAAACTTGACACGCATTTATGGACATGATTTTTTGATTAGTTTTCGGGAAAGTAGAACATGGTACTACTTTCCTGATGCTCTTATGATGTCGTCAATGCAACACAGAGATCGCGACAAGAGTGTTTCCATTAAAAACTATCTGCCTGCGAACAATCTCCGATGTATCACCGAAGCATCGCAGGTACCCTCCAACTATATGGAAGCATGCTTACGATAATATTGAAACCAGCCCTTATCATCAAAATTTACTAATCATATTGTTGAATGAACGTACCCTATTCTCTTGCCATCGAAAGTGGGCAATGAGTTGGAACCTGCTTGACCTGTCCTTGGGATTTCTTGTTAGAAGAGTAGTTTATTCAGTATTAACTGCATGCAAACTGAAGAGTGATTATCAGCACCATGAGTATGCAGGATTTTATCATTTTGTGCACAGCAAAATAAAATGCATCCGTGCAATTATGAATAGTTTTATGGATTTGCTTTTTCTCCAAGAGTAGAATAAAGTAGCCCAGGAACACTTACCACTTGAGATGCTGCAACATTTCCTGTTAATGTCTATCGGTCCAATGGTGAGCAGATAGCGAGGTGTACTGAATGAATCTTCACTTGTTGAATTATGATATAAGCCATTTTCCTCGCAATTCAAATTATCATAAGAACTTTCTGAATGAAATTTTCCAACTATCGACGACTGGAGGTACATGGCCACAAAACATTGCATGTACACGGTAGATGATAATTCATCTCTGCACCTACCAACATCTATGCTAAACCTCTGATAATGGATGTCTCCTTTATAAAACTGCACTGTATCATCGACTGGACAACTGAAAATAAAGATGCCTATTGTATTGTTTAAAGCTTGAGAAAATTATAGATTGTATAGTATGGATAAATAGTCATCAACTATAACGTACTGGCTTTCAACTATGAAGCTTTAAGTGTTCTAAATGGTAAGGAGAAATGGCAGTCACCTAGCAAAACATTTTTAGATGAATATTACTGATGTAATTAGAATATTATTTTTTCATCATTAGCTAAATTCAGCGACAAAGCGACTGGGGGTGTGGAGGGTGTAGCACTCCCCAACTTCTAAACTTGAGAAAATTAAGGAAAAAATTGAATCATTGGATCGTCCACATCAAGTAGTTTTTGAAGAGTTGAGGGCTATATTCAGCTTGTACATCGGTTGAAAGAATGCATAGTTAAAGAAGCATTTACTGCATTTGCAAAAGCAAAGCTTAACATAGCGCTTCCCAGCTTTCTGAGAACCTTAAATTTGAAAATTTTTCTCTGCACCCAACCGTGTTGGGCCAATAGTAGACTCTGGGTATGAAAGAATGTCGAACACACTTTCTGTATATTCCGCTTAAAAGATTAATAACACTGCTCTCTTATGAAAGACTGCATTTGCACAAACCAATCTCAGAATAGCGTTTTCCAACAGCCTGAAACACTGCATACTAGAGAATGTCTAGTACGTTAAACTTTCCTATAGCAATACTTACCCTCCTGCCCTTATTACTTGTAAATAGCCAAAGAACATAGCTCTAAGACAATTGAATAGATAGTGATCGGTTCCAATAGAATAGCTTATTAACCACGTAAATTCAAGCAAAGTCAGCCTCATACCCCCTAACCGAAACGTTCTCGTAACTTCACTGGTTGCATTAGCAATTTTTCTTGAGGTTAGACAATAGATAATCTTGCGTAGTATTAAAATTCCTTTGAATGCCTCATCTACGGCAAAAGATGGGCCAATGGGGTAGAAGAGGCACTCAAAAGAAGGGGGATAAGTTTGACTCAGGTGGAAGAGAGTAAAACGTATGAGGACAGAAACAACGCGATAGAGATTGTGGGTATATCTACAGATAGGAATATCTACCAGGAGAATGTTGAAAAGTCGAGAGGGTGAGAGGTATTATAATGGCACCAATTTACGTCACATGAATCCTTTTGCCACTACACCTATTGCCAAAGCATACTGAAGTGCAATGGAATCTAGTTCATTGGATTTCATTCTATTTTTCCTACACAGGCCTTAATCAGTTGTCTTCTAGAGGAAATGTATAGCTTCTCCCCATCGATGACAATATAGTTTTGAAATACTTTAATCGCTTTCAGGGTTATAGGGTACAAACAAAGCATTAAATCGGCATTGTAAGAGGGGGTAAGGGAAAGAAAATTGTGCTTAAATCTTCCAATGCCTTGTAGTTATATTAGGAACCATTGTAACTATTCATATTCAATATAATGAGGCTACATACCAATATTTAATGATAACAGCTTTGTTGATGTATCCCGTATTCAATCCAGGTGTTAAATAGCAACTGTCTACCAAATATGTAATACTATCTGATGAATTAGCAGATGGTATCGCAACTTTGACTTGAAAAAACAAACGATCCGCTGCATTCACTTTGATAGGAAAGGCATGGTGTCGATTTAGATATGCTTTGCTCTTATACATATCAAGTGTTAAAGTGAAGGTACCAAAGCCGGTGGGAACTGAAAAGCCGGTGGGAACTGCAAGTAAAATTTCATATATTAATTCGTATGGAAAACTGACCTTTTACTTATCTACGAGTGATGAAGATCTTTGGCTTGATTCAGATCTGGTCATTTTAACACGGAAGTAACTGACAAAAATCTGATACTAGTTACTGAGGCCTATGAAGTATGTAGCTTTGTAAAGAAGCCGAAATGTTTCTAGCCAAACAAGGGGAGATGTATTGATCTTATTCAAACCAATTAAGGCAGTCTTTTATTATAATTCAGTCATTTAAAACAAGGATAAGCCATCATATTTATCTGATATATACAATATAAATTGCCCCCAAAATTGTGAAATACCGTGACTATAAGAAATTTTTGCGAGGTAGAATTCCTAAATGACTTATAAATCGCAAATTGTACCTACTTACTGAATGTTGAAGAAGCATGCTCCAATTAAAAAAAGGATCATCAGGGGAAACAAAAAACAGCATTTTAATACGGATCTAAGAAAGCTGTGATGTTTAGATAAGTATTCAAGAAAAGAGCGCAGAAATCAGGAAGAGCGGAAGATTTTGAGAAATACAAGTAACAAAGAAACCTAATAGTTAGGATGAACATTAAAGCAAAATTTGATTTCTTCAGCTCGATTAAGCTTAGATCCATAGATAATGATAAAGATTTTTGGAAGATAGTTAAATTCATGTTTTCAAATAGCATCTAAATGGGAGAAAAGTTCAATTTGATTGAAGAGGGAATGATTGTATCGGATGATGCTATGATTGCTTAATGCTTTCGCTTGCATCTTATAAATATTACGTACTCCATAGAATTGGATCCTATTTTTAAACAAGTACCTAACTATGTTGAGTTAGATGAGACAGTGTTACTTGCACTAGCTAAATAGAATTAGCACCCAAGTATTATCACTATTAAACGAGAACTTCAGCATTACTCAAAAATTTGAATTGTCCCATGTTTATCCATGGGAGGTAATGAAGTTTGTTGGGGTACTAGATACTATCAAATCTATCAGTGGAGATATAACCATTAAGATAATGAAGATGGGCAAAGAAAGCATATGCCCATATCTAACTGACTGCATAAATGCAGCTATATATAATTGCTCCTTAACGGATGAATTGAAAAAAGCTGATGTTTAAGCTATTTTTAATAAGGGTGATCCAAGCTGGAAGGGAAATTACAGACCCATTAGTATTTTGGCAGCCCTGTCCAAAATAAATGAACAAATTATGCAAATGAACAGCCACTTTAATGGAATATTCTCCTTTACTGTCCGGCTTTAGGCAATGATACAGCACGCAGGATGTCTTATTTCGTGCAACTGAAACTTGGGAAAGGTGCCTTGATGCCAATGGCATTGCTGGGTACTATCCTGATTGATTTGTCTAAAGCATAAGACTGTACCCCGCACGATTTACTCATAGCAAAGTTGGATACCTACGGTTTTGATAATAATGCATTAAAACTGGTATGTAGTTACTTGACTAATGGGAAACAGTCAAAAAAGATTCACCATATAGTGCTTTCCAAAATATCTTAATATGTGCCACACAGGGATCTGGGCTTGGCCCCTTACTATTCAATATAAGTACAAAACCTCATGACTGACATTTACAAAGCAACGAAACAAATAAATCCTTCAAATGTTTGAGACATTTTTGTAGAGAAGGTTGTGCTTACATTCTTCGCACCAAAGTACTATGCAGGCTGCCACAAGTATAAACAAGCAGGTATGGACAAAACTCCCTCTCATTTAGAGTTAGTCTCCTATGGAATACTCTAAAAGATGAAATAAGGAGAGCTGGTACCTTAGAAAAGTTCAAAAACTGATAACAAAATGGGATGAGAAAGCATTTCATTGTTTAATTTGCAAATAAGTTTCCTTCTCTTTTTTCCTTCATTTGTATCATAGTTAAATCTTCTAAGAAAATTTTCTATATGTTCTACATAGTTAGTCTGAATTAGTTGTTAGCAACTATAATTTCAACTAACTTTGAATATTGATTAATGATTGATTCATTGATTTATTGATTGAATGAGTGCTTGGTTCATTGATTGATATAGACGTCTTGCTAGATTTGTGATTTGTTAGAGAAGTAAGATCTGGCAAGGAAGTAGCACGAACTTCGACGCAATCAGTGAATTTTATTCCAGCCAAAATCTTGGCATGACCTATTTTGCCGTATTGCACGTCAATACCTCAATGCCAGAACTGCTTTGATTCAAGCGTCTTATTGCTGCCGTACCAGAGCTTGTGAAATGGGACTTGGTTTGTGTGTGATTCATTAACACATTCCAAATGATTTTGGTGCTACATTCAGTAGAAGGAGCATTGCAATCGAAATGCAATACAGGACGCAGTATGCATTGTACAATATCAACCAGTCCATGTCAATATTCACTCCTATGCATTGCAGGTCTCAAGGAGAAAAAATTCTCTGCAGGTAAAATGTGAAGATTACAGCTCTAAGATAAAAGATGATCCTATTTTTGTAGGAAAATTGTAAAGAGGTGGAATATGCCACCTAACTCCCTAGGGTATCATTTTATTTCCACTTGTACTGTTTATATTGCTTTTGAAGTCTTTGACCTTTGTAATTCGCATAAACTACAGTAAAAATCCTCATAAAAAACCTGCTATTATAAGACCTTTGAGGACGAAATTTTATCCTTTTAGCCATTAAATAAGAACCCCAAAGAAGCTGAACCAGGGAGTGAGGGGTGAACGCAGACACTGCTATTGTAGCTTAGCAACAGTCAGAATCTTCTATTTGACCTTGACGCACTGTAATTGAAGAAGAGCCTTGAGGTCTCTTGCTGTCTACTTTTCCATCTTTTCACAGAAAATGATATGAAAAAGAAATATGACCAGTACTCATTTATGGCGTAAGCATTAGTGAGCACTACTGGCTGAACATTTAGCGGAAGAGCGGGGTTTCCAGACCTTTCAATGAGCAAATCAGACGGGGACTGCTGATTGCGTCCGTAGGCTCGTTTGCGAGCGCTGTTGTTTCAAATAACATTATTGCCAGTTAGTGGAAGATATTGATGAAGGCTGTAAAATGTCTTAAGAGAAGCATAGTTATTGGTAATTATGCAATACTTAGTGCTCGTTGCTGTTCAGCCAATGTATCAAATTCCGCATCATCCTCGCTTTCCTTGCTTTCATCATTTACTTACTAAAAACATGAACTATTTAAGGATACAGAACATTCATTCCTTCATTCATTCTTGAATACTTCAACTTAATTATGAAGTATTATAGCTGCCAAGTCATTGATTTGAGCATTCCATTATACTTGAATGTATAGTCTATCAGTTTCATCGCTCGCTGGCAATGAAATTGATAGACTTGCGGGCGCGACAAATCAAGCGCCTGAGATTTGTGGGGTGCTTGCCTGCGCACTTGCTCGCGATCGCTCGCATCTCATTGAGGCCTGCAGAAGAACTAGTTCCATTGTCGACAGACCTATTGATGTGAACGCACTAGCTGTTCTACAAGAATGAGTCGTGCATTGTCAAACAAGATCATGGTATCCGAGTAGCCAGTGTGGAAGCGGTGGGACGTAAGGTCTAGGGGGAAAGTCGAATACCTATTTCAAATAATCATCAAGACAAGGCATTACCGTATGCAAATTGTGTATCATTACAGCTGAAATATCATTCCTATACTAAACGTTGTAAACCATAAGTCGAGACATGCATAGTTAGGGGACGGAAGTTGCTTAGGGAAAGAAATTTCATTAAATAATCTAATAGCCAAAAACAGGGGCGTAGCTAGCAGCAGCTGTGGGTGGTGTAGCACCTCCAAATCTTGGTTACTTCATCGGTAAATTTAAACTGAAATAGGGTCTTTGTAACATAGAAACTTGGGGGGAGAGTAAATGCCAGAAAAACTCTTCCAATGGACTTCATTCTGCTTCGATGGAAAGTCGAAGATCTTATGAACATTTCACCTTCTCCCCATCACGGCACATTTGCTGAAACCTGAATCTCATAGGAAGATGAAACCATGCCCAAGATATTTTAGCCACACTCTCACATAGAAGAAAGCTACACTCCGATGTTTTTTTGGATCCTCCCATGGGGAATCAATTTTATATAGTAGGTTTTATCATCTGTAAAAGTTGTATAAGTATACCTGTTCACTGAGGTCATATGCAGCCTCTTAATTGCATTATGCTTTCAAAGGATCAGAGCCCACTACTTGACGATCACTATTTAGGAGCCTTGCTAAGAACCTTACATGCCTAAAAGTAGATGTGACACAACTAAATAAACTACTCTATTATGCTCTACCTCTTAATGTAAACCGAAGATTTAATTCAAACATCAATACTCATAACAGAAGCTAGGTGCTAATCAACACATTTTACGTCAGGGCGCAGGACACTTCAGCGGACACCAATCAGTACACTGCCCGGAAAGAGTGATACTGACACTATATGGAGGTGTACTGACAGAGCAGTACTTTACACAAGCATATGACTTCAACACACAATATCAAAGGTAAGTTAACTCAATATGCAATGTAAAATAAACTAAAAAATACAGCACCAGTACATTGCATTGAAATACGAATTCCAACCCATTATGTAAGATCCTATTGAGGCTGCCCAAGGAAAACTTCTGTTCTTTTATGTGGGTTTCTATTGTGTATCGAACCAATGTTAACTTTGAAGGTAACGTCATATGTCTTGCTTGAGTGGCATTGGAATACCAAGTAAACTTTCATTCTTTATTAGCTGTTGCATAATCATAATTCACTCTCTAGTTTCTACAACTGTGGTTCTTAACAGCAACGGATATTAAGGGGACAAAGGGGAAGCAAAGTGTCCGCAGGTGCCGTCAACGTGGCAAATTCTCAGCACAAGTAGTGGAACAATGGCTAAATGCAAGCTTTTTTAATAAAAACAAATCACTTTGTCTTATGAAAAACACGTGTACATGATAAAAACTCTTGAGTATTTGTCGAGTACAAGTGTTTCTTCTAAAGTACTCGACGAATTCAGCAAATTTTCCCAACCCTGATTTTCCTTGAAAAACTCCCACTGATTCTTAACCTGCCCTCGATCAAACCCCTGGGGTTAATGAGTCAGTTTCAGGGGTTCGGTGGTTTTGATTTATACCAGTCATTTGATTGGTATGACTTTCTTGCCTTTGTGTGAAATTCATGCCTTTTTGGGTTTGCTTTTTGAACCCAGTGATTTTGTGTGCAAATGATGCATGACACAGTTTGTGCACTAATACAGTACACATTATATGTTATATGGAAAGTATGCGTTCTTTGAATTCGAAGAAAAAACAGGATGTTTCAAATTTTCAACATTCCAGGCTCGTTGAATACATATATGAAACTCTTAGGATTCAGTAGATCCAACAGGTTTAAGAACCACTGAACTAGAAGCATGGTTGGACAAAAATTGCTTAGGAAACAAACAGCTTTTAGTCAGCAAATGAGATGATTCCTTTAAATTAATAGGAAACTACTAACTTTGATTTCAGCAAGGACTAAAAGGAAGAAAGGGGAATAATGTACAGCTGGAATGGGTTGGTTTGAACAGTCATTGAGACATTCTAGCAAAATATTGGCGGAACTCCACATGATATCCTCCTTGCTCTAGTATGCCCAGCCATGGTAATCTTAAGTATTTTATGTTCTTTACGAGTTTGCTTACATATTACCATAAGCTTGTTTGATTCTTAAGGGCTAAAAGCATCTACAGATATTTGGTTATAAAATTTAATCAAGTTGTATGGAGTTCCAACCAATAACATCCCGCGTTAGCAGATACAGATTATAGCCGAAATTTAAGAAAACTTAACGCTTTCAGAATTTTCTATCAATACCGAAGGTCTTTCTGTTAAAGACGTAAGATACTATGCTAACTCCTTCAGTAGATCTAAGAAGTATTGTAGAAACATTTGAAAAACAGATACATTGACTCATTATAAAAGAATAGCGCATGCTCACCTGGGTGAATTACTGGCATTGGATCAAACGATAACGTAATTGCTTCACTCCTTTTGTACACACATCGAACTAAAATTGATTGCTCATGCCGATGTAATGCCACAGGGTGTCTTGACAATTTCGCTTTCAGTATAACCACATTCTCAAAGATTATTTCTTCAGCTGTTTCTTTGATTGATGCACCACATCCGTTGGGAGTGCTAGCTAATGAGATTCTGTCTTTCGAGACGAACGCTTTGCATCGATTATCACGAAACGTCACACTAACATATCTTGATATATCAAAGGCCTTCATGTTCAATTCAACAAGAATGTAGTTACTATTACAGGATACAACTGCCGTGTTACCTGCAAATCGAAGCGTTAGACATGTTCAACATGCTGCTGTGCATTCTTAGTACTAGGCTTGAGCTCAGTCATAAGTATTAGATAAATGTGCATCTTGAAATAAGCCGATTTTGTAATATTCCTTGTTTAGCCGGGCTATACTATGAAGTTACAATCTGCCTTAAAGCTTCTATATTTGTTTGTGGCTTAATATTCATAGAAGAAAGTTTGAAGACATGTTAATAAGGGAATTGGAAAGAGCAGTAATGCATAGGGAGACAGAAAATCACTTTTACTAGGGAGATTGTAATTATATTTAAGCGCCTTGGGTTTACTCTAGTGATCAACAACAATAAAGCCATTGAAGCAATCCATCAATTTTACATGCCAATCAGAGTCGTAACGACTGGAGGGGTGTAAGGTGGTGTGATGCCCCCCTAACGGTTGAAACTTGAAAGAATTCAGCTGAAATTGGGTCATTACCTTGTCCAAATCAGGTAATTTTTTAGGAGTTGAAGCCTTCGTAATACTTGTAAAATAATTGAAAGCCATTCAATTATTTTACAAGTATTACAAAGGCTTTAACTCCTAAGAAATTACCTGATTTGGACAATTTAATGACCCAATTCCACTTGAATTTTGTATTTGCAAAATCAACTTTAAAATAGCGCTTTCCAGCCTTCAGAGGACCTCCATCTTAAGATTTTCCCCGGCCCCACCATGGTTGGCCCATAGTAGACTCTGGATCAGAGGTGATTAGAGTCCAAAATTATTGACTACGAATCCAATCCTGCTCTGAAAATTTTAACTCCTGCTCCTGCTCCTGTTGTAGTGTGAAATTTTAACCCCCAACTCCTGTTAAACTACTGCTAAGTTGCAGCTTTTTAGCTTAGGTAGTTTAGATACTTTAGATGCAAATGTTTGTTACTTTAGATCACAGTGTGAGGCTATCTGGCTTTCTATCTTCTTCACGACCACTTCTGGATGTAATTACTCAATAAATAGACGCTTATGACAATAACGTTTACAAATAATTTGTATTCTATTTTCACTGCTTTCTCCTATTAAGTTGTTTTAGGTCACCTTGATCATGAATTGTGATGCTATTCAAATTTATCATATTTGGCTCCTTTACAAGTGCAGCGTCACAAGCCGAAAAAGAAAAGCCAAAAGGTTGTTCAATCAAAAATGAAATAAATTTGCTTTGCATTGCTGATGTTCAACATCTAAGCAAACGATCACAGATTGAAATATGCAAAAAGGTGTCTAAGTTATGATAACTGCTGAGTGTACAAAAAATTGCATGAAATGATTTGATGTCGGCTCGTGTTACCAGACAGTAGCTACAAAAATGAAACTGTTGCAATGGCTTAATAATAATGTTTTATGTAGCCAGTGATTTAATTTTAACATTTCTTTTTGGGTAATTTTTCCTAACCTAGGCAAAATTTAAAGCTGAAACTGCCATAACATAACTCCGGCTCCAGCTCCTGGGCCGGTAATTTTATGCAATTCCAACTCCGGTAAAAAAAGCTAAACTCCAGGTCCGACTCCGACTCCTGCTCCAGTTGTAGATAACTTCTGCTCTAGATATGAAGGGATGTCTAACACAATTTCTGCATATTCTACGCAAAAGACTAGTAGCACTGCTCTCTTATGAAATGCTAAATTTGCAAAAGCCAGTCTAAAAATAGTGTTTTCCAGCCATATGAGAACCTCCATTTTGAAAAAGTTTCTCCGGTCCATTCATCTAGGTTTTTATAATGGACTCGGTATACAAAAGAATATCAAGCTCATTTTCTGTAAATTCTACTTAAAATATTAGCAATATGGCTGTTTTTTGTAAAAAACCAAATTCAAATAGCGTTTTCCAGTAGTCTGACAACTCCTATTTTGAAACCTTTTCCGGGCAGAACCATTGTGGATCCACTAATAGAGACTTGCTACTAGAGAATGTATAGCACATTGAACGCTTACGATGCATGTGCTTACACTCCTGCCTCTACCGCTTGTAAATAGCCAAAGAACATTGCTTCAAGACATTGGAATAAATAGTAATCCGTGATTAAAGAACAGCTTATTGACCACGTAATTTGGATTCAACCGTAAACCCCCTTCAATTAAAGGGCTTCCACTACGTCTCTCATGCCAATGGAGTTGAAAATGAATTAAAATTTGCTGATAATTTGAGTAAACATCAATATATTTGCTTTGTATCAGTGAAGATGGTTCGAATATCCATTTAGGCAAATGTAGATGCTCCAGTTTAATGTAAATAGCAAGCTCTATTTCAGAAGTATTTACTCAGTACTGAGCGTATTAATATTCATTCTTGCAGGCTATGTAAAGGTAGGAGGTATGATGATGCGATCACAGATTCTGGATTCAGATATTTTATTCAACAGAGTTATGGATCTAAAGACAAGATCAGGAAACATTTATTTCAATTTGATTTCAGCTTTTCTCCATCAATTGCACCCATTTTTGAAAAAATGGCATACTTTATGGCCTGATATATAGAGCACATGCTGATTTTCTTAATTAAAGATATTTTGTACACTTTTTGGAAGTGAACGTTTATGCTAAACAGGATCTCATTCGAAAATATGCTGGGAATAGACATGAACAAAAGTACAGGTAAATTTATGGACAGCCCATTGCTATAATTATGTCAAAAATGTGCAAACTTGACCATTTTAAGAAAGTCTCAGACTATCTGTTTTATGAGGCAGTCATACATAGTTACATAAGGTGTCTGGTGAGATGGTATTCTTCCTTGAGATGTAAACTGCATGCTGCCAGCTCCATTTGAGCTTACTAAGTCATTAAATACCCATCGTACTGAAACTTGGACGCTGACCAATAGAGAACACAAAAGCTTCTGTTGCACAGAGAAGCATGGAATGTTCAATACTAACTATTACTAAGAAAGATAAGTGGAGAAACGAAAATATTTATAGAAATAGATATAATATATGTAGATATGGATATGATATATATATA
>WIPJ01016874.1:57482-74731 GCA_018155075.1 Cassiopea andromeda | reverse complement strand
TTTAACGACATGCAACAATGATATTCTCCGAAAATTTAACAAAGAGTAAACTCTTGACTTATTTTTTCACGCATTGCATGAAGTGTGAAGTATGCTGAAGATAAACGTAGAAAGAATGCACCTATATTTTTGTAGTTTGCAAATACGATTAAGAACTAGTTAGAAAATGAAAGTTATAATTGCTTTTACAAATTTTATGATAAGAGACTCCCACACAACCTAAAATATTCCTAAGCAGCTTCCAGGGCCCACTTTAAGAAAATTTTCCAAGACCACACTAAGCTTGATAGAGCTTGACCACACCCTACTTAAGCATTTTTGAAGACCACGCCCTTCAAAAAGTTCAAAACTTCATGTGCAGCCTTTTATTTGCAGCCTTTTATTGTATGATGCCAATTGTAAATTTCTTGAAATTTACATAGAGCACATGCAGACCAAGGCACAGAAAGAATTCTGTGAAATTGGAAGAATGTAAATGTGGGAATGTACCACACTTCTACAACTTATCATCCTTCAAATCTAACATCAACAAACTTGATCTTATTTCTCTATCCACTTAACCATTCTCCCTTTTCTAAGTTTTTCCTCTGTCGGGGCATTGTTGTAGGCCCTAAGGCCTTTCCCGTCATTACATTCTAAAAGAAAAACATTACTTATAAAAATTGCCTATAAGCTGACTACTGTTCTGAAATGTACATAGAGCATATACAGACCAAGGCACAGAAAGACTTCTGCGAAATAAGATGTATAAGGAGATGAGAATATTGACCACACTTGAATTTCCAAGACCACGGTCAAGATTTCCAAGACCACTCTTAAACAGACCCTGGCTGCTTCATCCAGTTCACAGAAATGTCAAGAGAGAGGCTCGGAAGCGAACAACTTACTGAAATTTGTCTCCTGACCGCCGTGGCTCTCCATTTGTCTCTGTCCTACACTTGTCTGTAAATGGCTACAATACTTCTAATTCCAGCTGTATCTCTAATGTTATCACTGTATCTCGTTTTTGGTCTACCTCTACCTCTTTCCGTATACACTACCCATAAACAAATCGCATCCATGAACCTACAGTTTGGTCTTCTCACTTTCCTTTTTTCTGGTAGCTCTATTTCCAGCACCCTTCTTCCTACATAAGCATCCTCTCTTCGTTTCACATGCCCATGCCATCCCCAGGGGGCACTCCCTACCTTTCTATACGAGGGGTCCACATCGTCTTTTTAAAGAAACATTTACTAGGAAGCTATGGGGACAATCACTAAAAAGAGGATATGCTAGTTCAAAAATTATAGAATACTTTTAAGGTGAAAGGGGCACAATGTCGACAAAGAGATTTTCAACATACTTTTTGATGCCATTTTTAGGTCTGAATCGATATTTAAAAAGGTATATGCTTCTTAACCTTGAAAATGCCTCTCGGAAGATAAACTTCTAGCACGCTTCTGTTTTGAAGAGTGTCCTCAAAAGCAAAAACTAGCGAATTTTGCAAATTACACAGGAACACTTTGCTGAATGCTTGAAATTTGGGGCAGCACATGCCTCCAAGTTTCATCATCTTTCTTTCCTTTAAATTTCAACCGAGCAAAATTCCAACAATTCCGGTATGACCAATAGCCGTGCAGCACTGACTTTCATCACAGAAGCTCTGTGCTTTCATTGAAAGCAATAATTTGATTGAAGCTGATGTGTTTTTTAAATCATATTGCCTTTCATCCCATGTGATCTTTTATGGGATCTGTCATGACCACCAAAATCGTAGAAATCTGATTATTCACACAAGGTGCAAAGTTTAAAGGGTGAGAATGTTAAATGGGTCGCATACCTTCTCGTTATCTCGCAAACGGGATTTCTTACATCCCCTCAAATTGAGCGCCTTAAAGCCTATGGTCTAGACCAGAAAATTCATTAAGCATTTCATCCCTTGAAGTTGGCGTTTCCTCACAAATAATTAGATCAATAGGATATTCTTTCTGTACTGACGTCGCTTTGATATTAGTTCCTAGAACCATTATGTGCAAGCATACCAGCACTCTCAACTAAAAAATTCGTTTTGAAGTTCTTTTAAGAAGATATTCAATAGATTACATCAATACAAACTTGGCATTGTGCATTTGAATTGGCTGTCTCTGATGTAGCAGATTAAAAGTACTCAAGAGTGCCAAGAAAAACCGTCCCCTCCCGATTAGTAATTTTTTGAATTTTTTCCAACCCCCGCTGCTATTCAAACCTTCCGTTGTAGCAAATATAGATAATCTGAAATGAGCTCTCAGAGAATCAGCTCTCTCCATTGCACAGAAATAGAAGCTGCTTTCAGAAGTGCAATGAAATCTATAAAAAACGATTTGCGTATTGAATAGATATGCTCATTTGAAATTTCTACTTCAACAACCTGCGTTCTCTATTTTCCATCCCAATGATTCTCCCACCCCCTTTTATTTGTTTTCCAAAAATTTTTCACCCACCCCCTACGATTATTAACACCCCCCACAATCTTTCGGTGCTCTAGAGTAGTATAAATATTTAGTATAACAAAGCCATCAGATTAGATGTTCAAATGTCAAGTTTGTCCAAGATGTTATGTTATAGGCAATTCCACATTCTTTAATTGCTTGACCCTGTTGAGATGTTCAAAAAGTTTACTCTAGCCTTTTGCTGCATGTGATGATTGAAAATTAAGCATTGAAGTTAGGAAGAAAAGAGTTATAGGAACAGCTTGTAATACAAAGAGCAGTTATGGAAATATTAACAAGCATTACTTTATGGTAATTAAGGGAGAGGCCTTTGCTTTATTAATTATATTAATTTATACTATGATTACTATTAGTTTAAATATTAGCTCAAAAGCCTTTTATTCACCCACGAATGAGTAATGTACTGACTAGAACCAATGACACACTGAAGAACTTTTGAGTGAGGGATGGCATAGGAGATATGCCGACGAGCTATAAAAATTCCCCAGAGTTACCGATAAATGATGATCATTACACCAGGCTCTACCGACAACCCAAAGAATTACCGATGGCTTCTGCAAAAGTGTGGGGCTGACACCCTACATCCACTACTTGCATTTCTTTAATAAGAAACAAACTTTCTGCCTTCAACGTGAATGGTTCTTAATAGTTCGTCAAATACATCCTTAAATGTTTCTTGTTCTAAGTTCTAAAATCTTCCAAAAATAATAACAGCCCAGATTAGAGCAACTTTGTTTGATGCCAAAGATAGGATGTTTAGGCCTGTAATGGATGTTGTTTCTATTTTGCTTCTCGTTTTATCAAAAATTTTCTTATAATTTATTGTTTGACACCTCAGCTTGCTTATGCTTCCTTAATATTTCTTGACTTTTGCCTAATTTCAGCCTCATGCTTCTTAGAAGAAATAAACGTGCACTTCGTAACGCTCATCAACTCGGACTTTTGAACATCTTATTTGCTAGTATTGTTATACTAAATACCTACACTACCTTTACTCTGATATGTCTGAGACCGCCAAGTCCAATACACAATGCCAAGTTTGCAAGATGGATTGTTGCAATCCACTGAACATATTCTAAAATGGACTTCAAAACAAATTATTAGCTTGAGAGTGCTGCTATGCTTGCTCAACATGGTTCTAGGAACTAGTGTCAAATCAAGTCAGTTTGCAAAAAGAATACACACGCTTTTTTATAAGAAAACCATAATTTTGCCTGAGCCTCAATTTTCTTAACTTTTCCCCAAATTGAGCGTGAGATTTTCTTAAATTTTTCTTAACTTTTACTAAAATGAACTGGCCAAAATGGTTTGCAATTTCGTTATTAATATTGTATACTTGAATTTAAATTCCATCTTTAACATTTTGAATGTAATAACGACGAAATATTGATTTTTGGCCAATAAAACACTAAATTTTGGAAATTGAGCCTCGTGATTTCCTTAAGATTTTCTTGAGATTTTTAACATTTGAGCCTCATGTTCTATAAACTTTTTTTCCTATAAAAAAGAGCGTGTATCCTATCTGGGCCAAAAGTCGATTTTTCAAGGCATCCTGGAGCTATGGTTTGGTACTTACTGTCCACCCACGAATGATTGGTGAGCTGGTGGAAAGAATAGGGAGACAAGGGTGGGAAGGAGAGAAACTGGTCAGCTTTCCCTGCGTACGAACGTATGCGTAGTGAACCCATTCATTACTTTTTAACTTCGTTTCTATTGGTATGATTTTATGTAGTTCTCATTGCAAATTTTTCTTTTTATGTGAGTGTACGTAGATTATTTAGCATTTTTTGCAGGACAGTATAAAAATCAGTTCTTTAGCAGCATACTCCACCCTGCATAACTAACTTAAAATGAAATAAAAATGAAATAGGGAAATAAATGTAAATGTGTGGCAACAAAGGCCAGATTTATTGTGAGGAGTCTATCTTCTCTTTTCAAGGTATGAGTTGCAACTACATCACAGATGTTGTACAGTATCTGTTTGAAGCCAACACTAACAGGAACTACATATTGACCGATATCAAGTACTTCTTATAGGAAATATGTTGCTAGTAACATTTAAAAACTAAATTCCTCTCTCTTAGTGCTAAAATGTGCTAATCAGATTGTTATAACTGCTATGTAGATGACTTTTTCTACCTACTAATAAATATTGATACAGCCGAAAGAAAAGTATTATATTAATACGTACGAATAAGGCGGAAGGAAAGTTTGCTTATACACCGCAGGTGCAATTTCAGAGCTTATATCTGAATAAAGGAAAACAAATCTCATACTGTAAAAATAATTATAATTCATGTAGGTTAATGATAATAACGAAATTACCTGCTATGGCAGAATAGTATATTTGTTAGAGTGATTGCATACTATGCAGAAGTTCAATAATTCTAGGCACAATGCAAGCTGAGGAGCATACACGTTTTTCATAGGAATAACCAATTTTACGCTGAGCCTAAATATTCTTAGTTTTTTCGGCTTTTGAGCCTTAGATACTCTTAAATTAATCCTAAACACTGAAGGTGTAACTGCGTCTGAAAATCGAAGGATTATATCAAAATCTTTATTGACGTCGTACTTTAACATAAAGTAAAATAAAAGTGGAGCAGAATGATAGGTGAAAAAGATTATGTCGATAGTGAAAAATTTAATCTACAAGCAGTACTATAGCTCAAATACACAAAAATTTCAAGTCTTGATGAACGTGGACCTTGCATTATTCTTAAATTATTCTTAAATTTCAGCAACTCTGACCCTGGATATTCTTATAAACTTTATTTTTACAAAAAAGAAATGTTTAATGCTCCTTTGTTGTCCACCCACCAGCAATTGGGGATCAAGTTGAAATCCTATGGAGATAAATGTGGTAAGGAAATAAAACCAGGTACCCTACTTCATCTGCTGAAGGTTCAGCATGATTGTTCTCTCAGCAGGCATTTACCCTACTTGCAGCAGCAGCAGCATACTTTCCAGCATTGCATTTTATTCCAAGCTGTTCCCGTGTATGAACCACATGCCTGGATCAAGGGCGGTGTCATTGGAGGACTGAGGGTCATGTCCCTCACTTCTCACCAAGATCAATTTTATAATTCTTCCAACTTCGATGAGAAAATGTTGGGTGGAGTGAGAGAGCTCTAGCAAGATTATGAAATGGGTATGGCAACCAGATTGCGTAATAATTTTAGGGCGTGCCACCCACAATCCCCCCAGTCTGCAATGTCTGACACCACCCCTGGTCTGGAACTAGTGTCTTGGAGGGGCAACACCTGCTTTTACCCCCAACCTGGGGAAAAATGTTATACAGGAATAGCAACTCAATAGCATGCGATTAAAAAAACGTTTTTCCTAAAGGAAGGGGAATCATATCAACTACTCTATTTGTGGGACACTGCCCTTCCATTCCCCCTTGAGCTACGTGTCTACTGTTTATTAACTAACATCTCCTACTTGTGTCATTAAAACTAGTCCCCCAGTCGGTTACATCCCATTTCTATTTTCTTTATCTTAGGACTATAGCAAGTGTCGGGTGACGTTAGTACTGAAGAAAAATTGCAAGCATGATGGTTGACTTTGCTTTTCCTTGAAACATTATATCTTTCAACGTCCTATCTGGGAAGAAACTGGATTTATATCATTTCTGCATTGCCTTACAAGCCCAGCCGTCTCAAGTGTCAGAAATCTAAAGCTGCAAGCAAGGGTTGAATATGCTTCAGCTTGCTTATTTATCAACGCAGACAAAACAAGAAAGCTCTCGTAACTGCGTTTGAAACGCCACGTGTGGATAACAGTGACAATAAGAGGAGAATGAAATGCTGTTCACTTAGAAACACGAATCTGTCAAAAGTGTATCTTTTTGCTTCATTTAGCGCCATATCGTGCCTAGGTTGAATTCTTTGACCCTCCAGTCCTTGTTCGCTGAATATGGCGATCAAAAAATGGTGTGCAAAATGTACGATCAATGAAAATGCATTAAATAAAAGATTGCGGGTAGCGGTCAGCTTTATTCATAATCACTCGCAAAAATCAAAATTTGTTTACTTTGCACTTGCGGCTGGTTTTTAATATAAATACAAGTCATTTTTGCTGTTGTTCATGCTAAGTCCACCGATTGAGCAGGAAGCACATTGGCAAAATTTGATTGCCGTTTCTATCCGCCAGTGACTGGCTTGCCGTCAGTATAACAGAGATGGAGCTCAGCAATTTGCGCCTTTGTTTTTAAGTGTGTATTGGACGTAAGGCAATTAATATGAGGGACATTATCCGCTTTAATACCAAGCGCTGTCAAAGACATTCATTTATGTCTTTGTTAATAACATCAGCATGGTTACTGAACAGGGAGCCGTTTGGGTAGTTAAGTGGACTTTTGGTATTGTATGATTGCGTTTGCAACCACAAACTTTACAAACCTGACAGGAGATATGATCAGAGAAAAGGACAGGTGGCATTCAAATAAGGACATTATTAATTATTTAGCTTAGTTAAGAGCTTACGCCGGGCATCGTTTTTGCTAAACAGAACTCAGAATTTTCAAGTCAAGCACTCTGTTGATACTGTTTGTCATAGGACTTATTTTTAGAGTCGCTTCGAGTATTGAAAATCTCGGCTTTGCAAGGACTACTGCCAAAGTTCAATACGCAGTTTTTGGGTTAAAAAGAACATGATGTTTACTTATTATGTAGAGTTGCGTCTATACTGACACCCAAATGATTTATTTCTTTTCGATGAAGAAAGACAGCACAAAAGGAAACACTGACTGATGACCAAATATACAAGGAGATCCAACAAGCATGGTTTTTGACTACCCATCCTTCAACTCCGCTTTGCTCCAAGGAACAAACTCTTTCCAAGAGGGACAAGGAAAGACCAAAGATCGAGTCATAATAAACGTAGGAGGCAAGAGACATGAGACTTACATTAGCACAATCAGGAACTTCCCAGATACCAGGCTATACTGGATTGCAGAAACTGCGGCAAAAATGGTCGATTTCGACCCAGAAAGAAATGAGTTCTTCTTTGACAGACATCCAGGTTGTTTTGAGAATATTCTTAACTATTGTCGTACTGGCAAGCTGCACTGTCCAAATGATGTTTGCGGACCGCTATTCGAAGAAGAGCTTGCGTTTTGGGGTATAGATGAGCTGCAAATGGAGCCCTGTTGTTGGGGAACCTATACGCAGCATCGAAACGCTCATAAACATCTACGTATGTTCGACAAAATACGAACAGATGGGGGTGAGGAGGATGAGGAAGCGGAAGGCGAGGGGAGGGCCGGGCCCGTTCGCAGCTACGGACGAATCGAGTCGTTTTTGAGATACTGGCGTCCGATCGTTTGGTCGACACTGGAGAGGCCATACTCATCAAAATACGCGCAGGTAAGGAATATTGCCATTTCATTGATATGATACCTGCTGTATTTGAATGCGTAATATGAACTTGGAAAACCAATATTGATAACTTAAGATCATCTAAAAGGATGTCTAATAGTTATTATTCTATTTACATTTGGCTTGATAAAGTAAAACATCCCACAATATTTGACGATTTCTCAGTCAATAGAAGTGAAAAAGCTTGCACTGTCGCTAAGATGACAACGCAGTAGAACTGAGATGTATGAGGGTACTGTGAGCTTTGAGGTGAAATTGTAATCCAGCTGAATGCAAAACAAGCGAAAGTAGAAGTTTACTTTGAGTCACTATTGACTGGTGGATTATGTCAGTTTTAAATGCATAATAATTAAGTATAAGACACTGTCTTTTAGTACCTGTTGAGAATTTTACCGAATTAAAATATGCTGTTTTGAAACGTAAACTTGGTGCTTGAAAAGGCTTGACTGGTGACACAGCTCTGGGCCTATCGCAGTAAGAGCACGTTATAAGAGCCCCTCGAAATGCATTCATTATTTGCCTCGAGCATTGAAAATTTCCATACTAAAGTATCTGACCATTCGGTATAATATTAATATCATAGGGCCTTCTAAATTATCGCTCACCTTGTTCTTGGACATATTTTGGCCTTCATTTAGGCAAATAAATTGTATAGAAGCTGTGAAAACTACTTTTGCGTCTAATAAGACATTGGCAGAGTTCATTAACATATAAAAATGTTGGAATCAAGCACTTGTAACCTCCTTAAATAGTGGCAAAGTACATCTAACCCAAAGTTGATAGAAACATGTCATCAATATAATAGATATGCCAATTACATTACAATTGGGAATATTTCATATGGGGCTTTTACTTAGCTGAAAAGTACAACCAAACTTGAATCGAAATGCCGCATGGAGAATAATGCGCATCACTAAAACATACCATCAATGCTTGAGTGCAATGATTTTAACAACCCTAAATCCAAATCATGCAGGGCGTGAGTAATTTATCAATGTGGCTATCCGCAAGCAGGTATTCGCCAATTGCCAAAACTGCTAATGAAATATCCTGGTTGTAATCGGCTTTGCTGTGTGAGCTCTTATTGTCTAAGCTCTTACGGTGGAAGAACAATCAAGAAAAACTTAGAAACAGTGGAGAGATTTGGGGATATTTCTAAAAGGGGTAAAAGTTCACAATGGATTCACTCATTTAGAGTTTGAAGTAATTTACTCAAAAAAATGCGTTGGTAATTAGAATTGTCAATTCAACAAGCTCCTTTTAGTCAATCTTCGTCCATAGATTAGCACAACGAGTAGAAATCTCAATATCCCCTTTCCACAACCAACTTCACCCGCATCAGTTGCTTAATTGACGTAGGTTGGGGTTGGGACAGCTCCTAAGCGCCCCCAGGTTTTACAGGTCTTGAAGGGGCCCCCTCAGAGGATTCCAAGAGAAAAGCTTTTCCATTATTTGGTGGGGCAGCTAAGATAGGACCCCAATCCTATTGAATTCCTGAGCGACGCCCGAGTAATGCTACTATCTAATGCTACTGTCTAGCATTAGATTATTCAAAATAGCAAAAATTTTAAGCTAAGACAATTGTGTGCTGTGAGTTGTCTCTTATATGCCAACAGAACCATCATTACTTCAGCCAAAATTTGGTCTAGCTTTTATCTCTGCGCCCTCGTCGGGGAGAAAACGCCTGGAGAAAGTAAGTAATATATGTATGTTTAGCAAACCCAGATGGCAAGTACAATAATAGAAAGCTAGACTTTTTGTGTTTGATTTGTCCAGCTGTAATCTAAAATAGAAAAATTAAAAAGTCAGAAGAAGGGGGGTATTTAAAACGATATGCGGAGTAGGCCTTTAAAGCAATTCACTCTTCAAATCCGAAATACTCCAGAGTACCGAACAATGGGGGGGGCTGGAATAATCAGAGGTGATGGAAAATTTTTGGAAAATAATAAAAGAGGGGTTGAAATAAAAGGGGGGTGGAAAAATGTGTGGGATAGACGACAGAAAACAATGATTGATGAAGTAGATATTTCAAGTAGACACATATTCAATTCGCTTTTTTAAACTGTTCCTTTTATTTCTGTACGCAGTTTCTACTTTTTCTGCACTGCAGGCAGTAAACTGATTTTCTGAGAGCTGATTTCAGATTTTCTAAATTTAATAAAATGGGGGCTGGAATAGCGACGGGGTTAGAAAAAATTCGAAAAATTATTAATCGGGAGGGGACGATTATTCGATACTCTAAAGTAGGTGAAAAATTTGTGATAATTATCTTGTAGAATTATTTTGCTTTTGATTTTTGATATCTTTTTGGCTTCTTTTAAAGAGCAAGTCACAAAAATTGCACATTGCATGATTCAGGTAAAGATGTCAATGCGCCCATAAATGTTTTATCAGATGCTATATCAGCATCTTTATCATAAAAACAGATGCAATGGAAAATATGAGAAAACGAGCACATGAAGTGAGAAATCACAGACGCGCTATTGGAAGTGGTGAAGTACCAGGTGAAACTGTGGCGTCAAATCAAAGTGAGGCTATATCATGGCCTCTTTACTACACCTTTTTTCAAAGAAAAGAGTTTATAATACAATGAGGCTCAGATGGTGAAATTCTTTGAAAACTTTTAGGACAGTTCAGTTTACTTAGAAGAATTTTATATTCGAATATAAAAGATTAGCAAGGAAAGGTAGCCTGTTTTAGCCAGTTTTACTTCAGTAATGGACAAGAAGTTCTAAAGAAAATCTGAGACTCAACTTCGAGAAAAGTTAAGAAAATTGAGGCTCAGGCAAAAAGTGGGTTTCTTATAAACAACATACATTTGAAATGCGTGAGATTCACTTTCGAGACTGCTTTAATACCCCCGTCCTACATCATTGCAAATTTTATCAAAAATTGAAATGAATATCTTTGAATATTTTTCTAAAGCTATTCATGATTCCTATGGATTGAACATCTGTTTTCAATTTGTGACAATCGAAGGATGTGGAATCAATCCATCCCTGCAAACAATGCCTCACAGGTATCCGTTTACTAGTTGAATCAAATGCAATTGAATGGTCAATACTTTGGTTGATTTATTAATATCTAGGTATAAAATGGCCGCAAAGACATTGATATTCCAGGGCATCTCGTGTCTTGATGGACATTAGAAACCCTGTTATGCGCATCTACCCGGAGAGTAGCAGATTGGTATGCCAGGGACACCGGGATGAAGGGCAGTAGGGAGCTAGTGCCCCCCTGCTTTTTACCTGAGGGAGCAGAGGTAACAAAATTGCCTGATTTAAAATGTAATATTGCATCGTATTTATTTCTTTTGGAACGCCAATACGATACAACGGAGATCAAGTAAGCAATTCAGAAAGGAATATTTGGTTGGAAGAGAATATATTTATATGATTGGGAGAAATATAGCCACTACTCAGATGTGGAACAAAAATTCCGTAAAGAGGTGCTTTCGAAGCATTCAGTTTCTCAGCTCGCTTTGCTGGGCTGCGTTAATTGGTGCCGTTTTGCTCCTGTTAGTCCCTGTTTGGCCCCCTTTGCCTCACTATCGTTCCGGCGTCCCCATGGCATACTTAGCCCTGTTCAGTCAGTGCATCTGCTTAATTGCACACTTTCATAAAGTTTCCAGCTACTTTCATTGCTTCTGAAATCAAATACTTTTTAAGCGTAGAATAAAAGTTCATATAAAATTTTATGTGAAGTTGCATCTGAAGCAGAAAAATGATTTTTGCATGACACATGCACATAGGAACCGGGGACACAGGCTGCACATCCCCACTTTTTCACAAATTCTTGTATAAAATGTCCCTTTTCAGCTTGCATAGTGCCCGTTTTGCTAGTAAGTGTGCCCCCAATACGTGTGCCCTCAATACGTCTGCCCCCACTTTTAAAATGGTTCCTACGTCCCTAGCATGACAGCTAATAGTAAACAGTATTAACCTGGATTCCAAAACGTATTTTAAATGAATAAATGAATGGAAAATTACTTAACTGAGATATGAATCATTATGTACCACATATTATACCAATATCGAGCTTTTTTCCATTTCATGTGAAGCAAAAATCTGTGATACATGAAACAACAATGAATTCAACAGTGAAATGAACTCTCCTCAACATTCCTTCAGAAGACAGGACATTGAATCACTGACATCTTTATCTTTTGAAAAAGATATACGTCACTTGTAAGATTTAAAATCCACTACAATCAATCACCAAGCCAGACTGCATTCTTTTTAGTGCTCGGTGAATATATTCCCCGCGCTATATTCACTGATTTTTGGTCATGTATTTCTTACCAATGTTGTGCCGTATAATCTTCATGGCAGCATTAATCTTGTTTTACCCAAAGCTAGGACTAACCTGTATGGCATTGATACTGTCAGGGTTGCTGGCCAAAAATTATGGCAGACTCTGCCAAAAGAAATCAAAGAGTCCCAAACATTGGAGATCTACGAAAGAAATATTAATGCCTAATTTACGGCACAATGGTTCCAGCCGCAAACGCTCAAATGACTGAATAAGAAGTATTCTGTGGCCCCACTTTGATGAAAACCCTGTTCGCAGCGCCACTTTCGCTGCTTTTACCCGCGCAATTCCTAGTTGCAGAGTTATTTTCACTGCTTCCACCCGCGCATGCACAATATTTTGGTGATGCGTCCCGCGCAGAAATCAACGAACGCACACTGGTTACCAAGTATGCAACAAGCATGCTAGGCATTATACAGTCGGGCTGTGGAGAAGGACACCAGTCAAGAGGGAGTGAGAAAGGTTTAAACATGTTTTCATCTCAACGATTATTTGGAAGTTTATTGTTAAACTGGATCATCGAATTACATATTTCGAATTGTATATAATTAGAAAGATTGAGCTGGGCACTACTCAGACTCGATATTAATGTATAGTTTAGTATGGTAAAAGTGATAGTACATTAGGAACAGTCCACAAGAAATGCAAACTTTTTATTCCCTTGAGTGCTTATATTTTGTGCTGCAGAACTGTTGTTGATAAAGTCTGTTGATTATAGCACTTCATAATCAATAACCGGTGGACTGCACGCATTTGAATCACTAGGAAGTACTATTTTGCACAGGTTTAACCCAAAGCGATATGATGGTGTTAGTAAACTTGTTTGACAGCATTTCAACTTCATGCTAACATTAATAATACTCTAAATAAGAAACGCATGTATATATAGATAGGAATGCATATATACAAGGACAAACAATATCACGCGATTACTGATTCCTTCTTATTGTCTATTCCTCTATGGATACACAGGGGTGTCAAACATAAGACCCGCGGACTGGATCCAGCCCTCCGATGCCCTCAATGTGATCCCCGAAGGAATTTTGAATAAACTGGAACTTAGTGATATTTTTCTTGCCCGTACCTATGGCACAATGAGCGAGGTAGCATAGTGGTTAGAGCACATGCCTCCCATGCGGAAGGTCTACGGTTCGAGCCCGACTCGATGCCCTGACTGAACGCTCGCTCACTATTCACCCAGCAGCGAATGTGTACCCAGTGGCAACACTGGGGAGATAAAGGCGGCGAGGAAAGGAACTGGCCACCCTACCTCACATGCCGATGGCTCAGCATAAGTGTCCTCTCTAACAGGCATTCTCCTACGTACGAAAGTATGCGGGACTTCCTTTACCTTTACTTATGGCACATATAAGGCTGCTTATCCAGACTTTCGCAATTGTCTATCGTGCCAGATAGGAAACATGCAACGATTTATGTATATTTCAAAGTTCCTATTGCCTAGCTCTCTCGGATCCCGTAAACCTACCCAGCCTTGGTGACGTCATGTTATGCCTTATGTAACCCCTGGGCCAAAGTGAGTTTGACACCCCTGGCAAAAATCATATGTATACCCACAGAACGTGTATTTCTAAAGAGTTCTTTTAGTAGTTTTTTCCGTTGCCTTAATCAAAAGCTTGAAGCTGGTAGAGACACAAGGGTTTTGAGCATTGAAAAGTGTTAACTGACCAGCACTCAATTCACATATATTGATCTTTTTAAATGAAAAGAGAACGCACCCTGTTTCTAAGCAACGCATGAAGGTAGTGAAGAATCTTTGACTTAAAAAGGCACTGAATTACTGCACGAGCTTTTCATTGCCAACTGGGCAGCTGTTAATTAGACCATCAACATATATGACTCAAAAAAGAGCAAAAAATGCTTAAATGCTAATAAATATTGACAAATAATCCGAAGCTACTTGCTGAAGCACGCAATATCAACACGAGAATATGAACTTTTATAGTTACATATTGGCAGGTTGTCAATTATCAATTATAATACCCGAGATTATGATTCAAAGCTGTGTGTTATGTTGATTTTAGCTTACTCCTATAACGTAATTATCCTGACAATGTTCCACCATGCATGATTCTCAATTTTCAAAATAGTAAGTGCCGTCAACACAAATATTTCACTTGAAAGGAGACAATTTACTGTAGCTATCAAAAGGAAAACATTAGCGTTGCCATCTGTCTTGTTTAACAGAAAATTAAATTTTCCACGTGTACCGCCATTGGTTTGTGCAAACAAGAATGTATGATAATATGCTATAAGTCTATGTTTTGTGAATATAAATGTATGTGTATTCTGATTTGATCGCGTCTGACACAAAGGTCTTCCTACTAAACTGCCTTTGTTCGGTCTCCAACCCCAACCTTATTACACGGATTGCTAGCTTTCTATCTGGTAGGACAACTGCAATTAGGGTTGATGGCTTCCTCTTTAGTCCTCATTCTATGAACTCTGGTGTGCCTCAGGGCTCTGTAATATCTCCTGTTCTATTCATCCTCTTCATAAATGACGCACTTTCCTCTACATCTTCCAGCATATTCTCTTTTGCTGATGAAACTTATTTAAGCTCGTCCTTTTTATCCAATCCACAACACCATGCCTATTCTAATATTTCACCGCACCGTTACACCTCAGCCTCACTTCTCCCTTATGACTTGACAAACATAGAGAGGTGGGTTAAGGACAACCATGTTGAATTCAATCAAGGAAGACAACACAGGTTGTCATATCACCCAAACATCATTAAGATTTTCCCGCTGTTTTCATGGATGGCTGTGAACTGTACATTTTATCTTCTTTCACTCAGCTTGGTCTCTCTATTTCATCTAAACTTGGAAACCCCACATCTATTCCATTGCTAAGCATGTATCTCAGAAACTCGGCTTTCTTTCTAGAGCCCGTGGCTATTTCTCACCCCTTTAGTTGTTAGCTATATACAGATTTCAGATTCGACCTTCTCTTGAGTACTGTTCCCATATCTGGGGTGGTGCTCCTAAATCTTCTCTCCATCTTCTCGATAAATTCCAATCGAAAGCAATCCGTCTCATTAATAATCCAAACTTCACCAATTCTCTCCAGTCTCTGGTGCAGTTGATGATCTCGATCAAATCCTCTCTTACCAAACTGGCAAGTAAGCGCAGATGTTGATGCAACGTGAATTGCTAGATTTCGATGCAGCATAAATGCTGACAGCATGCTTTATAACCCTAATATAAGAAATAATCTTACAAAAATATACTAAGAAACTTGTTTCCTTTCGGCTAGCAACGTAATTGTGAAGTGCAGGGAACATTCAAACGCAAAATTTGATGAAGAGTAACTCCTGTAAACACGCAAGCTCATCTAAGCCTTGGGTTAGCAAAGGGATTCTACTTCTGTGGCTTAAATCTATGATTGGTCCACAACTGGTATGTGATGATCTACAACGTGACGACCAGGGTGCATTTAGTTATTCTCGCATCTTATATTATTCCTATAACTTCGTGCCACCTAACCATACGACAATCCGAGCTTGGCATTTGAAGAGACTTACTAGTGCATGAGGCATTCAGCATATCAGGTATACTGGGTATCATCAGCTCAAAAGAAGTGCTACAATATAGCCTTTGGCTTGTTCTTCGTCATTACTGGAAAGTTTTTGAAATGCATGTAAATGAATAGAACTTAGTTTCAATGGCATAGTGGCTCATGGCGGTGGACTGTTGACTTCGTGGTCGTAGGTTCGAATCCATCCCGAAGCCACTTTCTAATCTAGCGCCCTTAGGCAAGGTGCTAGCACAAATTGTGTCTCCGTCCACCCTGGGGCATGAGTGGATGCTTGGTCCGTAGTTATGAGGACTGTGTGGGGCTGTACCCAGCTATATACTACCAAGCATAGCGACCAAGGGTAACGTGTAAAGTCGGTATAATAGCCTTTGGCTAGAGACCAGACTAGAAAACCATTTTATTAGTTTTCAGCATTTCAATAAGGAAAGCGTAATAATTTTAACAAGCAAAATTATATTTGCTAAATTTTTGACTTCTCCAAGAGGAAGTATAGATCTTTCTTTAACCAACATATACGTCAACTAACGCAAATTATAAATTATGCAAAACTCATAAAGAGCGCGACTAAATGTTGTACATCAATAAGATGTATTAAAATACACGATCAGTTTTTGGTAATCAGTCGATGTTAATCACAACTATAACTGAAAGGTTGTACATTTACTGCAGTTTGACTGAAAATTTAAGCACACCCAGCATTGAGAAAAACCTATATTTTGTGGCTTTCCCTCAAAGAGCGTCGCAACTGTTTGCCTGGTGAGCGATATTTCATCTTGGAAGCATACACAGAACAGTCACTTTTATGTGATGAAGCATAGAGAGATTATCCCCAAGCTTCTACTGTACTTAGAAGGAACTAGTTAATTATCTGCAAAGATCGCTCGTTACAAGTGAAAGATGTATTGCATATGTCAGTGGTTTTTCAAGCGGGGTTCCCTGGAACGCTAGTGTCCCACCAGTACTGTCCACGGGCTCTAACTGAGAATAAAAGAATGCTACGATCGACAGTATATTTTGAGCCATTGGAATGCATCCTTGGGGTTCCGCTCCACTGAAATGGTTGAAAGCTACTGGCATATGTAGCCAGGGACCCTGCAAGAATAAAGAGGCCCTTGTGCAAAAATAGAGGTTTGCGACTCATTGCGAGCGAGACGAGCAGCAAAATAGAGGTTCTGGGTGTCAAATCCTGAACATTACTGTTGTTTTGTCTATATGAGGTTCTCCAGACCCACAAGCCCTAGGATTTATGAGGCCCACAAGGGGTTCTACTTTTAGTGTGTAAGCACGAAGAGTGGAAAGGGGTTGAAACATCTAATTACGCACGCAAAAATGTCGCTTCTTGCACGTATTTTGTAATATTTTCATATGCAAGGTACTTTTATCATATTCTGTTGTCTTTGGCGTCGATTTGCATTACTGTTTTCCCATGATTATTCTCCCATCTCTCAAATGTTTTACAGTCTTTTTCTCTATGGAATTATTGATTGAATGTTTAAAAACATTCCTGTTAGAAGTGGGGGGGGTCTGATGG
>WIPJ01016874.1:45265-57323 GCA_018155075.1 Cassiopea andromeda | reverse complement strand
GGGGGTCGTAGCAAGCGTTTATGTGCGTACGATGGGGGGGGGCTAAATTTTGGTGCGTACGTACTAATTGATTGACTCCTAAGATCTTATCTTGAAGCCCTGAAGTTCCTTGCTCTGGGCACTTTCTCGGTGGCTCTGCTGTAAATAGTTGTTACTCTCATTAAAATGTTATGTCGTAAAGGTATATTTTTGATTGCCTATGATTTATTTGCTTTCTGGATGACTGGCTTGTTGCAGCATACTGGCTCACTGATGGACTACCTTACTGGCTACCTCATTTCGCGAAATTAAAGCGATACATAAATTACTGCCATTTTCTCTTCACCAACATTAATTTATTTCACGTTAATTTTTGTACCGTGTTAATTGTTAAAACGCTTTATTTTGAACATTTCATCAAGAGAAAATCCCGAAGTCTTGGCTTTAGTGTGGACGTGACAAAGAAGCATAAAAGATATAAAGACTATCAACATTATACGAAAATAGGATTTCTTGAGAACCAAAATCGTGTATGCAATTTGATTCGATGTAAACCTGTTTGTTTTCTTTTCTGATACATAGAGAAATCCATGTGGTACAGTTGGTATGGCACAATTCTAATAGAATTGATTCATATTCATGAAACGTTGTTTTTAGCCAATTTGCATTAATTTGGTCCGCGTTAATATTGTTCGTGCTAATTGATGCATTGTTTAAGGAATTTACCGGTGTACCGGTATGATGGCCCAGTGGTTAGAGCGTCTGCCTCACAATCAGATGGTCGAGGGTTCGAGCCCCGGCCGAGTCATACCAAAGACTTTAAAAATGGTACTCACTGCCTTCTCTTCTGGCGCTCGATAAATGAGAAAGGAATGGGGAAGCTAAACACGCGGAGCTACCAGTGGACCAGCCGCCCCCCCCGCTGTAGCCCTCACTGCAATAGAAACGGAGATAGGCGCCGCCCTATGCGCCATTGGGCGCAGGAAGGACTTTGACTTGACTAAAGGCATTTAGCTGGATAAAATCAATGTCGTATTGAAGACACTCGATGTCCTAAGGAATTTTGTAGAAGTGGAGCCCCATTTTAATTTACACACCAAATGCTGCAAAGTAAATGTCTATCAAGAACTTCCGAGGGGCTCTTTTAGGGTTTCAAAAACTTGGAGGCACTTAGGAGTGGTTTTAGCTCAAATCTACGTCGTTTACGTCACTAGATGCTAGCTTGAAATGTTAACTAAGGCTTAAGAGAAATTAAGTGAGAAGTGAAAAAGAAATATCCTGTGTCTAGCATTGGGGGTGAGAAAATTATCATTGGTAAAAGTTGCATTTTCAGGCTGGGGAATGGTCTCAGACGAAGCTTTGGAGTGAATGATCAGTAGCTCATATACTGTGATAGCCTTGTTTTAAAAGTCTATTATGAGAAATTCTGCTAACTTAGAATGAAAGTTAAGAAACGATGCCCAAATAAAACCAGGTGTTATTCGTTATATGTTTAGTATTTTATTACAGTGGAACAATAACTCTTAAGCAGAGCTGTTCAATACGCACAGAATTGCTCAGACATAACATGGCGCAGGTGTTTGAGGTTGCTTTTGACATTGCCATGGAGCTAGTTACACGTTTTTTTCATAAGTAACAAACTTTCTGGCTTCAGCTTGGATGTTTCTTTATATTTTTTCAAATGCAGCCTTAAATGTTTCTTGTTATATTTTATGGCACTGATCATGTTAGTAAATCTAAAAGCAGTTTTTATTGTCTGAATGAATAGAACAAGGTTAAAAGTGGTCTAATTTAGTGCGCTGAGCAGAATCTTTTGGGGTAACGGTAACCAGCGTTGTTAAGTGACTAAATCGCTATGCTCTGCATTAACTAAGCTAATGAACTTGAGTCAATGATTTACAAAAGCAAAATCTATTGGAGGTATCTATGGTATGCTTGTTTAAGAGATGGAAAAAGCGTAGGTCGTGCTGGTGTCAAACAATGTTAAACAATGTCAAACAATGACATTATTACATCAAAAACTTCCATATGTAGATGACATGTTGCGACAGCAACTTGTACATGTAAATGACTTTTTGAAGAAGGTGAACCTATCTTTTCACTAACTCATGTATCCACCTTGAACCTGGAGCACGTATTCACAATAAATAGTAAAAGGGGGCAAGTTATTGACCACAATTTATCTTTAAATGAATTTGTTTAACGATACTCCAAAAAGTTCCAAGATCTCTCATTTCTTCCCTGCTGGTAGAGTTGCGTTACAGCTGAATGATCTTTTACCTGTCTTTAGTCGAATGGACATTCCAATGCTATGCAATTCCATGCTTCATGTCATATCATAATATTGTTCATTCTTTGTAAATATTCGTAACAATTGTAAAAAGACTGATTTGATTGGAAATGCAGAGGAAATTGCCTTAACTCCAAATAGTATGGCATATCAAACATATAACTAATTGTACTTCCCTGATCTGCAAATGAAAAAAACCACGATTTTCTGGAGAAAACAGAGATAGGCCCAGCGAATATCAAAGTAGATGGGAAGCGTTGACTTATAGTTAGAGTTAGCAAGATTTATTCCATACCTTAGCAACACTCTTGTGTGAACTTGTTAATCTAGGTATTTGAGAAAAACAGTTCAATGCTTTTCTAAGCTGTCTTATGCGATTTGAGTCTTGTATGTCGTAAAAGCATGCCTTGATAAAACGATCTGTTTGCTTATTCAAGCAACACTGGTTGCCGTTAATTTTCAAAGCGTTATCAATGCTCAGCAAGTGTTAGACTTTTGGTTCTAACTAGAGTAGGACTAGCGCCCGTTTTGAATTGGATATGAATGTCAATTTGTTTATAATTTCAATGGACACTATCTTTGGTTCATGTACAAACATTGCCCTTGCTTCTTAGTATGTTGCATGCAATGGTATTCAGTCTTTCAATTGTACTGTTCAGAAACGTTTGTTTGTAGCAATGAAAGTGTACATAGGACATGTCTTTTCTTAATGAAACTGCTTAACTCTACGATAGACTTTAAAGTGACTTCAGCTATTCTCAAGCAGTATAGAAAACGTGAGACTTCCGCAAAATTGTTTAGGAATATGGTCTTTTTAACTTGAAAAAGATCAAAGCATCTGCCTTTGCTGCGGAGTTTTTGTAGTTTGTGGGAGCTAATGATGTGAATAGCTATTTAGCTTGCGATATAATAGCACTGAAAAGGAGAATGCTGAATTATGCACATGTCAAAACCACAGGTTCTAGATTTTGAGGCAATCTGACAGCAGGAGTGAAAACCCACATCATATTTGCTTTTGCATCTGCCTTTCTGAAGGTCAAATGGACTATTTCTATTCCCTATTGCGCATGAATATCAAGTATTCGTTTAGCAAATCAATGACTAACATCTTGCGAAATAGCTACAGCTACGGAGCTTCGTTCTTTTTGCGTCATTGAACTGTATCTGGTCAATTATATTTAGACTTAAGAATATGGCTATCGCGTAAAGAATTCTATTCAACTGCAAGGTGGATAATTTCAATCTGGCGTCACTCGGCGTTTATATCTACAAAAGATTTAAGGGGATATGACAGTAATGCTATATCTTATGGGCAATTCATAGAGAATTTCAGCTACGTAGATCTATTTGACCTACAGCCTTAATGAACTTAGATATACCTCCACTGTCTATATTAGCAGCATCAAGCTTCCAGCTTAAAGTCAAATAGATGAAATTACACAATTTCAACGCCAGTTGAATTACTTGTTTTTCAATATTTTTCATAGGTTCTGTGGCCTATTATTTCCTTTACCGAGTGCAGAACGTGTTATCTTTTTGATTTCCAATCTCGAGAAGCACTAAGGCACTGTTAGCACAGAATTGGATTCGAAACTATCTGAATTCGTTTGGAACCGAGCTCTGAACAGCCCCATGTAAATGGGCTCTGAATCCCAGTGGGGTAACAGAGATATTTGGGCCCTTAGCAATTCAGCAAGATTGGAGCCCCATGTCATTTGTACTCCGAGTAATACAAAGAAACTTGTCTCTTCAAAGTCTATGAGGGGCCACTTTAGGACGTCAAAAGCTTGGAGGCTCTTAGGAGATGTCCTAATCCCAACCTAAGTCGGGTACACCACTGCTAAATTCCCTTCATCTGTTTATACTTCTCGTTAGTTCGTTCATTTATTCATTCATTAATTCATTCATCGCTTACAATTTGCGTTGTTTTTCATATCTTATTTGCATTCGTACATTGATAGCATAGGAGCAGAGATTAGGTCACCTATCACGTCACTCGTTACCCCTCTCCACGTTCCCTATCATATTTGGAATCGTCCAAAAGGAGCTCATAGTGCTAGCTTCATCCCTTCTAAGAGGCCGGTTATATGAGGAATGAAAGGACAGAAATTCAACGGAAGTGAGTATTAATTCCACCATGATATGCTTTCCATTTACATAAAATTTCATTTCGGGTTGAATTCGCGAAATTTCACTTCAGGGGGAAGGACTGTAGCTTGTCGGTCCGTATTTGCTATGTCTGGTTGAAAAAAGTACAGAAGTTGATACGTTTTGCGCTCGGCTTTGTTTGGGAAAGTGCATCGGCTGTTTTACACTATTGTCCGAATTGAGAATACGTAGTTATGAAAGTCGACGTAGAGGTAGAGGTAGGTGTAAACGTATGCGTAGAAGATGTGAATGTAAGCTTATACGCAGGAAGACGTAAACGAAGACGTAAAGTTTGATGCAGAGGTAGAAAAAGACGTAAACATGTACTCAGATGAAGACGTAAGCTTTTGGGTATAAGACTTAAACGTAAACGCAGAAGTAGAGGAAGTAGTAAGCGTAGACGTAAATTTTCCCAAGTAGTCACAACCCTACTGAGTTTGAACAAATATTCCATGTTTAATGTACTTACAAAATAAGTAATAATTGCTTTTGTTTACTTTAAGGTCGTGGCACTGGCTAACTTACTTGTCATCATATTGTCCATTGCATCATTCTGCATAGAGACGATGAAATTCACGGCAAGCCATGACAGTGTGTTCAATGTCCTCGAATACTTTTACTGCGCGTTCTTTACCATTGATTTTGTCATTCGAATTTGCTGTTGCCCTGACATCATCAAGTTTTTTAAAGGACCAATGACTTGGATAGACCTTGCTTCCATTGTACAATTCTATATTAATTTCTTTGCAAACTCCAAGGTACTAGACTTTTTGTTTGTGCTACGGCTAATAAGGATCTTTCGACTGTTTCGTTTCTTCAAGAACCTTAGTGGAATGCAAGTCATTGGACAGACACTAAAAGCAAGCGCTAGAGAGCTTTTCCTGCTGGTGCTTATCGTCCTAATACCAATGGTAATCTTTTCTACTCTGGCATACTTTGCTGAAAAGGTACTGCATATAATAAAATTTACATTATGTTCAACTTTCTCCGCAAATATTCATCATTTTATAGAATTCCATTGGCTACCTTGAACAATATGAATGCTTTGAACTATCAGAGAAACTTTCAGTCGTTCAGTAAAGTGTGCAAATCATAATACGAGACATTTATGCAGGGACGAAGCTGAAGGGGGTATGAGGATAAGCCACCCCCACCCCTACCTTGAAAATTTACCATTTCGCTAAAAAAATTGCAGTACAATGTACTTTTGCAGGGCAACTCACTAGGCCCAAGACCATTTGAACACTTGCTGTTACTAAAAAGAAAACCACAGACAAAATTTTTGCAGGGTAAGCCTCTGGCATCCCCGTAAAAACAAATTGACGTTACGCCCCCATTTGTATGTACATTTGCGCCTTTCTTTCCGATGTCATGAATTGAAAGTGACGATACCAGTAAATTCTATTGATGAAAGAGATGATACCAGCAAATCCATCCAGATCATGTTGCGATAGGCCTATTGTTGTGTTGCGGCATCAGAGTTTTTCTGTATTCAATGGTACCCTGAAATGCAGTATGGCCTTTGCTAGTACTCAGCACCATAATAAAACGTAGTATGAAACCCTAACTAACCAAATCCTTCGCAGCATACACTATTCATTTCAGTCCTACGCACAGTAACATCAGAAAATGTTTTTGTTGTAAAGCAATTATCAACTTGCTTAATTTACCAGAACTTCAGACTATAATCCACAACATTCTCTGATACTATCAGCATTTTTCTTTACAGCAAAAAGGCCTTCAGACATTCGAGAGCATCCCTGAAACATTTTGGTGGGCAATTATCACCATGACGACAGTTGGCTATGGGGATGTTACTCCCAAATCTTCTGCCGGAAAGGTAGTCGGGGCTCTTTGCGCATGCTCAGGTGTCCTTATTCTGGCCTTGCCTGTATCAGTGATTGGAAGCAACTTCACTTTGTATTATTCGTATGCGCAAGCCCGCTTAAGATTGCCAAAACGGAAGCAGCCGGCATTGGTAATGGCTGATAAGGCACTAGTCAATGCTAAAATCGAGCAGAGGGAAGTTGAACAGAGTATGAATGGATCAGAACGTGAGTGCGTTCGTTTCTTTTATCTTAACTTGAGAAAAAATAAGCACTTCTTGAATGGTGTCACGTATTGGACCGTTGCCACAGGGGTGTGAGGAATCACATCCCGAAGACAAACTTTACGTTAGCATATCACCAAATTTACAATTTCATTTCTTTAGGCAAAATTGTTTCTTTTTGTACTATTTGCTCATTTTTTCAGTAACTTTGTTTCAGAACCAAGTTTGAGGCTAATCTAGAAGTCCACACATTTTTATATGAGTACCGAATTTTCCGCTTGGACTCAATATTCTCAAACTTTCTTATCTCAAGCTTATAATTATTCTCAAGTTCTTGGGTAGCAACTGGTGCAAATTTGCCTGAAAATTAAAGGAGAAATTCTTTATTTATGTTCTTGTTCATCAATAAGAAAACAAGAGCGGAACTGAACAATGAATGTGGCATCCAAAGTATAGAGTAAAAAGAACTCAAATAAGCAAGAAAATTAAGTCTTGATAAACCATGAGTCTTGCAATGCCCTTAAATTTTTTTTACAGTTCGGTAAATTTGACCATCGCTATTCTTAAAAATTAATTTATGCAGGGCCTATTTTGAAAATTTTTTTCGCATAATCACTCTATGTATGCTATGAGGCTATTCCATAAAGAGTTGCATTCGGAACACATCAATGAATAACCAGCCATCACCCCGTGATCAACTTCTTTTTAGTATATTACAATATCCTTTGCTTACCTCTAACCCACAACCAGCATCTATCAATCATTCAAGATAGAGCCTCACTTCTACGTACCAAGCGAAAAGGTCCTTGTGTCCCGTCGGGAACTAATGGAATGGCCCTATAATAGACTCTGACCACACCCTATTTGAATATTTTTGGGGCCACCCCCTTCAATCAATCCAAAAGATCATGTAGAATCTTCCTTTGTTTGGAGCGACATTGAAACACATGTTGTACTGTCCTCGAAATGTGCAAAGAAGAAGCACATGAGAGTGAGCAAGATGATCACACTTTTAAATCTCCAAGACCACACTCAAGATTTCCAAGTCCACAGTGTGGCCAATGCCGCTCTAAAATAGGCCCTAAATCCAATAGACATTGAGAGACGTAATGCGCCTCAAAAGTCTTGTGTAGCAAAAGTACTAGTAGTTGGCAGTTGGATACGTTGACGATTTCATCATACAGCTCAAATAATTTATGCATATCTTTCTTGAAGACTAGATGACTATGGTAGATTCATCGAGTGAATTATTTTGCTGATCTTCCAGGGTGTCGTGATGTTTATTGGTTTTATGCTGAATAAACAAATTTTCAATTGTTTTTTATATTAATGCAAAGCAGAAAGCTTCCCTAGTGTTAAATGGAATCTCATTCCACACTTTCAGAGCTGTGTAAAAAAATCTTCTCTTGGAATATTCAACTGTGAAATGTGAGGTTTATTCCTAAGCAGCATCTATGGATAGTTATCATCGAGCGAATGGCAATCAGCCTATGTACTGTTGCTATTTTTCCTGCATCAACACCAGATGTACAGTTCTCCTGACCTTCTTTCATTCTGGGAATCTAAACACAGTGTCTTAAATATTGCTGTTAATTTATCTCTCGATTCAAAGATTATTTGAATTTTTTATCAACACTGTTTACCAAGCTATTAAAATGAGACACGCCCATTCTTAATTTTTTCATTAATGAAAGTAATGAAATTCCCACCTCATGCCGAGGAAGGTTGAGCACATGCCATAGTTTCAGAATTTCCTGATATGCACCTAAGAATTATTAATGTCATCAAAATATGCCAGTATGCTATTAATTACCATCAATTGAATTTCTTGGATACTAATTTCAATAACAATAGAGAGCTTCCGGGGGGAAGAACTAAGTCCTTGTTGTGCTTTGAATTTGCAAGCATGGGTCTTTGGAGCTGTAATCAGACTAAAGAAAAGCCACATATGGTTTGCAAACATCGTCTTGGGGTGATAGTTTAGAAGCAACTGTGATGAGTCCCACAGAGAGCTAACTGTAACACGGGTTCTTCTTTTATAAGAAACTACTTTACAAGCAACCTAGTACTAGACAGCTTAAAATTTAAGAAACTTTTAGAACTACAATGAAGAGCTAAGAAACGTTAGACAAATAGCACATTTAAATCGTTATCTCTTCAAAGTGATAGTGTACCAAAACAGTATGAATACAAATTATTTTTATAAGAAATCACTTTATAAGCCACCTAGTACTAGAAACTGTTAGAACTACAAGGACATAGCTAAGAAACTTTAGACAAATAGCACGTTGAACTCGCTACCTGGTTCAACGTAAAACTGTACCAAAACAATGTGAATATGACATTACTTTAGAATTTAACTTGTACTGACGCAATTTGTTTGCTATAGGACAAATAATTTGCTACTTTCACATTCTGTGAACACATGCGCAGCAAATGGGTTCGCTTCATTAAGAAACTGTTAAGAAACTTTTATAGCTAAAACATGGCCACCAATCAAGACACTTTTAGTACTTGTTCTTGAGCTAGGTTTATTATGAAAAAAGTGTATAGCTGAAAGAGCTAGAGCGACAGTTCTTCTACTTCTACCATGATGATCGTGCCCAAGTACTTTTGAGTTGGGGCGGCGGAGACTGTGGCAAATGACAATTCCCAATAGGTTGCAAAATTTCCCAAACTACAGAAAATAAATGATTGCTACGCCAGCTTTTACCGATAAACCAAAGAGCTACTGACAGCTTCTACGAAAAGTGATTGGAGTATGTGATACCTACACATCTACTGCTTCGGCATACCCATTACTTCGGCACTACCCTGGTTCTTTTCAATCCTGAAAGCTCTATTAAATTTTACATTTTATCGTATATTTACAAGGTATTTTTTACAGGCTACTGTACATAATAAAATTATTATAATATTAATCTCATGTTAAATTTTTCCAGCTGTTTACTAAAAAATTCCCCTGAACATGTTTACTTTACTTTTTGTTGAAGTTGCTTGAAATTTAATAAAGCAACAGATATACTTTAACCTATCTATTGAAAGTAAAGATTCTCAGAGTTGCTAATGATGCCGAATGGCCATCTTGATCCGATTTCCCCTCAATATGGATTTACATTAGGAGAAGCGCCAATTGCCTGTTTGCAATCTAATCTAACTAGGTTTGCCTAACGCTTTACACGGGGAACTTTTATCTTCGCTTGCATTTGCCTGATAACGGCCTCTCAGCTTCTGATTGCAAGCCGATTGCACTTATCAAACCTCGGTATCAACAATTTATTGAGGATGGAGTCATCAACATAAATGCATTCTTAAATAATCTTTTCATTGCTATGTTTTCTAATCAATGTCTACGGAATCGGCTTTCCTTGTTCAACTCGATGCTTTCAATTCAGAATTTTCTTTCAAAAGAAAGAAAGAAAAAGCTTTTCTGTTGCCTTATTTTTTTTCTGCAGATGAGATTTTATCCACAAGTTTCTTTCATTACTAAATGAAATCTTCAACTGCATTTATATTCAGCTGGTGCTATCACCCCCTGGGTTAATTTGAGCATCTGTTTAATACCCTCAACAAAATTATGCTTGCAGTCCATTAGCTCCCAGTAAGACCAGATATATGTTGACAAAAGTGATTGAAAGCAAAGTAAGTTATAAGATTGCACAAGAAAACGTATTCTGGTGTTTTCTAAGCCAACTGTGTATCTCGTCGTAGATAAAACTCTTGTAAAAGGTCCACCGCAATTATATAATCTTGAATTTTCAACCATGAAGGAAAGGTGGAAAATAAGCAATGAGATGTAATTAACCTTATTTAGCAAAGAAGGTGCACTGGAAAGGAAATTAAGAGCTTTAGATCGTGAATCGAATTAAGAGGCTGGATCTATCAGAAGGTAATCCTTAGCAGAACATTGTAAATTTGTTTTTCGCTGAATGCAAAACCAATCAACAACATTCGACTGCATTAAAGCAGAATTCCTTAACCAACTGCTGTATTCCAACATGATGGCTGATAAAGTTATTCATTCACTTGTTGATGTTAGTAATTATGTAAATGCATAATTGGCTGACTGCATAATGGATGGGAAGGCTCGGTTTTTGATTGGCTGTTTGTTGCATTGATTGATTACTTGACTTTTGATTGATTGATTGCTTGATGTATGATTGGCCAACTGCTTAATTCATTGACTAGTTGACCTTGATTGGATGTTTATTTCTTTGATTGGCTAACTTTTGATTGGCTGTTTGTTTAATTGATTGATATCTTGATTTTTGACTGACTGACTGCTTGACTGATCGATTGCTTGATTTTTGATTGGCCGAATGCTTAATTCATTGATTGGTTGACCTTGATTGGCTGTTTATTCGTTTGATTGACTCATTTTGGCTTGACTGTTTGTTACCATTGATTGATTTCTTGACTTTCATTGACTAATCGCTTGGTTGATCGAGTGCTTGATTTTCGATTGGCTTTTTGCTTGCTTGATTTATTGCTTGAATTCTGATTGGTCATCTGTTTAGATGATTGCTTTAGTGATTCATTGATTGATCAATTGGATGAATGATTCAACTGTGGACTCACACTCAGATTTTCATCATCATTCTGGCCTTAGGAGTTCCATATTATTTGCATCCTGTGATTTTCGACGATTATCATTCCTGTCTACTTCCATAGCTTTAGCAAACAATAACAACAGCAGCAAAAACTTACTAAATGACTTCTGCACATGAAAAGGACGAGAAAGGCAACATTTATCAACAGAGTGCCAAAAATTAATTTGCAATATATCGATTACAAAACTTCATAATTATATTGAATTATTTCACTGAAAAAGGCACATCTAGTTCCCTCCTTGTCTTCCTTAGTAGAGGGCAGGAGATGAGATCATTCCCTCCTTGCTTCCCTTGGTAGAGAGCAGGAGATGAGATCGTTCCCTCCTTGCCTCCCTCGGGCTGCTAGAGTCCTAGAACTTCCTCCGCATTGCTTTAAGCAGCAACAAAAATACTGTCCAAATAAGAGAATGCATATACGTTCATTGCATTTACATTTAAATCGTATCTTCTTTCATCGTTTCTTTTCTCTTTTTCATTGTTTTTCTTTCATAGTTTCTTTTCTTTCGTTCATTGTTTTTCTTTTTAAGTAAGCAACAGGAAGCCACTGCTCTGGCCTGGTAAATTTTCGATACTGGCTATTGGTGGGAAGCGAATAAATTCAAAGTTGGACTGTGTATTTCTGATAAAAAACGGATCATTTTGTTATCCACTCACATTTTAACTAAAGGCAGGTACATATTGCTGAAAACTCAGCTTATTTGAATGCAGCAAGCACTTTTACATGAAGGTTTTATATCAGAGTAAACTCTGAGCTTGGTGACAATGTTAGCATTTATGATCTTTCAAATCATACCGCTTTTTTCTGTCGATTCATTATGGTTTCTTCTATCCAGTGTCTGATGATGACAAGAAGACCCCAAGACTAAGAAGGCAGGCAATATCTGTTGCTTCATCAGGTCTATCAGCAACAAGTACACCAAGATTTGGCAAAAAATCCGGTAAAAAGAGCTTCTATCTTTTCCAATTTGTTCCGCTTTAAAT